>PVIA01002283.1:0-219049 GCA_004024845.1 Tonatia bakeri | reverse complement strand
ATCTTGTTTGGAAAGGAAGAGATTTGAGACCGTTGATGAGATTCAGAAAAATAGGATGGGGCAGCTAGCTGGTGGTGATTCCAACAAAGGATTGTTAGAGTGTTTTGAGCAGTGCAAGAGATGCTGGGAGAAGTGCATGAGGCCCCAGAGCACCCATTTTGAAAGGGACTGAGTCATCATTGTCCTATGTACAATGTTTTTTGTATCTTGTAATTTCTATTTTCTTCAATTTCTATTTTTATAGTACACATCTGGATACTTTCTGGACAGACTTCATATATCTTGTCAACCTAATGATTTAATATTCTTTGAGTATATACCCAGAAATGGGTTCCTGGGTCATATGTTAATTCTATGTTTAATTTCTTGAGGAACTTTCATACTGTTTTCCCACAGTGGCTACAGCAATTTGCATTCCCACCAACAGTCTTTAAGGGTTCCTTTTTCTCCACATCCTCCCAGCATGTATTATCTTTTTGATAATAGATATCCTCACAGGAGTGAGGGGTACCTCACTGTGATTTTGAATTACATTTCCTTGGTAATTAGTAATATTGACCAACTTGTCTTGCACCTGTTGGCTATTTGTATGTCTTCTTTGGAAACATGTCTATTCAGGTCATTTGCCTATTTTTAATTGGGTTATTTTGTTCTGTTATTGAGTTGCATGTGTTACTCAAATGAGTAACGCCTTATTAAATAAGTTTAACAAATATTTTTCCCAGCCTATAAGTTGCCTTTCCATTTTGGTGGTGGTTTCCTTTGCTGTACAGAAGCTTTTTAGTCTGATGTAGCCCCACTTATTTAACTTTGTTTTATAGCCTTTGCTTTTGGAATCGCCCCCGTCAATTCAATAAAGAAATATGTTTCTGTTATTTTTGTATTTTTATACCAAACTATTATAAAATCGAATATTTTTTTAGATATTTGGATGTTATTTTATAAATCCTCCAATATGCACAGTGCTAGGCTAATATATTAATTAAATTAACATTAAATTATCAAACTTCCCTCAGAGATCTATGTGCAAAGTTATTAAATAATACTTCATGTCTTTCCCACTAACAGTTCCTTGATAAGGGCATAATTTAGAAAAATAAAATATATTGGAAAATATTAGAATGAAGAATTGTTTATATTTCTTTGACATTCTCCCCACATTTTTGGATATATTATTATGTCTTTTACTTTTAAATACTTCAAAGGTTCTCTATACTGCTGAATTAAGCTATATCTATGTTTGTTTGTTTGTTTTTGGAGAATATAAAATGTGGAAATTCAAATAAGGTTTTATCATTGTAGTTCATAAAATGTCTGGTATTTAAGAGGAGGATTTTAGCCAAGGACTTTCCTCTGTAATTGGGCAGATATTTGTCTCATTCATATTTGATGCTATATTACAGTTTTTATCTCCTTGTTTTAAAACACTGACACCCGTTATGGTTTGGTAATGTTCTCCTCTGTTTGTGCTTAGTTTCAGGAAATTTTTCTCATATGTACATGTAAAACAAATCTCACTTGATTACTAGGCCAAATCAGCCTATTTGTGTAGAGAACCCCAAAGGACTAGAATTAAGTTCCTTGAGTACTTAGCATTTCTTGTGAATCAGGAGCAAAGCTAAAGTAGATTGATGATCAGAGGCACTAATACCTAAATTCACAGGCAGAGCTGACAGACACACTCTTTGTTCTATTAGAAGTATATAGACCCATTGTTTTTCCTCACTATTGTCCAAGAGACACTAAGAACAAACACAACTCAAATGCCAGTGGAAACACTTTAGCCATTACTAGAAGTGCTGAGATGACCTCATATTAATCCTTTAAAATTTTGATTTAAATAAATGGCGCTAGGTGGCAATTCCTATTTATGTAGCTTATTTTGAAATAAAAAGACATCATGAATGATTTCTTTGGCTATCTTCATTGCATAGTCTCATTTACATGCTTTTGATTCTTTCTCAGATTCTCTAGCAGTTAACTGAAAGGGAGAAAGTTGCCTTATTTGCTAATCTTCAGTTCAGTTTCCAGTGTCTGTATTAGGCTTGGATTTATTTTTTTTTTTGCATGCATATATTCTATTATACTCAATCTCCTTCTCCTCTTGAATTGGCAAGGAGTCGGCACTGAGGAAGACTCATTAGAAAGCACATGGTAGAGGGTTGACATTTACTACACACATGAAAGTTAACAAAAGTAAACATGGGCTACAAAATTGAATAGGGCTAAAGCAAGAAAAGGGAGTTAAGAAAAAAATCAAGCTTTTAGGAGACCTATGTGTGGGTAGGGTTAAAATAGATGAAGAAAGGTGCATTTCAAAGCACTTCATCAGCTTGGAGGAAAGTAGATATAGAATCTTTTTATGCTGTATCTGCACTTGTTATAATGGGATTCATTTGGCAACATTTGATATTTATTTTCCACTGGCTTCCATTATACTCGTGAGAATTTTGTTTTAAAAAATCAAGTGCGTGGTCAAAGATGGGCCTCTCTGTTTTATTTTTAAGTGATGTATAATCATTAGTACATATATGTTAATATGTAACAGGCCTATACTCCATTTCAACTTTTTCCCAGAAGTTATGTATCAGTACACACAGTGACCAGCAAGACTGTCTGTTCTTCACAGATAAGCAAATCATAGCAGCCCAGTGCAATTCCACATCCTCCCATGAGCTCTCAAGATGATTGGCTCTGGTGTTACTAGGTAGATGAGAAAACAGACTCTTGCCATTCAGATTTTAAAATTATGTGGGTTTTCCCTTTTACCTCCTGGTAATTGGGAAATTACCAATTTCCCAATTATTGGATAACCAGGATATTGCTGTGGGGCTGCATTCTCCTCTTGCCACTGTGCTTAGAATTTGGGGTTTATGTGGTCCCTACTTTGAATTTCTAGATCTGGGCTGATCTTAAATCTACTGAACTAGATCTTTCCAGATCCCTGTATTATTAGATTATTAGATTCTTCGGCTTTGTATCAGTTTAACTTTGGACCATTATCTGCTTTCCCCGGAGTCTCAGCTTGTCTGATTCCCTGTAGTGTTAATCAGGGCTATGACAGTGCGTCTCTAAACTTCTCTTCATCTCTGCTTCTCCCTCACAGACGCTGCTGTTACATCTTTCTTTAACTGTGGAAATAACCTCTCTAACGGCCTTCTTCTCCCTGTCTTACCATGCATTCATCTATATTCCACATGGTAGCCATAGTCATCTCTCTTCCACAAAAATCAAATCACATTACCAACGTGCTTCCAAGCAGTTCAGTGTCTTCTTTTATGAGCAAATTTTGTTATCCAAAGACAACTTTCATATTCTGCACTTCTAATGTGACTTGATATTTCTACCTCTTGAAGTTGGTAGCCTATGTCCTTTCCCTTTAAATCTGAATGCACTATGATTCTAGTGGAAATGACACTAAAGCTGATAAAATCAGATAAAACCATGCCTGTTTCTCTTGGACACTTGCTTTTGCCCAATCCCCATGCTTGAATAAGCCCAGGTAGCTTGCAGAGAAGTCTGTATGGAGACAGGCTGAGGCCTCCAGCCCCAGCTAAGTTCCCGACCAATCGCCAGCGTCATTTTGCCGGCCCTCTGAGGCATCCATATTGATGTCTGCAGCAGAATGGGCCATTTCCACCAAGCCCTGCTGAGACTGCAGAATGAAGAGCAAAGGGAATTGATGTGAGATTTTAAGTCACTAAGTTTCTGGAAAGTTTTCTTTTTAAGTACAGCAATATAAAACTAACACAGGTTTTAGTATCTGAAAGTGGGATGCCGTTGTAAAGACCCCAAGCTATGTGACATTGGCTTTAAGACAGGCCACATGAGGAAGCTAGAAGGTTGGCAAAACATTAGCAAAAGCCCACATACCTTGAGGAGTCTGTCTCTGACAGCTTCAATAAAAAGAAGACAAATGTGATTGGGAAATGTTTGTAATGATGAAAATTTTGGCGACTTCCATGAAGTAACATGGAAGGTAGGAAGTTTTCCAATGAACTCAGTGATCAAGCTAAGGGTATTTCCAGGCAAAATATTTAAAATGTCACCTGGATTTTAAAAAATTGCCTACAGTATAATATGAGAAGAGAGAAATGAGCTCAAAATGAATTCTTAAAGATAAAGGATCCAGAATTTTCCTACTTCCAAACAAAATCTGTTTCTCTTCCCAAATCTCTCTAGGTGGCAAATGATGCTCAAAATAAGTTCTGGTTTGAGAGGGAAGATCAAATGTACCATGAAATTTATATTAAGATCTCAGATCTGAGATGGCTCCTCACAGAACCTTTCAAACAGACAAAAGCCCTTCTAAAGATCATAATGATGTAATTTTCAGCACTCTCCATTACATTATAAGGCTTATAGTCTTTTCAAGGGTTTTACCCCACAGCCGTTCCACTGTGAGGTCAAGGAAGAGAATGACTTATCTGGAAAAGATTTGTGATTATAGCTTTTGTCTGGTGAAGTGAATTCTAAATCAACACTCAAAAAGCCCACCAAAACGTAAAAAGAACTGTATCTGCTTATAATAAAAAGAAAAGAAATGTGACACGAGAAAAGGCTCTGGACCCTCAAATTTTAAAAGATGGAAATAGACTGACAAAAGCTCAGGAAAAAGAAGGTGGCCTCAGACAGAAGAACCCAGAGCTCACAAGTTGAACCTGGAGCCATGGAAAATAACTTGGAGGGAGTAGGACTAAACTCCAGTCAAGGAACTGGCAAAGTGTGCCTGCCCGTTGGTACTGAGATAAATTAATGACTACTCTGCTCCTTACCTTTTCCTGACATTTTGAATGGGAGCGTCTACAGCAGTTATTCAATGCCTATTCCACCATTTTATTTTGAGTATTTGGAGACCTGAAAAAACGATCTCTTCAGGTCAGATGTGTCACAAGTCATCACATCATAAAAAGAGTGCTCAAAGAGCTGTGTAAGAGTGACTGCACATGAGCAGTGTCATCTACACAGAGATCTGATTTAGATAATTGAATTCTTTGAGCTGATACAATTATAACATGAGACTTTTCAGTCTTGGGAAACTATGTGAGAGGCATATAAATGTTGCAGCCTAAAGATAAGACTGTGGCAGATTGTGTTTTTCAAAGATGGCTTTAACAAGACCTTCTATCTCAAATGTTTCTTCTTACAATATGATGTTGATACTCCTCCACCGAGAACTATTGCCTTCCCTCGAATCTGGCCAGATAGTGACAATACATGCTACATGACTTTTGAGATAAGGCTATGAAGTGTGATACATCTTTCCAGTTTACTTAAAATGTTTTCTCCTAAAACCTAACCTGCATGTGTATAATCCTAAGAGACTGATGTGGAGAAGGCCATGTGAAGAACTTAGAACCCTGGCTTAGTCTTCACTGAGCTCCCATCTAATTGTCAGCATCAACGTGGCAGTCATGTAAGCCATCTTAAATCTCTCCACCCCCAGCTGAACGTTCACCTGCTGCTGCAGAGAATATTGCAGAGTTGTGAGCAAAATAAATTAATGTTGTGATTTAAGCCACTAAGTTTTGGAATGCTTTGTTACACAGAGTAGACAATTTATACAATAGTGAACATAGAATAAAATAAAACATCTAAACTGTCCAATGAAACCCTACATGATCTAGTTTCTACCGATTCCCCAGCCCCATGTCATACTATTTATTCTCCACTGTGTGCACTTTGCTCCAATCACACTGACTTTTCTTTTGTTTTCTACAATCTAGCTAATTTCTGTTTTAGACTTTGTCATTGTCACTCCCTGGATAAAAAATTATCTTTTGATCTTGTAATTCCAGTTAAATCGTATGAATTTACCAAGAACTCCAGCACATGTACGTATTTATAATTATCATGGTACATCTATCTACTATCTATCTACTATCTATCTATCATCTATCTACAATCTATCTACTATCTATCATCTATCTATCTATCATCTACCATCTATCTATCTATCTATCTATCTATCTATCTATCTATCTATCATCTATCTTTCTGCCTATTATCTATCATCTATCTTATACTTCCCACTACTAGAGCAAGCTCCAGGAGAACAAAGTCATTGGTTTTTGTTGTTATTGCTTTGTTTTCTTCTCGGTCTCCATTACCTTGACGTATAGTAGGTACTCCACAAATATTTGTTGAGCTAATGAATAAATGGTAATAAATATAAACCATTGAGAAAACTAGAATCTAGGATGTTATACATTCTCTAGAAAAAAAGCAATGTTTTCTGTTTTTATTAGATCCATTGACACAGAAAAATGTTTACTATTTTGTAATATCAAGAAAAATAAGTTGATTAATATACAATTTGAATAATCTCTATAAGTTTTTCCATATCCAAAATAATGTAAAATAAGATCATATTTTCAGATAAAGCTTGACATATTTAATTCATTGTTTTTATCTATTGATATAAATATTTTACATTCTATAAGACAAAATATAATTCTGAAATTTTCCTTTTTAATATCATGTTTGGAGTTTAGTATTCACTATAGAAAAATTATTTTCTGGAGAGGAAACATGTTCAGGTAATAGTCAATAAAAGCAAATACTCAATTTCCAGGAATTTGGGGTGTGGATCCTTGGCATAATAGTGATACAGCTTTTCATCTAGTCAATGTGTAAAATAGAAAAATGATTTTAATTATTTAGTTGGTTTCTACTTTTTTGCACTGCAAAGCCTGGGTAACTGAGTACACAGATATTGTTAGAGTAATCTTTCTTACCTAGAATTTGCCACCTTTTCAGAGTTCTAAAATAAGTAAGAAGATTGCCCCAGTGATTTTCTCCCTTGGGAGGAACAGTAAGCTGAAGTCTCATTAGCATCTAATCCTGAAAGAATCAGAGTATCTATTTATATCACAGCCTAATATTTGCAGCTTTCTTCAATGTTCCTTAGGATTTTCTTACGTATATCTCAATGAGAGATGTACACCAAGTCCTTCAGATTTGAGAAACGTGAAGAGGGAGTCACAGCCCTAGGCCCACAGATAACCTTCTACTCTGCTCTACATCCCTGTTCTAATCAACTTCTCTTATTGGTTCTTTCAAAAGAATCTCTTGGGATTAGTAGTTGAAGATGCTAATTGGCTATTACTTCTTGCTCATTTTCTTCTTTGATAAGAGTGAAAGGTTGAACCTTCAATAGATTTTATAATTATGTCTTATTCAATTAGCAAAATCATAATGTAATTCTACTTAAGTACAAACCCAGAAACAATCATTACTTAATTCTAATTCTTAATTCAAAGTAAATAAGTCAGCTCATGCTTGTACTAACAAATTTCCAATGTACATACATAACAACATATTGATTTTATTGCAGTGCCTAAGTCCCCTGATGAGCAAAAATATTATATTTACTTGTGCTTATCTTTCTGTTTCACAAGATACCCTTTTAATTTCCATACTGTGCCCTTAAGCTATTATGTACTTTCCCCATCACCTGCTTCCCATGTTGCCTCCTTATCTTTTTCTTTGGACTCCTGCTTGGTCTTGTTTCTCTATTAGTGACAGCTCCTTTGGTGATCTAGCTTCCTTCACACTCCTTACCTTCAAACAATTTTGTAGTATCTTTCATCATTCTCCACATATATTATTTGCCTTATGCCATACTATATTTGTAAAATATATTAAAAAATGGTAGTATTTTTATTTTATAGTTGATGAAACTGAAGTGTAAAGATAAATGACTCCCCAGAGGTTGTGATTTGTGAGGCTTATAGTGGGTTTAATGGGAAGAGAGTAGAGGTAAAATGCCAGAGTAGAGAAGTTAGAGAGAGCTGGGTGAGTGATAGAGTCCTAAGAAGGAGGGAGTTAAATGGTCCAGGGCCTATAATGACCTAAGGCACAGCACAAATAAAAAGAGGGAGAGACCTTAAAATGGATGATTCCTCTCTTCTGATAACTTCAAAGTACAGACAAATTTGAAATCTCTATCATTGCATGGGGATGGATTAAAAAAACACAGAGTATTTATCACTTCTTGAAACTTCCAAAATTTGCAAAAATCCTAAAATGTTGAGTAAAAAATAGCATGAATGTCTTAGTTTTACATGTTATTGACATTTCTCTTTATCCCTCCTAATATATTTTATACACTCAAAATATTATTTACATTTCATTACCTAGCATGATATTGTTCACCCGTCACATTCCATTTATTAAATATTAATCACACATATTTTACTGGCCTAAGATTATGCATTTATTATACTATCTTTTATACTTTTCTGGGAAGGAAAGTGACTTCTGTAAAGATCATGGTTTCTAATATTAGTACCTGCATGATAATATTGCCAGCAGCAGATTTAAGGGATGCTATTACTACACCTTCTTGAAATGTATCAGCTTTGCCCGATCCTCTCTGTCAGCCGCAAGGTTAGGTCTCTGTACAATCTTTTCTTCTTTCTTGTTCACAGGTCTGATGTGAACAGCTGCAGAGTGTGTGTATGATGAAAATTTAAGGGATGCCCCTGGCATTCTGAAGTGCACAAGCTGCAAAAATCTAATGGCCCTGCATCAGTTCCATACAACAGAGTTTCTATTAGTGCCCTCAGCAGAACATACTCTAAAAAGGAAAAAAGAAACAAATTTATATCTACTGATAAACAGAAGATATATTTGATAGGTATCTACAATGAGACAAGCTGTGTTCTAAATGTTGGAAATTCAAAAGTGAATAGTGCACATCCAGGCCCCGTTTCATGGAGCTGACATTCTAGTATGGGGAGTAACAAATAATAAAATAAAAATAGAACTGAACATTGGAAGTAGTAAGTGCTATGAAGGAAAATAAAGAAGGATAATAAAATAGACATATATGGATGTTGTTTTAAGAAAAAAGAAGAATCTCTTAGGAGTGGAGATATAAGCAGAAAAGCTACTCTGTAAGAGGATTATGAATATACATCTGTTAAAGTGGACAAGTGAGCCTGCTGTACAAGCATGTGGTGGAACAGTGTTTCAGGATGGGGGAATGGCAAGTGCAAATGCCTGGGGACAAGTGTGTACTTGGATTACTCAAGGAATAACAAGGGAAACATTGTGGCTGGAATGAAATAGGCAACTAATAAAATTATGGAAAACAGGGACATGGAGAAAGCTTGGGTAAGGTCAAGTAGTGACTTACAAGCTAAATAAGACTGAATAATTTATTCTAAGCATGATAAGAAAGTATGGAAAGGTTTTAAGCAGAAAAGTAACATTATCTGATTTGCCACTTAATAGCGTCTTTCTTGCTGCTATGGGAAAAATGTAGATTGAGAGATGAAAGATAGCAAGTAATGAGGCAAGTAGGAGGCTACAGGAATTGTCCATCTTAGATGTGATGACAACTTCGATCAGATTGTTGTTGATGATGGTGGAGGTGGTGAGCAGAGTGAAAATAAGAACATATAGTTAAGGTAGCTCCACTTGTTCTGTCTACTAATCACTGCACGATTAGATATGAGGTTTAAGAGATTTTAAAAAGGACGAAATGTGGTTGCAACATTTTAAACCTAAGCAACTACATAAGTGGTAGAGCCATTTTCTTTCATAAGAAACATTGGAAAATAAAGAAGTTGAGGCAGAAAATAGTAGAAATCAAGAGATTATGTTTGGAGTGTTGTTGAGATTACTGACGATATCCAGTTGGAGATCATTGTGATTTATATTGGGTCGATTCACTTCCCTGAATAGTTCTTGATGGGTCATAGAGACATTTTTCACAAGGTTTGAAAGGCAGAAGGGAAGCAGCAGCCATATTCCTTTTATTCCCAGAAGCATAATGCAGGGGATGAGGTTTGTTTGAAGTGCACACATGTGGTCGCTTATCTGCTGACTCACCTTGCTGGTGTGAGGCAGTGTCCAACTCTCAGAAACTGAAGGAATATTAAAAAAGGAAGCAAACAAACCCAGTATGTAGCTTTCAAAACATATTTTTCACTGTTTGCATCATAATGGCTAGATGCATAGTGAAAACAAAGCATATCATTTAATAATGTGACAAGGGATTTAAGTCATAATTAAAGAACACTACTTGGCCAGAAAGGATAGCAAACACATTTACACAAAGCTTCCACTAGTCCTGGAGCCTGGCAGGTGCTGGCAGTGCCTGTAAGAGGCTACAGAGTAAGATCTGCTGCAATTTTGTTGGACCAGTTAAAAATAGCCATAGACCAGACACATGCCATCTATCAGAATTAAGTGGATCACTCAGCACCTGCTTCCTGTACCCTGTCTTCTGTTACTCCATGTGCTTTCCCAGATACTGATGGGTCCTTGGCCCTTGCTTCTAGGTGTAACAGTGATCTCTGCCCAGGGAAAAGATAATGGTCCCTGGAATAAGATATGCAAGCTGGGCATATATTTATCATCTCAGAATTGAACTTCCATCACTAATAATAGCTATCCTGTACTGGTGTCCTCACTCCATGCCAACATTTTGCAACACACATTCCAGATTTTATCTCATTTAATCCTGGCACTAGTGTCATAAGGCAAGGTCTAGTATCATTCCTATCTTGTATTTGAATAAATTCAGTTGTAACAATTACCTAAGTACATTGTTAAGGTCTCACAGTAAAGGGCAGTACTGTAAAGATTTGGTCAAGAGCCACCTGCTTCTAATGACTGACCTGACTTACTATATTAAATTGTTCCCATGGGCTAAGAAGGAGCTTGTGAAAAGCTTCTTTCTTACAGAGATTTCTGGGAATGTATGACTGGCTACATTGAAACTGAACTGTGATATGGGCACTAGATTCTTTGAAATCTTGAAAGAAAAAGTCAAATCTGCAACAACTTTTATGCTGTTTCAAAGGAAATAAGATTCTGTTTTGAAAGCAAGAAGACAGATATATCTTTAAGACAGACTCTTTTATTCTTGAAAAATCACTTGAATAAATCATATAATGAGGTAAATAAAGAGCTGACTCCACTATCAATAAAGCTATTCTAGATTCTTCATTATAAGCAGTAAAAATGTTTTGTATAATAATAAAAATATATTCACTCTGGTACATCTCTGCAGACTGACACCTGATTTTTTTATTGAAAGAATGTGACTTGACTGTTCTAAAAACAACAGCTTGCCCTGCGGAGAAATCTGAGCACCTGCTGATGGAAAATATGAAGCTGAGTGTCAAAAGGCAAAGGAGATGTTTTGCTAAGGGTCCTTCAAGGAGCCCAAGCACAAGCAGCAGTGAGCTAGACAACCAAGCTGAGCTGTAGGACTGAAGCAACACTAGCTGGAAGAAAAAGGCAAGAGGTACAATCCACCAGGCAGATGTCATCATCACAACCATGTATGTACTGAAAAACCTACAGCCACAAATTATACAGAGCAGAACTCCTAGGAATAGTATTTCAGAAAATAATAAATTTTAAAAGTCCAATAAACAGAGAATATGATTTTTTCCTCAATACTCATAGAATATTATTAATAAAAATTAATAAAATGCAAGCAAAATTCATGTATGTTATGTTAGTGGAAAAATAAAATGAAATTAGAGATTAAAAGCAAAAATAGACAATTAATCTTTTAGAAATGAAAATAAAAACCTTTATTATTTGTGTTAAAGAGGGAATAAAAGTGAAATTATAGATGATTTGGAAATTATATTCATTACATACCAAATAGTATGTCAAAATCATCCTTAACAGAAATTTTATAGTAGTAAATGCATTTTAACAAGCATGACAATAAATGACACTTCTGTTCACCTTAAGAAGGTAATAAAACAACATAATACATCCTAAAAATGTTGACAACTGAAATCCATGTGCTTTAATGGCCACTATGTTGAAAAAAACTGGATCTAAGCATACTTCTTGTCCCTTTATTTAAAAATATTGATAAAAAGCAAAAATACATAAATTACTTGATCTAAGAAATGTATGTAAGACTATTAACCAACTAAAGTAGCCTTTGAAGTTATACTAATGGCTTATTGATCAAGACTCATTTTAAGACTTTCGCTTCATGGTGACCAGCAATTCAAAACTATTATTTTTTAGTCAGTTCGTTTCTGGAAAAACCCACTGTCAACTCATTTTGTCCAGGCACTAAAACCTAATAAAAGTGTTTTTCTCCTCCTGTCTTTTCCTTTCTAAGACACTAAAGTAGTACTACACCAAGGTGATACTCTTTACTGCCTTCAGGTTAATAAACTTAGCTTTGGTTGTTAATCAGAAATAAATGATATTTCTGAAGGAATTTTAAGAAGTCATCTGAAGGAAAAGAACAAAATTAATAAATATAAAAGTTATTTAAATGAGGGAGAGTGACAAACCTTTTTCAAGAAAAATCTGAAAGTAATGTATTGAGATACTCATTCTCCAGAAAGTGGAGCTAATTCTCGTTCTTTCCTAGCATCTCCCCCTTGAGAATGAATTAGACTTGCTGATATCCACCAAAGAATTGTCTAAGGAAGGTGAAAATTGTGAGTGTGCAGTGGAGAAAACTGGCGAACACCCACCTTAACCAAATGATGAAGTTCAACATCACCAATGATGCCTGAGTGCATCATTACCCCTTAATGTGGTATGAAAATGATATTCTTCCCAAAATTCTATAGTACCAATCTAGTCAGGAGGAAAGAAAAAGACCCATATCTGGGGACATTCAACAGGATACATGGCCAGTGCACCTCAGGATTTTCAAGGTCTTGAAAAGCAGTAAAGACTAAAAAACCATCACAGTTTGGAGAACACACTGTAAATGTAAGAAACTGTATGTGAAGGGGTGGCCTGGTCTGAACCCTGGAATAGTATGAGGACACTAAAGGAAAACTGATGAAATCCAAGTAAGTCTAGAGTTTAGTTATAGCAGTGTTCAAAAAAAAAATACTGAAGTTAAAAGCAAAAGAAAACTTAATAAATAAAAGGAAAACACCACTGATAATTCTCATTAAAAACAAAGCAAAAAAATGTATTAGTACTTAAAAAGGGACATAGCTAAAGATTCAGAGTTGATTTAAAATTGACTCTATCAGAAATATTACTCTGCATATTGGAAATTTTTAGTTAAAAATTTCTTAAAAAGTAGCAGATTTAAAATACAAAAGCATAATTTTCCCCTTTGTGACAGCATGGATGTTACTGGAAAGCATGCTAAGTGAGGTAAGCCAGACAGTGAAAGAGAAACACCATATGATCTCACCTATAAGTGCAAACTAATCAACAAAACAAACAAATAAGCAAGATAAGACTAGAGACATTGCAATAAAGAACAAACTGTCAATTACCAGAGAGGAGAGGGGAGAGGAATAAGAAGGAAAGCACCATCAAGGAGCATGTAAAAAGGACACATGGACAAAGCCAAAGGGGGTAAGTTCAAGGGTGGAAGGCTGGGATGGGTGAGGCAGGCGGGCATGGTAGGGTAAAAATGGAGACAACTGTACTTGAACAACAATAAAATAAATTAATAATAAATAAATAAATAAAGACAACTGTACTTAAACAATAAAATACATTAATAATAAATAAATAAAATACCATAGCTTAATCAAGTCTATTGTAAAGGCCATGTGATCTCTAATGAGATTTAAATGAAAAGGAATAAAATACTACCATAAGTAAAGGGCAGAATATATGATTTCTACACAAAAAGTATAAAGTTTACAAATAAGCCAGTATTAGAACTAGTTGGTATTAGTACTAATATATACATAGTCTTTCTTGTGTGTGTGATAATAAAACAATGTTAGGAGAAAAAATATAGTTAATAAAAAACTACAAAATACGTAGAAATATTCTAAACATAAAATACTTCAGATTTTTGTGAAAAAATACAAACCATTGCTTAAGCACTAAAATAAAACATGCAAACATGTGAGGATACTGATATGTGCCAAACGAATCTGCACATCGAATACAACTGTACTCACAATCATGATCAGTTTAGCATGAAAACCTGTTAGCTGCTTTCACAGTTTATCTGCAAGACGGGCTGTGTAAGGAAAACCACAAATATGTTGAAAGGTGGGAAATAAATTACTCAAAGTGGTGGGGTGTCTCTGCCAGACAGTAAACATTCTCCACAGCAATATTCGTGAGAGCAGGACGGGGAGAGGCAGTGAGTGTACATACACTGCAGGTATACAACTTGCATAAAGATGCTAGGGATACTCTGGAAAGGCAAATATTGCCTTACGTTCCTGGGCCCTGAGATTTGAAAAGGAGGGGCTCACGTGGCCCTGGGCAAGTTTTATTTAGCAGAGAAATCACAAGAGGCCATAGATGGGAACACATCAGGAGTGACGGTGGCATTATCTCCCAAATCTCAGGGTTGTTTACTGAACAGGACTCGTTCAATGATAATGTGTGGATGAAACAGAAAGGGCATCTGGACCCAGTCAAGCTGCCACTGTCACTGTGGTATTTGTCAGGGTTCTCCAGAGAAACACAGCCAACAGACAATTTAGCATGGAAATTGGTTAGCAATTTCCAAAGTTTAACTAGAAGAGAGAATCTGTAAGGAAAATCATGATTATGCTGAAATGTTTGAAATACTTAATGATGATGTTATTTAGCAAAAACTAAATCAGTGCTTGCATCATAAAAATGGTACTACCTGATGTAACACAGGACCTATTGAGTTTGCAATATTGGCCCTGTTGGGCCCCGTGTGATGACTCAGTTCTCCCTATATTTTCTCCATTCACATTACCATGAAGTTTCTGTGGGCAGAGAAACAGTTAGCATCATGCCTTGGTCATTGTAGCTCCATTGATTTGATTGTTGTCTCATATACCAAAAGACTGGGGGTTTGATGCCCATTAGGGGCAATCAATCCATGTTTCTCTCTCACATCCATGTTTATCTTTCTTTCTCTCTCCCTTCTCCTCTCTCTGTAAGATCAATAACATATATTAAGTCTGTAAAAAAAATGTTAGCATCATTTGGCTTGACTTCTTAAGTAATCGTATCATAGATAGAGAAAGAGCATCTAAGTGATGTTCTAAAACTACCTCTAGTCTCTTCTGATTTTCTCAGGGCCATTAAAGGGTTCCCCCACGACACCAACTCAATTCCAAACTGATATGCAATGCACGCACCAGAATTCCCTGTTAGTCCCTGCTTATAATGAACCTCCAGGTAACCTGATAGGAATACATAACTGAAATGAAGAGGAAAATTAAAAGATTTTCATTAAGAACTTGTAATTACCAGAAGATATTTGTACACCTTTATTTTGTTGAAGAAACATCAACCCACAGCAACAGTAAAAACATTTGAAAAGAAAGGAAGTGCAGGTTTTCATCAATTTGTTCAAACAGTAAGGAAAAGATGAGAGATGCCACAATGGTATTTAATATCAGGGCATGTTTTATTACAGACATCTAAAATTTGAGCACAGAGTCAAAAACAGGTCTCCCTGTTTCAATAGAATTCACCATCTTATAAGCAACCTAACAAATTTAATAAAATAAACACATCAAAAGTCAATTCTACATAATATAGACTTATGAAGGAATTTATCAGAATATGGAAGGTGTGTTTTCTGCATGGGAAATGCTCATAGCCAGCCAAAAATAAAACAAAAATTACTGCAGCCCACAGTTATGTAGTATAGAGTCCCAAGTCTGTTTATAAATAGCTGCCAAAGCAACTGGTAAAAAATAATAAATGCTTTAAAAATGCTGAAGGTGTTTGATTTATTAGAGAAAATTGTATGATATCAAGTTCAGGTATTTACTGTAGTGAACATTCATATAATCATGGACCATAGTAAAATTCTGATTACTGTAATACCATACCCATGTAGGAAAAATAAAACTGGCCAAATCATTATATTTCATCAAAAATGGGATCTCAAATTTTAACTTCACTTAGCTATATTTTAGTGCTTGTTTACCACTTTTAGAGAGAATTATTTTAAATAGTTATATATATGCATAATATGATCATAGAATTACTAAACCAGTTAAGAAATTATGATCCTTCTGGATAATTCATCTCTGATTTGAACATGTTCCAGGTACCGACAATCTCTACTGTTTAGCCAACTGTTCTAGAACAGACCATGGAGTTTGCCTGGGGTGATGGTGACTGAGAATGATGACCTGGACTCAATTCTAGGTTACTTTTACTTTCATTTTCTCCCAAAGTAGCCAGTAAACAGAGTGGTCAATGTAATCAAATAAGAAAAATAGCTGTGTGCATACAATGGCATACATTGTCTCTTTCTCATCACCCAGGTGCTCCAGTGCAGTGGTTGGTGTTAGCAAACAAATCATTGGGAGTGAGATGCTGCTGAGTCAGAGTGTGCGTCCATGAGCTCACAACCTTTCGTACCCCCAGTAGTCATGTCAGCACCCAGAAGAAACTTGCATTATCTTAAACGGGAATGATTCCATCATTTCAGAATCTGCATTTCCACACCATCTCTGCAGGGCCTAGAAGGCTCACTTTTATGCTCACTTAGGCATAGCAGGGACTATCATACCAATAATATCCCATTTTCCTCTTTACTAGTACATGAAAAAATTACTTCTTGAAACAAAACGAAGACCCATGTACAAATAATAAGGATAGGACAAATAAAAATGTATCATATAATTATTCAAAATATATCATTTTTGAATAATTATTTTGATAAAAAGAAACTTTAAACTATTATCATAGGATATGCTGCAAGTTTTTTATTATTTTCAAATTTTATTGGTAGTCTCCACAATATACTTAGAAATTTTAGTGTATGAATAAGTGGTGTCACAGATACAATAATGGCACCTTCATGTCCTGATGTGATATATGAGCTTCTTCTGATGTGGTAGCATCTCTTACATTTCCCTTTTCTCTCAGAATAGATTGTGGCACATTATAAAATAGATTCCCTTTAGTTCATGACTTGTTCAGTTGCAAATTCATGTAAACTACAGGATCAGTTTGGCACCTGCTGTGATCATGAGTCTACTGCTGTTTCTCTAATCAGAAAACATTCCTATTAGATAAACCATCTGGCTTGAAAGCATCCCTTTTGCATTCAAAATGGTTTTGTTAGACTGCAGCCAAAGTATATTTTTAAAGGAAAGATGTGTCAGCAAGACCAGTCTGTTTACTAATGGAATAGTCCTCTATTAAAATACCATTTATGGAATAAAAGCCATAGAATGAAAATATCATACAACATGAATATGTTCTAGTCCATGTGAAAATGTGGGTGGTGGCAATCTTTGGCTAAGGTCATCCACTAAAATCTGTTGAAATTTAGTCAGGCGTAGTCATCATCTGAACAGAGCCAAATAAATGGCATGTTATTCTGATTGCAATCATTTTCACTGAAGTGTTGTGAATGTTGCTTCGTGACCATCAGCATTACCTGTGGGTACTAGGACACCACTTGGTTGTCGACTGAATCATGTTTATTCTTGTGTATGTGAGTAATTTTTATTTATGTTCTTATTCTTCAGGCTATATACATTTTATATCATTTAGTCAAATAACAGAAAATATAATTTTACTGTAGAAATAATTCATAGGAACTCAAAATATGTAGTTTTAATATTTGTAGTAAATTTTGAGCAACTACTAACAAGAGAAAAATAAAATATTGCAGTAGAAGTGTTTTAAAGTAAAGCCTCACACTCTCAAGGAAAAATGTGAGGGCTAAAAAATACTACTTTTCAATCTTTTCAATTAATGTATTTATCAACATTTTATTGTATGCATACACTTGGCAATGTTTTCTTAGCTATATCCTCCCAAAAACAGAGACATGGTTCCTGCCTTCAAGGAGCTTGTACTATCTGAAGAAGCAAGACTAGTAGATAAAATGACTGCCTAGTCATGGAACAGTACCTGTGGATTTTTGAGATTCAGTTGAAAATATAATAGAGATAATAAAAAAGAAAAATCAGAATGGTGGAGGCAGATTTTATCATTGTTTTGATGGTATGGTTGGTGATAGAAGGCAAGAAACTTGAAAAGAACACAAATAGAAGAGCAGAAATGAAGGACACGGGTAAAACGAACTTTTATACAGTATGTAATGGGATTTGAATTTAGATATATCAGACTTAAGGTATTGGAAGCTATCCAGAGTCCTCGTGATATGAGACAAATAATGTAATATTTGTCCACACAAATCAATACTTTCATTTTTTGCTTTTATTTTCTCAACTGGACTCTAAGGCCCTTACCAACAGGGCATATACAGGGTGGGGCAAAAGCAGGGTTACAGTTGTGAGTATGAAAAAATAGAAAATCTTTTCTATTGGCAATGTCTGAATTGATTATCAAGTAACATAGTTGGATTAGTGTAAAGATACAATTGTTGCTCAAGTAAAAAAAAAAATTATAAAGATCAAATTGGAGAATCCTAGAAAATCCTAACAACCCCCTCGAATTGCCTCTTTCATCCTAACTTTTTTACCATTTTCTTTTTTTCTGGCTTTAACTTCCCACCATTTAAATCACTCTTTTGGAAAGTACAACAGATGTGAAATCATTGTCTCCGGGAGGCTACCAAGAACACTCTTATTTTTGGAACCGTTATGTATTATCTGGATCAGGTGTTGGAATATTTTGTCATCACACTATTAACAAGGACATTTTCATCAGATTTGTTAACAACTCTATAAACAGAAAAGAGACTTTTGTTCTGAAATAAAATGATAAAGTGCAGTGAAATTTCAGTAGCAAGAAAAAAAAAGCATTATCAGTTGCTCAGACTTGGGAAGGTACACTATAATAAATTAAGCATATGGAAAGGCAAACTGTGTCACAACAGGTCTACCTATGTATTCTGTGTATATTTGTGTGTGCACACTGGCATGTGCTATATAAAAGTATCATCACCTATAAATGAACTAGAAAATATAAAAATATTATATAAATAATAAATAATAAAATTTTAGCAAATAATTATTTTCAATAATTGATGCTTATATTCAATCTTAATATAAGCATCTTCTATTTTCTATTAAGGTGTACCTTAAGAGTGGGTACTCAGCCCTGGCTGGTGTAGCTCAGTGGATTGAGTGCTGTCCTGTGATACAAAGGTCGCTGGTTAGATTACCAGTCAGGGCACATGCCTGGGTTGTGGGGCCATATCCCCAGTAGGAGGCACACAAGAGGCAATCATACATTGCTGTTTCCCTCTCTCCCTCCTTTCCCTTCTCTCTAAAAAATAAATAAAGTCTTTTAAAAAGTAGGTACTCAATAAATTTATGTAGCCAGACTGTTTCTGATAAACATATAAGTTAATAAAACTAACATAAGACATTTATCGATTATTTACATATGTCAGGCACTGTGCCGAGTGTTTATGCATTCATATCTCATGATTTATTTCTTACTATAATCTTATGGTATTTTTTTCAATACAGAAACTGTCACAGAGAGATTTAGAAGCCTCCGCAATGCCACAGAACAGGGCCTATGAATGTAATCACTCAGCAGCCCCATGCATAATAATTCCTGTCTTGAAACAAAGGAGGAAGTGGGTGACTCCTAGTGCTGGTTTTATTGTTCTGGTTGATATTTTCTAGATCTAGTGAACTCTTAAATAAGGATACTGTTCTTTAAAGTATGGTCATTAAAGTTGTTGAGGTGAAAAACTGATGTGTTACCACCGGAAGGATGAGAATCCAGTTTGAGGCAAGACTTCTTGAAAGTGATCTGTAAACCCAGAAGCGTGGTCCTATTTCAAAGATCTGAATCAGTGGCATTCAGGTTTCAAGGGCTTGTTGACTCCTCACAAGAATATACTTTTGGATTCTTTTGATCTTGCCAAAAAGAAATAGACCAAACATTGAAAACATTCGTGAATGAGCAAGTGAATAATGATATGTTTTAACCACCATTATGTATGTATGGTTTTTAATCATTGGGGATTTCCATGCATCGCTAGCAGAATAGTTCAGCAGTTAAGATCACGGGTGTCTTGTATTTGTGTCCGACCTTGAATCACAGATCTGTTACTTTCTAGCTGCATGACTTAGGATAAGCCACTTATCCTCTTTGTGCCTCAGTTTTTTATTCAGTGTAGGTTTGAGGCTTACATGTGTTGAGTACTTAAACACTCAGAACAGTGCCTGGCACATAGTGAGCACTAAATACTGTTAGTAGCTGTTATTAGGGGTTTTACGTAGATAGTCTTAAAGGAGGTAGATGAATATGCTGATTACTGAAATTCTGTTAAGCTCCTTCTCTCCCCGTCCCATGCTAATTGATACCAACATCCTCATCCACCTCCCAGTTTAGGATCATAAGTTCCAACAAGAGATCTTACATGACTCTCTCATAAATCTTAATGATGTAGAGGCAGAAAAAGATTAGATACATTGATTTAAGTAGGGGTGGATCACATGATCTTATCTGTTAATAATATCTTCCTTCACACAGATTTTTGACTTGCTCTATGAAACAAGCTTTAAATCTTGTTATGGAATGTAATCCTCAACAGTGACTATCATATGCACTCGTAGAGCCCTCTATCTCCAAGGGAGAAGCTGCTTACACAGCAAATTTCCAGGAATAAAATGCACCTTCCTTGAGGAATTGGAATACAATATTCTCATTTCACTGACAAAAGCTTCATGTAACTGATTGTCTCCTTGCCTTTAATGATATGCAAAAATAGTAGGTATGCATGTTGTTAAATATAATATATAAAAGATGTAAGTTACCAAAAGGGATGCAGCACATAATCTTCTGTAACAAAAGGAAGCCCCCACGGAAGTTACAGTATTACTTTGGGGTCACATTCTTTTACTTACATTATTGAGAGTGTGGTGCTTGCTCAGCACAGGGGCTTAGCTGACAATAGGGGAGGGTGTGCGGGGATAAATGGTAATGGACAGAAACCTGACAGGAGGTGGTGAACACCAATCCGGTGTACAAAGGATGTGCTGTAGAACTGTGCACCTGAAACCTGCATAACTTTGTTAACCAGCGTCACCTCATCAATTCAAAAAAAGGAAAAATTGATTTCCATAAGAGTAAAAATATATGTGCATGTGGTGATTGTAGCTGTTTCTAGAAAAAAAAAATGATTAAAGCATTTAAAGTACTCATTTTTATGCTGCAATTCAAAGTGACATTTTGAAGGCAGCTATTGTAAATAATAAAATATGTACTAATATACTAATATGTACTAAATATAATAAGTTATAAGTTTTAAAAATATTACACAGGAGTGTGATTCTTATGCTATGACTCTGATGAGAAAACACAGATATATCATTCAAAAGCTCTATGCAAAAACTGTTGCCCCTGATGTTAACTAAATTGTTTAGGGAGAGTAGCACTTTTCACTGCAAGCGTTTTTGAACTTTTTTGTCCAAATGTATGTATTTATTAGTATGAACTCTCTCTTAACCCCAGTGAAATTGAAAAGGAGATCTTGTTTCACTAAAAACTCTGCAAGGCTTTGGAATATTGGGTAGTACTGCTTTAGAACCAATGCAGTCAATGCACTTAAAGGGAATGAGGCCCTTTCTCCACTTCTGCATGGTGGACAGTGTGCACAGAGGGACATTGAGTCTGGAGAGAAGGGCAGCTCCTTCCATCCAGTGCATTGTTGGTAGGGTGTCGGTGTCCCACAGCAAACAGTGGTGGTGCCAGATAGTGGCTGATGGACTCATGCTGAAACACTAGCGGAGTAGCTACAGGCAGGCAGTGAACACTTATCAGTGGATACTACAAAAGACAATTCCCACAGAAGAATGAGAAGAAGGCAAATTCACCTTGATGCTGCCAATGTGTTCATGAACATATGTGAACTCCTTCTGCAATTCTACCCCTTGCTGCCCTTTGCAACTTGGGAAGCCTTGGCAGAAAAATGGAGGTTTTGCAAAAGCAAGTTAGGATGTAATATCAGAATGTAGTTTGTGCTATTCGAGCTACTGTGATCAGGAGCTAGAGGATCATGGTAGCAGAAAGTAAAAAAAAAAAAAAAAAATATATATATATATATATATATATATATATATATATATATACATGTTTTTACTTTTTGATAATAAAAAATGTACATCAGATTTACCTAGGAGCTCATGTTTGATGTCAGGTTCTCAGATATTGGTGGGTTTTAATACAATTAATAAAAAATGACCCCTATAAGCAAAAGGAACACCAAGCAAACTTCAGAATATTCTTGCTTCTAGCCCAAATGCTGTGAATTGAGTTCCAAACAAGTGTTTCTGAATAACTCTCCTTCACCCAGCAAGGAAAGGCTAGCAGTGGGAGTGACAGGTAACAGGTGGCATTTGAATATTTCACCTGTTTCCAGACTCCTGCCTGCTTATTCGGACTTCTCATTTTACTTTTGTCCTTACTGTTCTATCACCCAGTACTCTGTGCTTTGGTCATACTATTGTTCTGAGTCATGTTCAAAGTCAGTTTGCCCAGAGAGCTGCAAGGAGTGCGGCTCTGGCCTGAGTCACCGGAGCCGTTCTTCCCAGCCTGCTGCTCACCTGAGGAAGGAGCAGCTGGCGTGTCTCTTCCAAGCAGCCCAGCACCATGGGAAGCAGAACATTCCTCCAGTGCCTTCACCATCCCTTCACACCTCAATTCTGCCTAATGCCAGGGTTTAAAATGACCAGCACCCTGGGAGGATTATTATTAGTTTGGAAAATCAAACAATAAGCAACTTGAAATTCATTTTCTATCATGTAAGCATTACATTAAGGTTGAAGTGCAATGGAAAAAATTAGATGGAGTGGTGATTTTTATCCTGTCATTAATTTTGTTTCTCTAAATTCCTCTAGCACTCATTACCTTTACCTTTTTGAAATTAAAGGAAGGGAAATGCTTTTATTTTTTATTGTTTTGAATTTGCTTACTATGTATTTGTGACTATATTAAGTGTCAGTTTTCTGTGAAAATCTGAAAACCTTTTGAACTAACTTGATTAAAATTTTCTATCAAAGCTTACTGTGTTAAAAAACTGTTTTGTGCAGGAAGCAGAAGAGAAAAGCGATTCTTATTGGTAAACTCTGTCCTACTCAATACTCTATTACGTGGTCTCCATTCATCATAGATACTGTACTAACTGTGGACTCAGGTTCTGACTTGAAACACACATCTACCTGCCCTGGGTTAACAGTTTTTCCCCCAAATTCATGCCCACCTGGAAACTCAGAATGTGACCTTTACTAAAATCTCTGTAAAGTTTTGGAATATTGGGTAGTACTGCTTTAGAACCAATGCAATCAATACATTTAGAGGGAATAGGAGATCCTTTCTCCACTTCTGCATGGTAGAAGGTGAGCAAAGAAAAGGACAGTGAGGTGGAAATAAGAAAGTCGTGTGAAGAGGGAGGCAGAGATGGGAGCAGTGTGTCTAGAAACCAAGCTACACAAGGGATGGCCAGTACCCACATAAGCTAGGAGACAGGCATGAAAGAGTTTTTTTTCTTTCCTCCTCAGAGCTTCGAGGAGAACTCAACCTTTCCAGCACCTTTAATCTATAATTCTAACATCTAAAATGATGGGAGAATAATTTCAATTGTCTTAAGCAACCCAGTCTGTGGTACTTTGTTATAGCAGCCTTAGGACATTATTATATACTTTTAAAAATATACAAAATAACACATTTTATATTCTATTTAATTTTATTTTTCAATAAAATACATTATTTTCTAATAAAACAGATTTTATTGTATTTGTATTACACTTAATTTTTGCCTCTGCTGAGTAACATTATTGAAGGCAACTAACATTTATTGAATATTTTAGAACTTCTAGGAACTATGCATTAATAATTCTCACAACTATTGTGAGTAGACATTGTCACCCTGAGTTACAGATTAGGATCCTGATCTATAGGAGGGAAAGGGGAAAGGGGTTTTACAATATTAAATAGGTACGTCAGTGTGCAAATTCACTTCTGTTTAACTCCAGTATTTATTATCTACCTATTAATTTTTAAGAAAAGAAAGATGAATTATTCTAACATAAAACAAGACTTAAATCATGCCGAGCAAAAAAAAAGAACTCTCACCCTTTATCAGTGTGAAACCTATGTGTGTTTTTTTCTCCAACATTGCAAAATGTTGTACAGTGTGTCATCAATCAGAATGAGCTTACAAATTCATTTAGAAGCACATGTACTTTCAAGTGTCAACTCGTTTTTCAATGAGAGTTCTCTCTGATGCCGCAAAGCTTTTATGTTAAAGCAATTCTAATGACAAGACCATTACTTCAGGTATTGATCAAAACTGCAAACAGAAGAGCAACAGAGAGGTTCTCCTGAAGATGTTCTTACAAAGTGGAAACTGTTGAACAAATGCATTATTCTCTTATGTAAGCAGAGTTTTCCTTTTACTCTGTATTAGTTCATGTCTGATCCTTAATGATAGATTTATTTGTAGCAAAGTAATTACTACCTTTTAAAAGGAGCATCTATTAGAATGAAGGAGTCAACAATAGTGTTGGAGCAGTTCATTAAAAGCATAATAGGAGCGTTTGGGTGGAGAAGAGAGGACATGTGGCTCATCTCAAGCTTCAACTGCATCCAACACCGGAACTGATGCGTCTTGGATATGTCAGGGAGATTCATGGGCAGGGGACTGGAGAGGCATTTGAGAGAGTACTTTAAGGGATGATGAGAGGACATCAGAGAGCAGGCCTCCTCTAATAACAAAACTTTAGATCTAAAAAGGGAGATGTATTAGTTTCTAAGGTTGCCATTACAAAGTAACACAGGTTGGGTGGCTTACAGAGTACAAGTTTATTTTCTCGCAAACCCGCATGATGGAAATTTGAGTGGAAGGTGCTAGCGCAGTTAATTTCTTCTGAGGCCTTTCTCATTGGCTCGTAGGTGACCATTTTCCCTTTGTATCGTTACATAGTCCTCCTTCTCTGTACGTGCCTGTGTTCAAACTTCCTTTTCCTTAAGGACAGCCATAATATTGAGATAAAGCCAATCCTAGTGAACTCATTTTAACTTAAATAACCTCTTCCAAGAGTCTACCTCCAAATACAATCACCTCTGAAGAACTGGAGGTAGGTCTTCAATAAAGGGATTTTGAGGAGATAAAATTCAGCTCATAATAGAAGAGATGATTTTCAATACAATATTACTTTTGTCAAAAGATTACTCCCTGACCCAAATGTTCATAGATTTATGTCTAATTTCTCCAGAAGTTTTGAAAAATATAGACTAGGAGACTCTATAATAATCTTACAATAAAACATAACAGCTGAAGTGAGAAAAACATCCTTCACTTCTGCACTGAGTATAGAGCCATGTATAATCCACTGGGGTCAGTGCTGAAGATGCTGAAGGAACAAAAGAATTCCACTGACAATAGCAAGAATTTATCTCTCAACTGTTTTCACCATACTTTTGCCTAAAACCAGTTCATCATAGATTATTCTGTTACCCCTGAAGCTTGTCCCATGATTAACACGATCTCACTTTCTTCAAACCTTTCAAGAATTTGAACAGTGGAAATTTTCTCTTTTTAAAATTTTTATTTATTTACTTTAGACAGAGGGGAAGGGAGAGAGGAAGAGGGAGAGAAACATCAATATGCAGTTGCCTCTTGCCCATCCCCTACTGGGAACCTGACTGGGAATCTAAGCAACCTAAGCATGTGCCCTGACTGGGAATGGAACCAGCGACCCTTTGGTTAGCAGGCCAGCACTCAATCCACTGAGCCACACCATCCAGGGCTGAACAGTAGACATTTTCTAAAAAAAGATGCTGGACTTTTCCTGGCCATCCTAACATTTTCTTATAAAGTTTTTAAACTTCTTGCTCTTCATTAAACAGTCATGTGCTTTTCATGTTTCCATATTTTAGTAAATATGAGCTATTGACTTTTTTATTCTACAAGAGCCTCATTTCCTTTCTGAGATATCCATCTCAGCAGGGAAGGAAGTTCATTGCATAGGAAGGGGAAGCAATGATGCTGAGAAAAGATGACAGTCACAGCAGCAACAGCAGAGACTGGGAAGGCGATGGCAACACAGGATGGACACAGTTTAGTGGGGGGTGACAGAATGTTAGTCAAAGTGCCTTCTTACAGTTTAAACAGAGTGGTCTTGTCAACAGACATTTCTGTGGGAAGTTGAATCTGGAAATGAAAAATAGGGAAGAATCTACATGGTTAACAGGACTTACCCAAGAGTATATATAAAGAAGTCTTTTGAGATTTACATATGTTTTAGGACACTAACAGGGACAGAAGTTTCAATGACAGCAAAAGGAGGAGACAGTCAACACGAGTGGGTTATTATTGCTGATGTGACCCAGGCCCACAACTTTGTGAATGGTGCTTTACAACTTAGAGCTGTGTTCTAAGGGAAATGTGTTTTATAGAATTCTACACTCATACTTTATTCTACAGAAATGGTCCTGTCTGGAACATCGCAGCTGCTCATGGCCATAAAATATGACCCAATATCAAGACTTAACTTAGGTTGTCCTTAAGAAACACCTTAGATGTTCATATTAATGTATTTGCACATTTATAATTATATTTTATTTTTATCCTCAAAATCCTATTAGATAAACATGATGTTGTTCATATCTAATGGAGAAGTCTGTTTCTACTGAAACATATTCCAATAGCACAAATTTTAGTATATAACATGTGCTCAACAAATATTTGATGGCCATGATAAAATAGATGTTTTAGATCCTCATGAATATGATAAGTTCATTCATGGTCAGCCACACCAGCAAGAAGAATAGACCATTGCCTGTGTCTTTCAATTTAACAAAGATAACAAAAATCTCTGGGGCCCCTGGGCTGCCTGATGGCCAAGTAAAAATAATACTTAATATAGTACTATACTTAATTGCAAATGAAAAATATTTTTCTTCTAGTAGACTGATAAGGGGGCAGAATTAGAAACTCACTTCCTCATCTGAAGACAAAAATTTTGTTCATTTATTCAACAAATATGTACTGAGCATTTCTATGTGCCAAATTAACTTATGAGACATTTAACGATGAGACAAGTTTATGTTGTTCAAATAAGTCATGATTTGTCCTCTTACGAATGACAGAATTCCAATTCACAGTGGCTTTAAAAAAATAATTTACTGATTGACCATGACCTTGTTTACTGGCAGGTTTTCTATAAGGGGCTTCCAAACTTTCAGGTTTACATTCTACCAGTTCATAATTTTAGGGTAAAGAACAACTCTTTCTATAGTTCTAATACAAGTTCCAGGTAATATTATTATTGGTCATAATTGATTCATTTATTCATTCATGAATAAATCATAGAAATCCAGGCAATGATGAGTGGAGGTATTTGTCTGATTGGAATAACATAAACTCCTAATAGCAAAAAGAAAATTATATTTTGTTACCAAATAAGTGGGATTTAATAAGTGGACTGAAAGAACAAACAGACAAAAAAACAACAGAACCACATTCCAGCTCTTGATGCACACTACAATTCAATGACTTTTCGCCTTGAATTTTAGTGACTTTGGAACCAAAACTAAATTGAGTCTTAGATTCCTAAATCCTAGGCCAGAATTATTTAATTGTACTTCCTGTCAGTTTTCATTACGGAGAGTAAATAATATCATGAGCTAATTGTGCTTTGAAAAAGTAATGATGTGCTGAATAAATGGTTATTATACATGCTCCGTAGGCAATAATCTTAAAAGTTCCAGATGTCCTGCTTCTATTTGTACAGTTAAAATTATTCAATCTTGCCTTGGCTGGGTAGCTCAGTTGGGTATTGTGTTGTGTTCATACATCAAGGTTGCAGGTTCCATTTATAGTCCGAACACAAACAGAAAACAACCACTGAATGAATAATAAATAAGTAGAATAACAAACTGATGTCTCTCTCTCTCACTCTCTCTCTGTCTTTCTCTCTTTCTCCTTTCTTCTCTCCTTCTAAAATCAATACAAATAATAAAATAAAAGTATTCAGTCTTAGTGAATGTAGTAAAGTTATTTGGAAAGTATACTATGGTTAGATTTTTTTATGCAATGTATTTGATAATGACCACTTCCAGATGACAATTATCTTCTGTGCTACAATTCCTGTGCAATGAAAAGTTCTCTCTAAAATAAAGATTTCATTTGAATAGGTCTCCAGTCTCTCCCAGAAGGCTCTTCACAGTGCTCAACTTGTCCGTTCACTCAGCTCTCTCCAGCCTATGAGTACTATCGAACTTCAGGATCAAGTTGCTGGCCTGGTAACTATGTCCCAAGTCCTCAGCCCTACTTCTCTTCTAGGGGAAAGTATTTCTTCCTTATTGCTCTCCCCAGAAGAACCATATTCTTGTCTCTTCGAAAAGTATATTTCTTTTTATTATCTGTCAAAAGGCATTGAGGACCTACTAAATTCAGATTTGGAGACATCAAAAATCCTAAAATCAGTTCATTTTCCTTAAGGAAAAGGACAGCTTAATATTTAAAATTTCTACAGAAGTAGGTAAAAATTTGTTTCCCATCTTTTTAACATAGCGAAGAAAAAATATAGTGATTTTTTTTTGATAAAACAATCTGAACCATTCAGGCACAACGAATTACATTATTATTTTTAGAAAGTGTAAGTCATTTGTCATCATAAATTAAGTTCTTAAGAAACTTGATGGCACCCTGGCTGGTGTGATTCCATGGTTTGAGGGTCATCCTACAAAGCAGTGGTCTCCAGTGATATTTCTGGTCAGGGCACATGCCTGGGTTGCAGGCCAGGTACCCAGTTGGGAGTATAAGTAAGAAAACCCACTGATGCTCCTCTCACACACTGATGTTTCTCTCCCTCTATTTCTTCCTCCTTTCCCCTCTCTAAAACTAAATAAATAAAATCTTTAAAACAAAAATGATGGAAGTTAAACATTTTTAAACATGAATATGTCCCTTATAAAATATTTATATAATCAAAATCATTAAAGGGGACGCTTATTTGAAAGATTAGTCTTACTATAACTAAACTTTGACAAAGAAGAGCTTTGATGAAGTAAGTACTGAAGTTCTAATTAAATTTAAAAAACGACCTTAAAAATTATCAGGTTCCTCCAAAAGATTTTATAGTTTAGAAAATCTTCTGAGTAATGACTTATCCATGTACATGACAGTATATGTACTGGTCAAGTTGGTTTCATGTATGTAATGATTATGTTAACTGTTTTATTTGTCTGCTTGTTGAATTTTCCCTACAAATTAACTATTCAAGATGGTTTTACTTCCTAATAGCATATATTGCATATTATTAAAAATTTCAGTGTTCTAGAAATTGTTTCTTCCATTATTTTCCATGAAATAATTCAACAGCAATAATGTTTATGGGGGAACAAACAAAAATTTTTATATTAAGAAAATGCAGGAGAATCTAACACTCAAAACCTAAAATGGATGGAATAATTGGCATCAGCGGGGCTTATTCATCTAGACAGGGATGTGGATAGCACTACATGAAACATATCACAAATAACAAACAATGCAGCCCTGCATCTCAGGAGGCTCCTCCAAAAGTACTTTGAAGGTAGAGCAAATATTTAAAGTAAGGTGAAAAACTAAATGTTTTCAGTGCAACAACGATCTCAAGAGGAAATTGGATAGTAGCAGAGAAAACTAAATGAGATATCATATACATAACTGTAGTCATAGGAAACAGTTTTCTCTGTGAGGATGGAAGGAAAAAAATAAACCCTGCATGGAAGGGTCAGGGGGAAGAACTAAATATTATAATATAATAATATAATATAATATTTATTATAAGAATAATAAAATATGGCTAATTTCCTTTTAAAACTTGTTTACTGACACTTTCTTATTGTTTAACAGAGTTGATCTATTCAACAGTTATTGGTTTAATTTGTGTTTGATACCATATTATATTTTGCAAACACAAAGCAGGTAAAACCTTTTCTTCCTAGAAAGATGTTTATAGCTTTGTGGAAATGGTAGACAATTCAGATGATTGCTGTTTAATGGAAGTGTTTGATGACTATATGTACTGATGCTATGTGACTGCAAAAGGCTAAGG
Source organism: Tonatia bakeri (assembly GCA_004024845.1). Lineage (NCBI taxonomy): Eukaryota > Metazoa > Chordata > Mammalia > Chiroptera > Phyllostomidae > Tonatia > Tonatia bakeri. Next base: position 189,134 of record PVIA01002283.1, on the reverse strand, counting down.
ATGAGGGGTTTAGCTATTTATAGGATGCTAGAACAATATGACAGGTTTCCAAGGAGAAACAATATTTGTTACTACATTTGAAAGTTGATTAAGATTTTTCCATTTTCTTCACGTAGACTCCCCCTTTCTTAATGATTCTTTTAATTGTTGTGAAAATGTGTATCTCATTACACATGTTACACTTGTAGTCATATCTGATAGTGTGATAAAATGGCATTTGTCTCATGTAATTCTCTCTTTGGTATTAATTTTCTTTCTAGTCTCTTCTGGTATCCTTAAATTATCCTACATTATCTTTATTTCATTTCAAAACATTATCTTCATATAAACATCATCTACTGTTTAAAATGTTTCTTTTCAACAACTCAAATTAGAAACACAAGCCATTCTTCTTATATAAATATCATAAGAACTTTTGCTAAGCCTCAATGATTTTTTTCCTTCTCTCTTCTGTGGAAAAATTTTTGAACATACACAAAAATACTAAAAATAGTATAATGACCTCTGATAAACCTGTCACCATCCCCTAACCATTAACATTTGGCTGATTTTGTCTCAGACTTGCCCCGTTCATAGCTGGTCTAATTCCCATCATTTTATATTATTCAAAGATAATCTCAGGTTCTATATAATTTAATTGAAAAATATTATAGTATGCACTTTATTTTTATTTTTAAGATTATTTATTTATTTTATTTTTAGACAGAGGGAAAGGGAGGGAGAAAGAGAGGGAGAGAAACATCAATGTGTGGTTGCCTCTCCCATGCTCCCATGAGGGACCTGGCCTATAACCCAGGCCTGTGTCCTGACCAGGAATTGAATCAGCGACCCTTTGGTTTCGCAGGCCAGCATTCATTCACTGAGCCACACCAGCCAGGGCTATAGTCAGCATTTTTAAAGATAATTGCATTCATTAACACATCACTATGTCTAAATATTGAATATTTTAATAAAACATTAAGTTTGTAATATAAAATATTTCATCAATGTTCAAATTTTCATTTGTCTCATAATTTTTACTTTGAATAAGTTGGCATGTTCCTACACTTACTATAAATCAAGGGCTGTAAATATACCACATATTAATAAATGTAAGCATGTATAAATGATTGTATTTAGTATAAATAAACACTAAAGTACATAAATTTAAAGTTATTCATAAGATATTTTCTCAGTTGCTAAGATATGTAAAATCAATTTCCAAAATAAAAGTTATTTCATTTACTTGGTTTATGTGTTTGTTGTTTTTTTTCCCCTGGTATCATCTGAATCCAGAACTTTTGTGAAGACTAAACTTTCTAGCAGACTGCTTTCCAGTGAACAAAACATAATACATTTATATTTTCATTACATTAAGTAGAAATTCAAAATTTGATTTAATAATATAAGGCACTGAAAAAATTCATGTCTTTCAATTTCACTTTTTAAAAACAAGTACAAATCTTAGAACTCAAGTATATCATGTTTAAAGTTTGTTTATACGCTCATAAGCCAGTTACAGAACCATTATATCACTGAGATATAATAACTTTTTTTGTGTGTGTGTTTCAGACACTTTTTGTGCATTATTCTAAATATTGTTATTTGTTTACCATGCAATACACTGTAAGCACCCTATAACCATTAAAGGAAACAATGGACTTTATATAAAATAAGTAAAAGGATTCCTTGTATTTTCACATTAGATGAGTAGTTCTTAGACATTTTTTCCAATAGCTTTCCATAGAAACAAAACTCCTAGACAGTGAATTTGTTTCATATGAATTCACTACCCTTACTTAAGTAGTTGGTAATGTTGAATATTTTAGTCCATTTATGTTTAATGTAAAAATTAGTTTAGTTGGTTTGAAATGCACCATCTTCCAATAATTTTTATGTGTCCCATTTCTTCTTGTTCTATGTTTTTTTTCTCATTCTTGTTTTCTTTTGATTAGAGTTTTGTTTGTTTGTTTTTCACACCTGACTTCAACTCTTTCATTGGTTTTTAGCTCTGCATCATTTTATATTTAGTGGAGAAATTAAAATATGCATTCTTAAATTATAAATATCTACATTAATATGCCACTGCATTACATATAGGAAAACTAATATAATTTATTTACCTCTATTATTAATGCTGTAGTCATGTATAGAGTTTACTTTTTCATATTTATAGACTCCAAAAATGCAATATTCTTATTATAACTTCATGCCAATTTAGTTTCTATTACATAAATTAAGAAACCAGGTAAATTTTTATTTCATTTTAAATATTCACCATTTATAGCACTCTTAATTGCTTTTTCTGTACTTTAAGTTCACATATATAGAACTTTTGTTGAACATGAAGTATATTCTTTAACGCTACTTGTATTTGCCTTTCTGTGCATGGCTTATTTCAGTTCATATAATGCCCTCCAGGTTCACCTCTAAGATTTCCTTCTTTTTTATGGCTGAATAATATTTCATTGAATACAAACACCACATTTTATTTGCCTATTTATCTTGGTTATTGTGAATAAAGCCACAATGAATGTAGGAAGAAAGATATCTTTTTTGAGGTACATCATTTTATTTTCATATATACCCAAAAGTAAGGTTGCTGAATCATATAGTGGTTCTGTTGTTAATCTGAGAAGCCTTCATACTGCTTTGTATACAATTTAATTGCATATCAGCAGTGCTTCTCTTCACATTTCCATATACTTTTTATCTCTTTTCTTTTTTATAATAGCCCTCCTAATAAATGTGGTGATATCTCCTTTTGTTTTTAATTTGCATTTCCATGATGATTAGTATTGATGATTAATAATAGTATTGGTTTCAGTGGTTGGCATCCATCATTCCAAGCAGACTATCATTTCTTTATGCCTCTCTCCCCAGCTTTGGGGACAACAGATTGTCTTGTGACCTTAATGCTCTGACAAATCTAAGAAGAGTTTTCCTTAGTTTCTTCAGCATTTTTCTTAGTGTAAAGACAGTAAGAATAACAACTTCCAATTTCTTTACACATCAAAGCTAACATTGGACATCTTCACTATTGTTTTGAAAGGATATCTTTGGTATAAAATTCTGTGTTGGGAATTGTTTCCCTTATTCTTTTAATGATATTATACATTATTGTGCAGTTTTCAAACAATTTTATTGAAAAATAATTGTTAGTCTTTGTAGGTAATATATCGTCTTTCTGCTTTTAAGATTTTGCCTCTGGAAACCTCATGGGCTGGGGGCAATTTGCTTGCCCAGGAACATAATAGTAGGCATGTCTGTATGTTACCCAACTTTGAAACCAATACCATGGTACACTTAACTGTAATTGAGGAATACAGGAGGCTCCATGTGGACTAGCTTAAAAATTAAACACTTCAGAGGTCTTAGACTTATATGTTTTGTTTCTAGTAACAACACCAGCTTCTTCCTCTGAAAAATGCAGGAGTGCTCCTTTCCATCATGTTCCTTCATGTTCCATCAAAGGAGAGAATAAACTATTTTGAAATACGCTGAGTAGCTTTTCCTCCATTGCGTTATTGTAATTAATACTAGATTTCAAAGGAAACATCAGTACCCAAGTATTATCTGACTTGGGAAGAGCAACCCTGTTCTATCTTCTTGGCTCACCCGAACGGGATAAGAAGGCAGAGAAGGATTTGTGAAAGCCATAGCTCAGGGGTACAAGCACACCAAAAGACTGAGTTCTAATTACAGTTAAGAGAATGGCTGTTTCCCTAGCACCCCAGCACCAATAGGGCACAGTTAGCTGCCTGCCATTACTTTCACTCACTCTTAAGTACCTAGAGTTTTATGTACCATTGCTTTTTAACTATCAATTCAATCTCAGTAAAAAAAAGGCAAATAATATCTTAGTATTATTAGGAAAATTGTCTTACTCTCACAGTTGTCCCCAGAACCTGAGTTTCTATAGGCTACATTTTGAGGAGTGCTATTTCTTATATAAAATCATCAAGATCCAAAGACTAATGTTGCTATTGTAACATTGGACAAAGAAGCTGAGAGCATAGATTTATATAACAAATTTGGACTCTCACAAAGCAAACATAAAACATCAAGTTGGTCCAAATTAACTTTTCTATGTTTGGGATGTCTTCATAGAATTATTACCAATTCAGGATTATTCTAAGCACAGAATTCTTGCTTGAAGAGTTAAGGAGAGTTTTGCAAGTGTCCCCACTTTATAATGGTCTGAATGTACACCTTTTATTTATTACATCACTCAAGGAGAGCAATCTAGAAAGCTTTAGATCAAGCTACTTATCTTAATATACATGCGATTTTCCAATGTTTAAAGTTTTTACAACTTGTAATAATGAGTAAACTTAAAGTTAAATCTCTATAATCATAATTATATTTTCATTGGTTTTGGTTTTTATTCTGATTTAGTGGGCTTTGGGGAGACTACCAAAATTGATCGGTATGCCACAGCTCCCATAGGATGAGATTCTATCTTGTTCACTAGAATGTAAATTAATTCACTTGAGTCATTGCAGTGTTCACTTGCAGTAGAGTGCATCTAGCTCTGCATTATAATGTATAACTTTTATTTATGGGTAATAAAAAAGAGAACTTATTTTCTCATATTATGTTTCATAATTTTTTTGATTTTTTTAATTCTGCACATTTAGAAACCAGTAGTTATATAGTTTAAACTATTTTCACCTACTTATAGGGAATCAATATTTTTATGTTCATATTTAAAAAAATTTAGATATGCAGGTATGACTCAGTTCATTGGAGCATCATACAGTAAATTCAAAGGTTACAGGTTCAATTATTGGTCAAGGCACACGTTTAGGTTGCAGATTCGATCCCTGGTCTGGGCACGTACAGGAGACGGCCAGTCAATGCTTCACTCTCACACTGATCTCCCTCTCTATATCTCTTTCTCTCTTTTCTTCTCTCCCTTTCTCTTTCTGTAAAAAGAATGAAAAAATGTCCTCAGATGAGGATTTAAGAAAGGTTAGATCTGAATTAGCATTAAACCACCATTCACATATGGACTAGATATGTTTATAAGTTGTCTCAAATCATATCACTAGAGAATACATTAAGTAAATGACTAAAATTCTTCATAGAGAAAACTAAAGGGAAAATCTGGGTTCTATCCAAAATTTTTGAAATTTTTAAGATATTTGAAATTTTTACTTTTACAGAGATCACATGTGAAATCAATGTTGGTGATTGAGAGGTATAGACTGAGCTTTTCTAGTAAGCATTATAGTAATGAATATGTGTGAAAAATACTGTAATCAGTTTCAAAAACCACTTTCTATGTGTTTTATGTACAGTAACTCATTTAATTATCACAATAAGTCTACAAGTATCTTTTAGTTTTATTTTTCTTTGTGCTGTTGCTGCTGTTCATGATTTTTCTCTTTCCTTCCACTTCCACCTAGCTCTACCCTCTTCTCACCCCAAGACCATCCCCATATCACCCATGGGTTATGCAAAAATGTTCTTAGATTATTGGCCCCTCATATGCAGGTTAAGTATTTTTTTTATCTCTGACTGTCAGATAAGGGCAACGAGATATGGAATATATTACTACTTGCCCAAAATCACATAACATGAAAATGGTGGAGGCAGACTTCAGCCCTGGCAACCTAATCTCAAAATCTATAAACATTAACTTCATTTTACTTTTGAAGTTAAAATTGTCTGGAAAGGACAATGAAACACTGAAATAATGCTACCAGAATTATTTCCTTGTCCAGAGACACACAAAATATGGAAGAATTAACCTCCTCTTCCCTTTAAGAAAGCCGAAAGAGAAAAGATGTCAGGGGTTATCTCAGGAAAGGATAGGAAGGTTCAGAGTTTCAGATTAAAGGAGGTTCTCCTTATAATGAACAGGGGTCTCAGAGATCACTGTGGCTGTGGCTGAGAGGAAGCACAGGTCTTCGTAGGTATAAGAATACGAATCAGTCATGTGAAGTTTCTGCAGGTGTGAAGTATGGTGCTGTAAATTGGGTTTGCAGGGTCAGGCTCAGTGGAAATGCTGACACCCAGCAGAGTACAGCAGCTGCTTAGGATTTCAAGTGCAATATTGCAGAACTGTGTTGTCGACCCTGAAGGGCCACTCCTGTGATGACTGGGGATTACTCTTCTTGGATAAATCAAAAATGGCAAGCACACAGTTTGTATTACATTTACAGATGCTTATTTGCTTTTGATTTTATTATGTTTCTTAGAGTCATGCCTTCTTATATTTTTAATTACATGAAAAATTAAATAAAGATAACTGTATGAATACATTTAATGTACATATGCCCACTATTCAAAAGTTTAAAAATGGTTATATTTACTTTAAATAATTTCCTCTCTGTGAAGAAATAAGAATTTTCAGATGAGGTTACAACTCTCTATATTCTCTTTATGTCATTTTCTCTCTATCCCCAGAGAAAAACTATTATTTTCAATTTAATGTAATCTGAACTCTGTTTTCTCTATATAACAATACTATACACTTCATTAAAAAACACTAAAACATCATTAAATTTTATGCATATTATATAAGTAATTTTTCTTTATACCAAATAAAAATAATTGGATAAATATAATAAATCATTATTAAAAACTGTTAAATTAACTGAAACTGCTCTAGAGAGAAAATTATAAAAGAACATTAAAAATCATCAGAGAAAATTTGAATAAATGAACTGATATGCATGTTTGTTGATATTAAGGCATAATAATAAAAATGTTAATTTCCCAAAATTAAACTTTAATGATAATGTACTTATAATCAATATTCCAATAGTTTCTTGGGAGAATCTTAATAAATTAATTCTAAATGTTTATATATGCATAAAACTTCAGATCAAGATCTCTTAGGACTATTCTGAGAAAAAATAAAATTGAAGACAGTGGCATGTTTTCCCAATAAATTATTGAGTATGATTATTTCCCACATTGACAAACATTGCCAGTTGTTTTCTAATATATAGAAACTTGGTAAAAAAAAAAAAGGATGTAAAAAATAGATCCCTATCTTACATTAAGCATAAAATCAATTCCAATGGGAATAAACATCTAAAATGATACACAGGTAATTGTTAGTATTGCAATATCAGTTTAAGTCACTTCAGTATAAAGAATGATATCTATATAAGATACAAAACAAGAATCGTAAAGAAAAGATTAATACATTTAATTATTCACATATTAGACATTTTTATAAGAAAGTACCACATAGGCAATGGTGACTACTGGAACAAAATATTCTTTATAAACATAATAGATTATATTATTGTCAATAATATTTACAGAATATTTACAAACCAATAATATAAAACTCACTAAGAAAATGTGCAAGAATATGTGTCAATATTTTAAAGGAGATAAAATACAAATGTCTAATAAACATATGTAGAGCCACTTAACCCATCTAGTAATCAGGAAGATGCAAATTAAAGCATCAAGACACAAGTTTACAAACAAATTAGAAATTGAATAACATGTACCTTTTATGAATATGTAGAGGAGGAAGTCTTAAGTACTGTGTATCACAGGATAAATCTTAACAACTTTGAAAAGGAACTGGCAACTTTTAATGGTGTTAAAAATAAGCTTTCCATGTGTACTGAAAAATTCTACTTCTAGCATAGAAACTTGACAAACTCTTCACTTGTGTATAGAGAGAATGCGTAAAAGTATCTACTGCTTGCTCACTATTCTACTGGGACTCAACTGTTTAGGTTCTCAAACACTCCACGGGTTTTGATAGAATCAGTATACTGCTACTTATACCTGACCTTAAAACCCATGGGCCCAGATCCATTGTTAGTCTTTAAAATTTATAATGTATGTATGTCTAAAAAAATTTAAGCTATTGTTGCTGTTTTTGGAAAGCAGAAATTTATAGTAATATTTGAATGGAAATTCAAGTAATCAAATTTTACTTTAAATAATAAAAAAACACTGTCTAAAGTATTTGATCTTTAAAACAGAACATATCACCTTGTCAAATAGCAAGATTTATAACTGATAGAGATGAAACAGAGATTAGAGGAATGCAGATTATTTCTCTCTGTAAGTTGAATGGGTAACAGAAACCTCAGTTAATACTAATTTAAACATATTGGCATTTTGTTATATAATAAAAAAGAGTTTAGAGGTAGCCAGCTTAAAAGGTTAAAAAGGTGTGTGGACAGTTGTGGGCAGCATATCTCCAAATCTCCTAGACATTTCTTCTGCTTGTCCTTTTATTGTAAAAAGTCTCTTTTACCTGACTTGTTGATTTTTACCTGAAGGTATTCAACCAACACTTCAGGAAGCAACAGAATAATGATCAAAAGGCAAAAGTGGACAATGCCAGTTGTTGTTTTTCTCTTTTACTCTTAAATTTAATTTTTATTGAGGTAATTTGGTTAATAACATTATATAAATTTAATGTGTACAAAATTGTAATTCAGTATCTGTATAGTCTACCCTGTGCTCATCTCCACAAGCCTAATTTCTATCTATTACCAAATATTTCACCTTTTTTATCCATTAACACACTCAAAATCCTTTGCTTCTGGTTACTACCCTTTTGTTGTGTGTGTCTGAGATTGTTTTTGTTTTGTTAGTTTACCTGTTACATTTTTGTTTTTATATTTCACATGTGAAAGCAAAAGAATACACATTATTTTCAATACCGCATGAAACATTCTCCAAGATAAACCATGTGTTGGAAAACAAAACAAGTTTAAAAAATTTTAAGGATATCAAAATCATATAAAGTATCTTTTCAAACACAGTGGTATAAAACTAAAAATCAAGTATAAGAAAAGTAAAATAAAATCACAAACATGTCAAAATAAAACATGTTCCTATTGAACAATTGTTGGGTCAATGAAAAAAGAAAAGATAAGCCAAAGATACAAAGACAGAAATATAGCATATCAAAACCTTTGGAATACAGCAAAAACAGTATGAAATGGGAAGTTTATAGCAATATAGGACCACCTAAAGAAAAATAAAAACCTCAAATAAATAATTTAACATTATACCTTAAGGAACTGGAAAAAGAATAAACAAAGTCTCAAATCAATGGAATGAAAAAAGTATATATAAAGACCAGAATGAAAATAAATGAAATAGAAAAAAGAAAGAAAGCTGAAAAAAATAAAGATCTGTTTCTTTGAAAAGATAAATAAAATTAATAATTACTTATATAGACTTACTAACACAAAAGGGGAAAATATTCAAGTAAATAAAATCAGAAATGAAAGGTAAATTACAATAGCAACCACAGAAGTACAAGAGTTTATACCAGAAAATTATAAAAAACTAAATGCCATTAAATTTTGTAATCTAGAAGAAATGTAAAGATTCTCAGAATCGTACTACCTTCCTAGACTTACTCATGAAGAGTTAAGAAAGCTGACTAGAACAATCACTAAAAAAGAAAATTGAAACAGTCAGTAATCAAAACCTCTCCCAAAACAAAAATCCAGGATTTGATGACATCACTAGTGAATTCTACCCAATGTTCAAAAATTTAATATCTGTTCTTATCAAACTCTTTCAAAACATTGAAAAAGAAGGAATACTTCCTAACTCATTTTACAAGACCAGTATTACCCTGATACCAAAACCAGGCAAGGACAACATGCACATCAAAAACTCACAAGCCAATACCTCCGGTGAACATGGATGCAAAATTCTAAAAAACAAACAAACAAACAAACAAAAAAAACTAGCAAATTGAAGACAACAATATACGTGAAAAAGATAATACACTGTGATCACTTGTGATTTGTTCCAGGGTGCAAGGATGGTTCAATATCTGCAAATCAATCAACATTAACAAAATGAAAAATAAAAATTATGTTTCTCTCAATAGATGGAGAAGAAGCATTTGATAAGATATACCATTTATTTATGATAAAACTGTTAATGAAATGGACATAAAAGGAAAGTATCTCACTATAGTAAAGGCCATATGACATATCTACAGCTATCACCATAATCAATGGTGGAAAAAAATGAATGTGTGTTTCTCTAAATCAGGAAAAGACAATGATGCCTGTTTTAACACTCTTATACTGTTATTCGACACAATACTGGCAGTCCTGGCCAGAGCAATTAGGCAAGAAAAATAAATAAAAGATATACAGATTGGAAAGGAAGAAGCAAAACTTGAGTAGAGTGGTTTTTTTTTGCTTGCTTTTTGTAGATGAAATGTTTTTATTTATAGAAAACCCTAAAGACATTACAAAAAACTAGAAATTAATAAATTACTACCATAAAGTTGCAGGATTATTTCTCTTGTTTTTAGGAAACCAAAAGTTTTTTATAGAAACCACACCCTGTTTACTTCTGCAGAGATCTCATTGGTTCTAACAGGATTACTGTGGCTGGTGAAACCCAACCGTGTTACCACAATTAGTTTAAATCAATTAAAACCAACCCTTCAGGAAACCCTTGAGATTGAGGGAGTTCCAACACAAACTGAACAAAGTAAATTTCTCAGATGAAACACAAGGAGACAGTAAACAGTACCAAACACACATCTTTTTTTCTGTTTCCATAACTTTTAAACTTAATATAATAGTGATTTATCTGCTTGTCTCTTTACCCTAGGTGTTTACAGATTTGTTAAAACTTAAACTAAATAAAGTTTTATGGATCTAGTATACAGAGCAGTGTTCCCATCCCTCAGCAACAAGAATTCAATAAATATTTATAAATTAATGAATATATTAATATCAAAGAAATAATTTATACATCAGGATGTTCAATGGGTGAGATCTAAGTTTTCTAAAAACTACATTTTGTTTATTATAGTAGGATTCTTTTATCTTTAAGATTGTAAATAAAATTCTGATAAAAATATTATTTCCAGGTATTTCGATTTTTCTAACAACTGATTGATACGGTAACTTCTGATCAGATCACTGGAGTTGAGTAGAGAGGGTTCTAAAGAAGAGGTTGCCTGCGGCCATGGTAAACAGCCTAGGTCGGGACTGACTGAGATGCCGAATGCTTCTGGAAAACAAGGGATTACAGGCCAGAAGATTTAAAATAAAAGGAGGGCAGAGACTGGATCTCTGGCTCTTTTCTTCAAAGATGCCTGGATGAACCTGCTCAGCTGCCTGGGGACAGTATTTTGGATGGTACAAGGAACTCAGGGCACAGCCTAGGATGAGGCTGGCCTGATGGGGGTGGCAGGATTATTCTTCTTTGGGTGTTAGAGGAGCCCCAGAAGGAATGGGCTCTGAAACAGCAGCCTGCAATTCTTCCACAAATTGTGCAGCTTGTGTATTTTATGGTGTTTTAGTTTGTAAACTAATCCTGTAAAAATAAGATAATTAAAAACTAACAGGGAGAACGATGGTTAAAGTTCAACCTTAATTGATAGGCTTAAGTCAGGGATTAAAATTGTACTAATGAGGTAAAGATTTTAGCCTTAACTGATAGACCTTACGTGACTAATGCATGTGAAAAGCTGTTATTCCAAAACTGTGTAGCTTATGAATAAAGGCTTCTTTCCTTTTCCCTCCAGACTTTTGCCTCAACGATGGTGGGGGCAGCAGGATCCCACTTGCTGTCCAGTAACATGATAAAAAAAGACAAAAACAGATATTTAACACAAAAAAAACTTAGGAAATTCTGAAAACATTGAGTTTGCTAATCAGGTCATTACTTTAAGGCCTGCGTATTTGGTATCATGTTTTTCAAAACAACAAAAAAGTTGTCTGTCACCGTTTTTCTTTGGCACAATGGATACTAGTAACTTATGTATGGAGAGCAATTTTTTTTGGTCAAGAAAACAATCTATCAACATTGCTGCAAGTTATTAATTCATAAGAAATCTTTTTGTGTTTAACATAGCAAACATCATATATAACAAATAAAATGATGGTAGAGATTTTATAATTGGAGAGAGCCATATTATTATTAAATGGTTATTCAACAAAAATAAAATTTATAATGATAGTAAAGAAATAGACTTCAGTGAAGAGAGGTAATAAAATGAAACCACTTAAAAGTCTTTTCTAAGGTGAAATTCCTTGAAAGTTACTGCTAATTAATGACTTTATTAACTAAACCCAGGACATATTTGAATAACTATAGAAATACAACATTATCTCTGGCTGGTGTGGCTCAGTGGATTGAGTGTTGGCTTGAGAACCAAAGGGTCACCGATTTGATTCCCAAAGCATGTGCCTGCGTTGTGGGCCAGGTTTCCAGTAGGGGGTGTGTGAGAAACAACCACATATTGATGTTTTTCTCCCTCACTTTCTCTCTCCCTTCTCCTCTCTCTAGAAACAAATAAATAAATAATCTTTAAAGAAATGACATTAATATAAAGAAGAAACCTGTTTCATTAGGCTAGCTAATTCTTTTGAATTATATGATTTATTCTAGTTGTACAATTTTTCTGTCCATTGCAGATTAATATGAAATTTTGATTTTCTATTAAAAACAATTTCCTTAGAATTACAATAAAAAAGGCTTTTTAAATTTTCTCACTGAGTTCTGTGTATATTCATATAGAAATATCAAATCAAGAGTTTTTTCTTCCTCTAAGAGGGAAGGGAGGAAATAAATCAGAATAAAGACAAAGGTAAAGAATAATTTGACACTTGTTTTTCATAATTTATGAGCTCCACAATATCAGAAATGTTTTGTTTTCTAGACCCTCTAGCCTTCCCTTCCTTTAATATTATCCCCATCAATTCCATCAAACATAAATTACTTTTTACAAAACTTAATGTCATATAGTACCCTATAAAATATAGTGTAGATCCATATTTAATCCCAAAGTGGGCTGCATTTTTCACATTATTTCTGTATTTTTCCCAAACTCACTTCAAATAAAAATAAACTCTTAACATGGACAATTTCACATATTTTTCAGTGTAAAATGTGTATTAAATAGTCTCAATAAAAACTTTACCATCTAATTAATAACCATGAGTTTACTATGCAAATGACACTACAAGATAAGTCATCTAGTCTTCTAATACATAAAGTGATTTTCTCTTTTTTAAAGATCTTTTATTTATTTTTAGAGCGAGGGGAAGGAAGGGAGGAAGAGAGGGAGAGGAAGAGAAACATAGGTGGACGAGAGAAACATTGATTGGTTGCCTCTCACATGCCCCCAGCTGGGTACCTGGCCTGCAGCCCAGGAATATGTCCTGACTGGGAATCAAACCAGTGAACTTAAGTTTTACGGCAGGACAAACAAGCCACTGAGCCACACCAATCAGGGCCATGCTGTGATTTTCAAAGAGTGACTTCTAGCACAGTATCACTTGGACACTTGTCAGAAATGCAAATTCTTCCCTAGGTTTTCCAAAATCTATTAGCTTAGAAACTCTGGGAATGGTAGCCAGGATTCTATGTTTTATGGTTTTTAAGCTATTTTATTGTTTATGATATTAGAGTTGCACCAATTTTTCCACCATTGTCCCCTCCCCCCAGCCCCCTTTCTCACAGTCAATCCCCACCCCATTGTTCTTGTCTATGGGTGATGCATATATGTTTTAATAAACCCCAAAAATGATTCTGATACAGGTAAAATTTTGGAAAACATTACCAATAAGGTTGTATGCATAGAAATTCAAGAAACTTCTTTGATATTGATAACATTGCATAGGGAAGTTATTCATTATATATGAATAACTTGGTTTTGTCATATAGGATTTTTCTTCTTATCTTGTAGGATCAATTACAATTGATCTAACCACAATAGAATGTTGTGTTTAGTATTGCAATTTTGGAGTAAACTACAATAGGAACTTCAACATAAGAAGAAGAAGAAGAAGAAGAAAATAACTGTGATAGTAAATTCCAGAGAAGAAGACATTCTGATGACTGATAAAATGTATGTTTTTACTGAGGTACCAGGTTAAAGGTCTTGGGTATTATGGGAATTTTTTCCATCTTGGATTTTTAATTATATTATTCAGCATCTGCTTTTATTTGCCTAACTTGTTGCCTCTGAATATAGTAGACAAAAATACTGCATAGGAGCCCATGTTAGTAATGACTAATGCTTTTTAGCAATTGACTAATGCACTTAACTTTAAAAAACATTCATAATCTACTTGGAATATTGCTTTAGAGAGGTTGCATTTAGATAGAGTGATATTTTGTTTTGTTTTGTTTTGGACTATACTACAAGTTTCAGAAAAATAAAATAACTTACTCTAGCCAAGTATTAAAAAAAATATCAGTAGTTGAAATCTAACTTGATTTGAGACTTACTAATGATGAAAATGGAAACTGCAGCAATGAGTAAAAAACAGGTAGGATTTCCAGCATTCCTAAGTCTTACTACAAAACAGCCCATGGAAAACACATGCTCATTAGTGAATTAAATGTCTAAATGGTAGAATGGAAGAGTGGGCTAGGGATGGAAAAGAGGAAAAGAATGAGGTGAGAAAAATAAAGGAGATTGTGCAGCAGAATTAAATATATAATTAAGATATTTGAATATAATATTACCAAATAGAGACTATAAATTATACAAATCAATCCATTTATCAAGAAATGTAGCCACAGGCTACAGTAAAAGAGTGTTTTATTAAATATGCCATGTGGATTGCAGATATCCTGCAGGACTTGAGAGAGGAAATTAAGGGCTCACAATATGTGCATTGTCAGAATCAGAATGCCCTTTATAGAGAAAGATTTTATATCATATGTTCTAAATTTATCTGCAAGTCGCAATGGCATTGACTTAATTACCACTGAAAAGTATAATCTCACTAATGGAAGGGAAAGCTGAAAAGAGTAAAAGTTAAGCTATTTTCAGAAAGGACAAATTAACACCTATACAATAAATGTATTAATAAGATGTTGCTATAGTTATTCAAAGACTCTTTAAAAGACCATTTGATTATGTTGCTAACTTTTAAATATACTTTATTTTAGCTGTGTTAACTATAAAAGAAACCTATTTCAAACTTCAGAAGAATGTATACCTTAAATAACAATAGCAAGAAGTATATTATGCCCATACAGTCTGGACAATCTTTTGAAAAAAGCAGCACTTGAATTATGATTTTTGAACATCGAGTTATTAAAAAAATAAACACATGCATTTTAAGATACATTTACATTATATATATAAATAAAGTATATGAATATGTTTATCCTGGAATGAACTCATCTAAAAGTCTAATGTTTGAAAGAAAGCTCATGATTGTATAGCACCAAATAGATCCTAGCGATGTGAGTATGTGTGTGTGTGTGTGAAAATCTTGTTAAAGTCATCTTCAATAGTTAACTAACATTTATTTCTTGCAAAGAATTATGTATGGCCCCAGCATTTGTAAGGGCAAACATAAATGGAAACTTAAAAGAATCTCTGGTACTAAAAGAAATCCTCCTTTCCTTGCCCCTTTTCTTTCAAAGTGTTTCATTCAAAAATTATAATTATAAATTCCTTCTTGTCCCGTGAACCTGTACAGAATCCTTTACAAATCTAAATTAGCCTCTTTTCAGTGTAACAAACCAGAAAAATCTTTCTCAAGGAGCCAGGACCCGCACCTTGAGAACGGCGTCATCTCCTGTCTCTCGGTTTCTACGGGAGGCTGGGAGCCCACCTGCAGCGAGCTCCTCGCTCCAAATCGCCACCTGCCATGAAGATGTGAGTTTATTTTCCTTTTTAACACAACCTATTAATAACACAAATAGTCATCCCATTTTCAGATTAATTTAGGATGGAGTACATGTAACAAATGTTGTCAGTTTCTCTTACTTGAGGACTAGTGATTATACCTGCTAAAAATTATGTGAAAGGGCGAGAATCCTTTTTATCTTGCCAATCTCTTTGATTGCCTGTGATGTGGACAATCTCCTCTACATCTGTGGACCATTTTTTCTGGGTTGGGAAGAAATTTTGTGTTTAATTATATTTCTTCAACACTGCATAACAGAGGACTGAAGATATTTAAATAATGCTAGTAACACAAGTGGCCAATATGTATATAAAAATATTTTCTCCTACACAATAATTTTATGTGCATGGTTTTCTATATGAACTTTTTATCTTTTCATTTAATATCAAATTCAATTTGATCATAAGGGTGAACAACTAAACAGCAACAAATTGATTTAGGACAGTTTTCTTAGAGGAAAAGAAGCGATGAAAATGTAGGAAAAGAAAAGTTTTCCCTCTTAGGTTCTTTGGCTGGTCTAATAATTAAATTAGCATAAGGCAGATTAGCAAGAGAAAAATGGAACATTTAATTTTATACATACAGGAAACCCGGAGATATGAAGCTCAAATAAATGAGCAAAGCAAGCAGCTTTTATACCTTTTATACAGAGAAACAATACATTTGTAAAGAATTGACAAGACCAAAAAGTTTGGGCTTGGAGTAGTCAGTTAGTGCAGAAGTAATAAGGTTTGTTTATACAGCCATCTTGGCCCAAAATTGCCCATCTGTATTGACAAAGATATCTTTTACCTTCGTGATACAGTGGAAATAATTCCACATGGGAAATTTATTTCCTGCTTTCAGGGGGACAGAGGTCAGGATGTCCTTCTTGCACTGATGTTTCTTAAGTAGCTTTAATTCAAAATGATCAATATGCCAAGTGGTCTATTTTGGGGTGGCATATTCTGTTCTCCCATGAAAACAAAAATGCCATTTAGACTATGAAACATTAAGGAAATGCCTAATGCATAAGGGAAAAGTTGGGAAATAAAGGAGCAATGGTTTAAAACCATTAGGTACAACAGGCTATTCATAGTGCTGGAATTTTTAAAACTTACTGTGAAAGAAAGGAACTCATAAATATAAAATAAGGCCATAGGGGCCAAAGGATAATGAGCTAATAAAATAAATAGTGCAAGTAAAAATAGGATAAAATGACAAAATTGAGCAGGGCCTTTTCTTAGGGTGCAGAACTTGTATTAAAGAAATGCAAGTGCAGGCAGTTGCAGAGATGAAAGGACCTATGTCATGCTGTGGTTTGTATGATGATTAAGATTAAATGAATAATTTATATTCAGTGGTTTACCACACATTTTTACACATTCTATGCATTTTCTCACATTTATGTAATATGTTGTTTCAAAGCACCAGAAACATTAAATTTGTAAATACATATGAAAATATACTTCATTTTAGCAAATTTTTATAAGGTACTTACAGAAGTTGAGGTGCTAACAAAAGAGAGAGAGACAATATAATATCTGCCTTCAACCAAAACACTCCATTAAAATAGGTGTGAGTCTGCCAGATTTTCAATCAGAATATATTAAATAATTATGATAGGAAAACATCTATTGTGAGCGCTGGCCATCACAGTGTAATTTGGGGAAATTTTAGTGGTAGCACCACTAAAGACTTAACATAGCAATCATTCACAACAACAAAAACACAGTCACTAACAAGAATACTCAAGCAAAGAAAGTACAATGAACACTAGCTTTGAGCAAATCTGCTCCCCTGTGAAATGTTCAAGACCAGTCACCCACTGATAAACTGCAGTAACTTAGGTTTTTTTTTAAGATTTTATTTATTTATTTTTAGAGAGGGAAGGGAGGGAGAAAGAGAGAGAGAAACATTAATGTGCAGTTGCTGGGGGCTGTGGCCTGCAACCCAGGCATGTGCCCTGACTGGGAATCGAACCTGCGATGCTTTGGTTTGCAGCCCGCACTCAATCCACTGAGCTATGCCAGCCAGGGCTCAGTAACTTAGATTTTAATAAGCCAATTAATCGTTCACAAAATATTATTTTGCTTTGTTAAATTATTTTATCTTGTGTATTTCTTATTTCAACAACACGTAATAAAGAACACCAAACTAGAAGTTTAAACTGTATGTTAAAGAATCTCACCTGTTTTCTACAGAAAGGCACATGCAATGCAGCAGGCACATGCATTCAAAGAGCACGTGATGTAACGCTAAATGGGATGAGGGGGCGGCTTTGCTAATGATTATGAGAGGAGAGAATATATATTGCATAAAAGAGGTTCAAAATATGTGGAATTTTCTATTTCGCAAAGTCTATTCTGATATCCTTATCGCCTAGGGTAAAGTGGGCCTTCAGCTGCCACGATCTTACATTACCTACAATATCCTATAGCATTTAATTGCTGCATTTCTATCTCCCTTCACTAGGCTGTATTCTATGTGAGGAAAGAGACCATGTTGGCTTCATTACTGAATTACTTCATTAAATAATGAATGAATAATCATGATACTATAGCAAAATTTTGGGAAATGCATTTGATGTTACAGTTATTGATTAACATGTTATATAATATTATAGGTATTCAAACAACTTTGCCTGGTATCCCTGAACATTTAATTGATTGTCCCCTGTGCTATTCCCCCACCCACTCTACATGGTAACGACTCTGTGTTGAGGACGGCAACATGTGCTACAATGTGCAATCGAAAACGCTTCCACAGAGTGCATAGGTCACTGTAACCAGTGTCCTTCCAATAACCAGAATTCCTCCAGCAACAGGAATCTTTTCAGAGAATGTTGAGGGAGTAGAAAGAAACACTATCTACCACTGTATCTAAAAAAAGAACTGAAGAAGTTAAAAAACTGACCTTGATATTTTTTATTTTTTTCCTCAGCATTCAGGCTTTTGTGAAACTTTACTCTTTGCTGCAGATTATTAACTTTTGTTAGACCCTGTAAAAAAATAAAATAAAGTCCTAAAGCAATTAATCTGATCTACCATTTCCATTAGCTTACCTTGTCATTTGCCTTCCCAAGTCCAACAGTCTGGGGAAAGGCCCATGAAAGACACTGGAAATTTCCAGAGAGAAATAAACTGAAATCCAACTTATATGCACAATTTTGTTTAAACCAAGAACCCATAATGTAACATTTCTGAAAAGCCAAATTCAGAGAAAAACTTGTTTCTCAGGTCAAATAAAATGGTTCTTTCTCCAGGTTTGTTTTACCTATGGATCAAATTCTATTAACTAATTGGTTTTGCTGTGAAAGAGATGCTACAGATTCATCCTGAAGACCATACATCCTAAGAGGTTTGTTTATGAGAAAGAAATAGAAAATTCTACTTTTAAGAAATCTTACATGAAAATTAAGGTTTCATCTCTTTTTACTTATTTATACAAATTCATTAATCTTCCTGAAACTCAAGCACTCAGTCAAAAATATGGGAATACTATCTAATACTTCCTGGAATTATTAGGGAAATTAAATTAAGTAATATTTATAAAACAGTAGGCATGAGACACACAGGAGCTACTCAACAAATGCTAGTTCTCCAGTGTGATAAATAAAACTATCTGGAGAGTATGCCATTAATTCACATACTGTGTCATGTATAAACCGCAAACCCCACTTGTCAGTTTGCATGGCATCTGTAGAACATGAATCTAAAGGAGGTAACTTTACAATAGTGGTAGATGGTTGTGGTACCAGCACAACCTTGGAATTGTTTATTTTGAAGCCTCGTGATTCCAGAATGTTAGCAAGAGAGATTAATTATGTATTGTTTGGCAGGCATTATAAAAACAAAACAAATATACAAATAGTCAACAAAATATCATATTGTTCATATTCCAAAAGATTTGCATACATTTTCTGGGATTTTCCTAGAAGGGTTTTTGGAGTTATAATTTTAATAAGAATGACTATAAAAGAAACCCTTATTTTATTAAACCAATACTGTTTTAAAACTGGTTCATGTTTCAACCCAATCCAATATTAAGTGAGATCCTTGTCTCTATGATGTTATTTAACCAAAAATATAGCATTGCATTTCCCCATCTGTGAAGATATTGTAATGTAATCTCAATTCATATATGTCATACATGTCGTGTTGGAGCACTCTATGTCACCAGCTCAAAGGGGGATTTTTCTGCATCGAGTCCGTTTTGTCTCTGCATGAGAACCAGAGTCTCTAGCAGTTCTACAGATACTTTCTTTAGGAAAAGTTACAAATGTTTAAGAGAGGGGAGGGGGAGGGAATTTCAGGGGAAAAGGGGGAAGGGTTTGCAGGAACAAGTATAAAGGAGACATGGACAAAAACAAAGGGGGGGATGGAAATGGAAGGGAAGTGGGGAGGGCTGGGTGGTGGGCTGGGATGGGGGTAAAAGCAAGAAAGCTGTACTCCAACAACAATTAAAATTTAACAAAAAGAGTGTACTTATTTGTCAGTTACACATAATACTGTGAAATTAATCTCCCATTATGTGAAGTTAAAGAATTATTCAAGATAGTTCTCCCCTTTAAAATATTTAATCTAAAATTTCTATAACAATTATTTTGTAAATCATACTGTCACAGCAAATCACACACTCCCAGCCTTCCCATTCCCAAATGGGCTAAACATCTACATTCCCACATTTCATAGTGCTCTCTGCATTGGACATCACCTTTGACTTGGCTATTATGGATACGGAACAGACAGAATCTGTTGCAGGAATCAGCTTGATTTCTGTATCCACAACATTCAGTTAAGATTTTTGTCAGTGTAAAGAAGATAATCCTGTGCCGCTGAAGTCTGACACTTCTTTCTACATATCAAATCTCACACTTAAAATGTTTTGCTTTGTCTTCCTTTGAATCCACTTCCTCATGTTATTCCTGTATCTCTTATAACAGTCATCTATTTTTAAATGAGTACATAGTGTAGTTTTGACATAATTGAGTATGATCTGAAGACAAACATTTGGTGTCTTGATAAATGATATGCTCACATAGGGCTGTTTAAAATTAGGTGAAAATGAAGAGTGTGAATTCCGATTTTAGTCCTCTATATTCCTCCCCATCTCTTTTTAACCTGTTTTCATTGAAAGAGTCACTCAATGGCCATTACCACAAATGTTTAAAATATTATATTAAATTTTCCTGAGTGATTTTTTTTTATTTTGAAACATGAATTTAGATGGCCTGGAAAGATACAAATAATGACAATATGTTCTATTTTTTTCTTTCCTTCTTTTTTTAATCTGAATAAAAATGACTCAAAATGACTCACAATTATCAGTCATGGATGGCAAATTATTTTTATCATTCTTTTTTGTTTGTTGTTGTGTTTTTTTATATTTTTTATCATTCTGTGTTCTTTTTAAAACTTGTCAGTGAAATTTTAGAACTAATGCTGTACTTTAGTTCAGTTTTTTTTTAAATTATTTTCCAGACCAACACACAGATACATTTGTTTCTTTTGATTTTCCACAGATGGGTAAGTTTATTTTTTAAATAAATGTGTTGAGGTGGCATGGTTAATCCCTCCTTGTTGGAATACTTCTATGTCACCACATCCCGGGACCCCCTACTACTTTGCTACATTTGATCAGGTTCCTTGTGGAATATTCTTTCTTCTCACAACTCTTATGGAATTAGAGGTTTTACACATGCTCTCATGACTCAATTTGCATCAATTCTGATGATTACTATTAGGTAGCCAAGTATTACTACTTTAATGTGCTTCAGACTCAGGCACATAACTGAATACGAAATACCACATGCAGTCAGCTCAGGGCCGATGTGACCAAACAGGACAACAGTTTGTCCCTTGCCTTTTCTCATGGAAGCCTGCCCCAGAGAATGCCATTATTATCCATGTCACTGTCAAAACCAGAAACCCGGTATCATTCTCGTGCCCTCCTTTCCCTCACTGTGCGCCACGAGCAGACGTCTAATTCCTACTTTTCTGTTGATTCTACTTCCTAATTATATTTTCAAAACATCCACTTACCTCCCTTTCTTCTCTCACATTCTTAATCCAGGTAACAATATTCTTTCCCTCTGACAAGTTAAAAGGTCTCTAACAAACATTTTCCCACATTCAGATCTTTTCTTTTTCTATATTGACTCAACATAACTTTTCCAATACACTAAATATGCCATGCCACTTCTTAGCTTAACATTCATAAATTATGTTCTACTAATAGTAGGAGTAAAACAACTTCTTAATATGACTAAGAATTTATGCAGCCAAGTTGATATATTGCGAAGGGGAAACCACCACCGACAGTAAGTGTGGTTCCAAAGAGTACACTTGGCAGCAGTTCCAGAGAAAATAATTCTCACCAACTAGGGATGTTCAGTTAAACCAGGAACAGGGTTTTCTTCTTGTTTTTCTCGCTCTTGCTCTTGCTCTTTGTGTGTGCAACACTTTCCTCTCAGGTGTGAGAGCAACCAAATAGGTTTGGTAATTGAGGAGAAAGAGGAAGCCACCTTGTATCAAGAAAACTTTTGTGAAAGAGGTTATCCCTTTCTAGAAAGGTTTAAAGGGAGAAAAGCTCATGGTAGACCTAGCTGCTCAGATCTGAGGGAAGGGATTTCCAAGAAGTTTGGCCGATATCTTTTTATGTGGTACAATATATACTGAGAAAGTATGCATGCTGACCTGTCTCATTGCTGATTCAGGAATGGTTCTGCGAGTAGAGAGAGATAGATGGATTGTTTGAATGATCAGGCAGAGGAAGTATAAGAGTAAGCCTATTTTACTTCCCAATCATGAGATGTAAAAAGATGAACCCATTGAAGTTTACTGCCCCTAAATATGGAAAATTCTCCATGCAAGAAGATATTCATTATGGCATTTTAATGAGAGATGAGTCACTTGTATCTTGGACTAACAGGCCTACAAATTCTTGATACTGTCTCTGTCCTTAGTAACAAGCAGCACTATTCATTCAGTTGGTAAAGTAAAAATCTTGAAGTTATTTTTTTTAATTTTATTTATTTATTTTTAGAGAGAGGGGAAGAAAAGCAAAAAGAGAGGGAAAGAAACATCAATGTGTGGTTGCTTCTCATTCACCCCCTACTGGGGACCTGGTCCACATCCCAGGCATGTGTCCTGACTGGTGACCCTTTGGTTTGCAGGCCCATGCTCAATCCACTGAACTGCACCAGCCAGGGTAATAAAGTTACTTTTTACTTTTCCTCTTATACTCTTCTAATCTATCATTAAAACTGGTCAGTTTTAATTTTAAATAAGCCTGATAATTTCTCTCTTTTTCATGACTAACGTGCTAAGTTAAGTGACTCTGATCTCTCTCCTTTGTGTTAGGAATATAGGCAATGCTCAGTGAATTTTTCTAGAAAAAATGATTAAACATTACATATACATATATTTGTAGAAAGCTTATAAGAAAATTCATCCATTTTATTTTAGTCAATAGACAATTTTAAAAGAAATGTCAATTACTTAATGAGCTTATTTAGCATTATCTTGACTGTGTTCTCTCCTCTTTGAACAACGCTTCTCATTTATGAATGTAAAAATTTTTCTCATTCTTTATGATTTATTTGAAATATCCTCTTCTATAGGAAGTTTTCTCCCCTTCTGAAGAAATGCTGTTTTCCCCTCCCCTAAATCTCCATGTGTACACTCTAGCTCTATCTCTCTGAGGAGATTACCCCTTCCTTTTTTCCTGACATTTGATTTATTGTTCTGAATATGTTTCTTCCTCTATCAAATTATAAACTCCTCAAAGACATCTTCTTTTAAATATTAAGCCACAGTAGCCTAAGCTATTTTCTTATTAGAATCCCTTCCTCCCACACCAGTAAGTTAATGCAATTATAATGTGACTTCTTTATATAAAACAGTCATAACACATACATGAAACACACATATAGCATTTATCATATTTGAACTTCCAACATAGCCTTAATTGGTTAAGTATTTTATATAAGTGGATGAAAGAATTAAAAATTCAATGAAGAGTAAAATATTTCCAGCTGTGTGAATTATAAAACAGTAAAATAAAAATGTTTATATTTTATGGTACTGCATTTTAAATTTTTATATATGTATAAACAGGAACTGCAAGATTAACGTTCATATACTAATACTGATGATAATTTATTACCTGTGCATGCTATAATTGGTTTGTTTAAATAAGGCACATTATAATCACATTAACTCACTTCAGGGTGTTTAATGTAACATTGCTATATCCTGCTGTGTCTTATTACTTAAATGGAGTTGCAATTTGGTTTTCCTGCTGACTATTCAATTGTGTTTTCTAGACAACGACAAATAGTAACTTACATCAAATTATTGTTGTTTATCTAAAGAGAACAGTGATCAATACCACATGAGCTGAGGCTGGCTACCTCTTTTTTCTCTAACACTGAATTTAAATGAGTAAAGATATTCAACATTTTTAAATATTGGCTCAATTTAATTTAGAATGCATTAGACAACCCTGATTTGCCCACTGTGAGATTTGAGTATGCACTCAGTTGGGCACCATCTATTTACCTAGCACTTTGCATATAAGATAAGACATCACATTTATTATTGTATTTAATTCTCACGGTGAAGAACATCATTAGTAAAAATTACCTATGAAGTAGGTAGAGCAAATAGCATTAATCACAATTTAATCCCTGAATTGTAGAGATCCAGGGCTACAATAACAGTGTCTCAGCAAATAATTGTGCTTTTGCACTGTATAATATTTTGCTTCAAAATTATAATATTATGCTTGATCTCTTCCTCATCATACTATCTAAATCTTGTCAACACACAAAAAAGTGCATAACACCTTACCCTAAACTCATAGTTTCTTGACCATAACTTAATCTTGTACATTTCATTTTATTATCACTCAATACAGGATTTCTAAAATTTAAAAGTTCAATGCTATATGTATGTACAATTTCTTGCCTTATCATTCTCTTATGCCATTAGTTCTACTCTGGCGATCAAGCCCTTAGCACTCTTCAGTCTCTTCCCATCCTTGTCTTAATTTCCATTATTTCCTTACATGATAATGCCATGCAGTAACTCACTGTAATCACTCCCATGGCCAGAAACATGAAACTCTTTTCCCTCTTATAAAGTTGTGCTCCACTGGTGACACCATGTAGGTGAACGCAAGAACTATCATCTGGGTCTGTTTCACTTGAAACTCATGTTCTGGGTCCTCATTTGGCTTTCATTGCTACATGCCCTTCATCCTAAACCCAGGGGCCCCTCCCTCTCAGTGCCTTTGGTATGTATTACAAACTCACCTTTACCCCAGGTTCCCTCTTTTTCCTTTCCACACTTTCAGGGGATGATTTGGCAATTACTTCTGAGAGAAAAAGGAAGATACACTTGAGCTCTTCCTGACTTCTCCAGTCCCAGGTCTGCAGGTTTATTTGCATTACTAATCAGTCTTCCAATTATTTTTTCTCACTTAAGTAAATAGTTTCTCTTCACCTTGAAAAATTAAGTTTTAACCTATTACTTCATTTCATTCTCTTGTGTTTCCTTGCAAACCTTGTCTTATGTATTATCTCTTTTCACTTACACCTTTAAACTCCCCTTTTATATTGATTGTATAAATATATAATCAGTGACTTTTCATGATTGAGAATAAAAATTATCATCATTCAACACTTCCATTAATAAAGAATAAATAAATATAGCAAAATAAAAAAAAATAAACAGCAACAGCAACAAAAACCTCCTTCAGTTTTCTTCAGTCTCTGACTGCTTTTGTCTTTCTTCTTCACTCTCCTTTTTTTCCTCTTCTTCCCTTCTTCCTTCCACTGACCCTTGGAAACAGCTATTTTATTCAGTAACTTTTGTCTAAGAATGCGTCAGTATTTTCTATTATCTTCTTTTATTGTGGTTGTGATATGTGTGCCACTCACCGAGTATTATCAGTTCTTCCCTTTTCTGCTGATTAGTAGGATTGCATTTCTGTGCCTTCTTAAACTTAGGTGTGTTGTGCTTTGCCATTGGAATGCTTATCAAAGCTGTCAATGCCTGCCTATCCCCTAGGATCCCTTTGCCATTTTAATGCACAAAGACTCTTGTGTTTTCACTGCCAAATTTCAGATCTGTGATGCTCTTTGGGACACTGGAGCCCAAAAAGCCTTGAATTTTATATCACTACAGTGGAAACCCAAAAAAGTAACTGACATGTAGAGAGGTATAATAACACAGGCTCTGTGCCCCCTGTGGTGAGGACACATTTCAGAGTTGACCTGTCCAGTCTCCATAGCTACCCTGATGATGAAGCCAAAATTTCAGGGCACTTTGCTACATATTGCAACATTTCTTGGCTTTGTTTCCTTTCGGTCTCACTTTCCCACTCTGCTACTGCTTTTATCTGTGGACACTTACTGCTTATATTACTTTCACGTGAACCATTAACTCACCATTAGCTCAAGGGCTATTTCTGAGAAACCCAAACTAAAAGAAAATATCTACGAAATTGACATGTCATATCAGCCTGAAGAAGTCCACGTGTGATTTGCCACTTACTTGTCACTGTCTGGCAATATTTCAGACAGTGACTGGTCTGTTGGCCTGGAGCCAGGAGTGAGGAGAATATGGAGCAGAGTCCACAGTTAACTCAAGATGGACATGCAGCATGTGAGAAAAATGAAACTTGGTCATTTAAAGCTACTGAGCTGAGTATCTTATTACTTGTCTCCATAGCATAACCTAGCCTACCCTTATGCTAGGAGCATAAGTTCACACTCATATCAATTTATACATTATCAGGATAGATTAGGATATGCTGTAACAACAAATTACAAAATTTAAGTGCTTACAATGAGAAATTTTCACTCTTCCCTGCTACAGGAGCTCTTGTTCCATTTTCTGGTCCTCATGTTGCCTAACAAAAGTGGGGTTCATCTGTCTGCTGCTTCCCACAGGCATTTTCTGCAGACATGGGCTGGTGAGAAAGGAAAGAAGTCTTTATCAAAGGGCTGCACAATTTGGGACGATGAGAGACTCCCTGGCTGTATGCTCATCTCTTTCCCAAAACTCAGTCTAAGCCCAGCCATTCCCAGAAACAGAAAGAGTGCCCAGAATTCCTGCCACACCCTTATCTGCCCTTTAGAGACTGAGGCTGTAAGCGGAAAGCTCTCTGGCTTTAGGCTCTCTCCCTGGAATCTGCATATGGGAATGGAGCTGCCATGTCACCACCACCACTTCCTGCACAGGGACCTGGGTCACTGCCAACCACTGCGGTGGCTGTTCAGGGGCTCGATCATGCCAGCTGTGGGCCCCAGCACCTGCCACAGGATTCAGTGCCTGCCGCTCAGTCATGCTGCTTCCAGGGCCCACCAGTCCTGCAAATACCCTACTTCCGTGGGCTCTGGGAGGGTCCAGCGTCCACAAGCAATCTGGTCCTTTTCCCAGGATAGACTAACAGGATCTTTCCTGGCACAGCATTTCCCCATTCTTCCCTGTATAATAAGGGAACAGAAGGGCTTTATCCTCATCCAAACATTTCACTATCTTCAGACTTGCTCCACACAGGGCCTTCTCCAGTCATGCCTCTTCCTGGTGGTAGAAAAGTCTGTTGTCTCGCACTGCACTAGCAGGGTAACTTCACCAGGGATGCCTCTGGAGACTCCTGTGGCCTCTCCCTCACTCCCGGGTCCAGCCAGGCCATCTGGCCAAGTCTACCTGCATCACTGTCTTGGCTTTCCCATTTTTTGTGATTTTTATCTTCAAGTTGGTACTCTTAACTTCACTCAAATCTAACCAGTGATGTTCAGAAAATATAATGAAAGCCACATAAATAATTTAAAATTTCCTAGACACCATGTTTAAAAAAGCAAATAGCACTAGGTGAAATTTATCTCAATATTATATTTTATTCAACCCAATATATTCAAAATATTCTTATTCTGGCATATAATCTACATAAACAAAATAGTGATGTATTTTACATTTTATTTTTTATGCTAAATCTTGGGAATCTGATTTGTGTTGAACATCTCAATTTGAACACTAAACTTTCATAAGAAGAATTTGATGTATATCTCATGAAATGTACAACTGAGAAAGTAAATTCACATTCCAAATTTTTTAAGAAAGATATTTAAAAATTTCCAATAATTAAATTGGGTATCAGTTTTTAAATTAAATTAATTAAAAGTGCACAAATTTGAAAATTTCATCTCTTACTTGTATAAGCCACATTTCAAGTACTCAGTAGTTATTTGTACAGAGAGGCTACCTTATTGGATATAGCCTGGCTTGACCAGACATTTTTCCTGAGACAGAACTGTTCTTTCTCTCCACTAGCCAGTCATTTCCCTTTGTATCTGCAATGGCTAATTTGGGTTATACATCCTTTTCTAAACCACTTCTTACAGAGGGGGATGGTGCTTCACTCCCATATTCCTGTGGGTCTTGTCTATCATTCTCTCATGTTTCTCATATCTGAAGGCTTCTGTTTGTTTAGTCGCCACTGACTCAACTCAGGAACTGAAAAATATCAATATTTTTTATCCAGGAATGTTAAACAACCACCTGTTTTCAGAACAAAAGCTAAACACGAGTGAGGAAGAAAACACCTGCCTAGTTAATTGAATGGGTCTCATATACCCTAGAAGGCCATGTGACATACCTTATTGATGCTGAATTTCCTTCACTTTAGGTTGATGCATAGTTCGTGTGAGTAAAGGCAGATTATTTTGGAGATAATTAATTTACAAATACAGTCAATTAAACATTGTAAAAATTTGGAGAGTACTTTGCTTAGCTTAATGCTGGGTCAGGTTTCCCAAATTTCACTTTCAGGACAGAAGCAGGCCGATGTTACCGAGCAATAAGGGGGGCCAAGGGGGCCATATACTATTACCGAAAGGAAGCCCCCAGGTTCATTATGTCCGCTGCCAGAGGAAAGACATCTCTCAATACCAGAGATTCGTGAAAAGGAAAGGAAATGTTTATTTAATGCTGTACAGGCTTAAAGTAGTGACCTAATGTCTTCATCAAAACCCCAAAGTCCCTTAAAACATCCACAAACACACACAGTCCTTTCTTCCCCCTTTGCCCAGTCTGGGGTACCATATCTCAGGAAAGGAAATAGAAGTCCATGGCTCAGGCAGCCCCTGGTTCTTCCCAGTAATCCATCTCAGCTGGTAGGCCTCCCTTGGTTCCCGGCACCATCTGCTGTGTCTCCAGGATCTCTGCTAAAGCCAGGTGGTGGTTCCCCCTTTTAAAGCTGCAGGGGTCCCCTCTCTGCCAAAGCTGCGTGGTTCTCTCTCCCAGGGCCACAGGAGTCTCCACTCTGCCAAAGCCTCGTGGTTCTCCCCCTGCACTGGCTGTGGTCCTTTCTCTGCACTACCACAGCCGTGTGGTTCCCTCTCCGCAATGGCTATGAGGAGGGGGGTCGCCACTCTGCCAAAGCCAAGTGGCAGTTCTCTGCTAAAGCTGCATGGTGATTACCTCTCGCAGGGCTACGGGAGTCCCCACTCTGCTAAAGACCGAGTGGTTCTCTCCTACATGTCCACAGCTGTGTGGTCTTCTCTGCACAATGGCTGCCGCATCTGGGTTTAAATCTCCGCGCCAATCTTCCTCTGCAGGCCCATTTCTGACTTCTCCTACAATCAGTTACACCTGCCAGCACTCTCAAAGCCTTCCAGCTTTACTGGGCTGCCATTGTGAGTCAGGGCAGGCATGGCCCCATGTCATGGAACCAATCTTCTCCAAACTCCCATGCAGGCACTGTAACTTGGGGGACCTGCCTCCCAGTTACATCTTGGGGGGAAGTTACTTCCATTCCTCTGGCTCAGAGCTTGGCCACAGCTATTTAACATATCTATGTAACCAGTTAAAGGTTACAGATATATTAAATGACCATGCCAGAGGTTAGCTGCAGAGCTGTTGCTATACAAAATAGCTCTCAATGGCCCTGCTCCATGTGTCCCTTCCCCCAACTCACACCCGAAGGGCAGTGAGGACATCCTAAAATTTCTTGGACACCTTGAGTTCTGGACACCATTTCAAATGCCTATTTGGGGTCCCCCCTCTTGGCTGCACCCTGTAACACCAACAATGACAACAACAACAACAAAACAACAGAAAAAAGCAGACCAGAAATTGACTAAGCATTTTATCTAGAACTGGTATAAAAGGAATTAAACTGGATATCTGGGTATTGAATAATGTCAACATACTGAATAGTGTTAGAAAAAAGAAAAATGAAGTTTATCATTATTTCAAAGGAACAAGGTAAAACTAGAACTGGGGTTGAAAATTAAGTGCTTAAGAGTCATATCAATCTAAAAACAAAATAGCTTTATATATTAATATGAAAAGGGTGTGAATGAAGCCAAGGAGTCCTAATAATACTTATCTTGAATGTATATGAGACACCTCTAACTCATTTGATTAGATACTGTGTGGAGGGCTCCGCCCACAGGGCCCCCTGGCTGCCATGGATGAGAATGAGTTTACCAGGATATCATCTGCTTGGGGAGGAAAGGTGGTGGATCTCCCAAAGGAGAAGGGTCAAGAGCCTTTTCCTCAATGGGCATTTATTGTGTTCATTTGCACAGGAATACAGGTGAAGTTCATTAATCATTGTCAGGCAATAAAGATTAAACAATAGATAACAAAGAACTCTGAGGCCTATTTCGAGTCAGGATCAGATAGCTAAAGAGCTAGAAAACTTTGAGGAACAAACTGACTATTTGCTTGGACCCTCTAAACAAAGCAGGTTTCACAGGATTTTACATATTCTTTCTAAGGACTGATTGCCCAGGGAACCCACCCTTTCCAGCACAGGGCTGCACTACCCTCTATCATTGTTTCAGGCTTAAGGCATTGTCTCAGGCTTAAATCAGGCAGGGGCAGTAAGGCAACCCAGAGATTAGGAGACTTCTTTCAGACAGAATGAGGACTCAGGCTTTGTCAAAGCCGAGGAGTAAGGGTCCCTCACCCCCTATTGCTATATCCCCCAAAGTCCTTCCTTGGGGGCCTTCCATGTGATCGTGCCTGACTTAGGTCATTCCCCACTTTGGGGAATCTTACCCATCATTGGCTAACCGATCAAACATTGGGAGCCAGTTATGGAAAATGAAGCGGAAACCTCGCTCCTGCCAAGGAGGTAAGCTTTGTCTCCTTAGTGGCTTCTGATCCAAAGTTCTCTCACTCAGCCTTAGCCCTGGTGGGTGGGGGGGTTACAGCTTCTGAAACCATGCAGGGTGGTTCCCAACAATGGTGACTTTGTTTTGCTTGAGTGGGTTTGCTAGAATTTAGAGCAAGAATTTTTGTAGAAAATCTGATAGAATCTTTAAAAAGGCCCTAGTACTACTAAGTGATGGTAGTAAGATTATAGGGGAGAAAATTAATATACAA
Organism: Tonatia bakeri; assembly: GCA_004024845.1. NCBI lineage: Eukaryota > Metazoa > Chordata > Mammalia > Chiroptera > Phyllostomidae > Tonatia > Tonatia bakeri. Next base: position 158,134 of record PVIA01002283.1, on the reverse strand, counting down.
AGGTTAATGGTGTATCTATATACCAACAATGAACAATCAGAAATTGAAATTTAAAAATCAATATTATTTTAATAGCATGTAAACAATTATATACTAGGGATGAACTTGACAAAAGGTGTATAAAATCTATATAAATGATAATACCTAGTGCAGATCAATTAGAAAAAATCTAAATTAATTGAAAGAACAATCAGATGGCTATTGTTAAGATGGATTTTTTTTGCAAATTGATCTATATGTTCAGTGTAATATTAATCAAAATCCTAGCAAGTGTTTTTTGCAGAAATTGAAAAACTATTCTAAAGTTCATCTGAAAGTACAAAGCTCATAGAGTAGCCAAAGCAACTTTGATCTTAAAAAGGGCAATGTTGGAGGACTAACAATATTTTATTTTGATAACTATTATGAAGCTACCATGTTCAAAATAGCATGGTATTGGCATCAGGACAGACAAATAGATCAATGAACAGAATGAAGTCCAAAAATAGAGTCATAACACTCAGACAATTGATTTCAAAAAATGGTGAGTAGGAAATTCTGTGGAGAAATGGGATTCTTTCCAAAATGTGGTGCTGGAACAATCAGACATTCATATGCAAAAAGGCACTTTAATCCATATCTTTCTCCATTTACAAATATATCAAAAAGAATCATATCTTGAATGCATAAAGTAATGCTATAAAATTTCTAGAAATATGCATGAGAAAAATCTGCATTTCCTTAGGTTAGGAAAATGTTTCTTAGGTATGACATGAAAAACACGATCTACGATGAAAAAAAATAAATCAAACTTCAACAAAAGTAAAAAATTACTTAAAAAAACCTACATTGCTTAATAGATCTTGTTAAGAAAATGAAAAGGTAACCTTTAGATAAGAAATTGTTTGCAAAACATATATCTGCTAATGGATATAAATAACTTTAAAAGCTTTTAAAATTCTATAAGGTAAAACTGCACCCTAAATAAGACATAGACAAAAGATTTAAATAGATATTTAATCAAAGATGTATTGATAACAAATAAACACAAGAAAAGGTGTTGAACATTAGTCATTAAGGAAATGAAAATTAAAGCATAACCATGTACCACTACTACTTTTGTAGATGACTGATATTAATAGCACTTACCGTACCAAGTGCTGGCAAAGGTGTGGGAAACTGGAGCTCTCATGCATGGTGGTAGGAATGCAAAATGGTACAGCTACTATGGGAAATAGCTTCATACTTTTTAAAATAATCCAACCTAGACCTACCTTGTATCCCAGATGTTCATTATCCAAGAGAAATGAAAAGATATTTCTACATAGACATTCATTCATAGATATTCACAGCAGTTTTTTTTATAATAGCCCAAATTAGGAAAAACAAATAAAGTGATCATCAGCAGGTAAATAAATAAAGAATCTAATATGTCTATATAATAAAATACTATTCAGAAATTAGAAAAACAGTTATTACAATATAAATATCAAAATACTCATGTTATGTGAAAAGCAATATAAAATATATACCGTGGGATCCCATTGACATAAAATTCTAGGAAAATGCATTATGACATAAAGCTGATAAGTAATTAACTAAGGGTGTTGGAAGATCCCGTCAGAAAGTGAGGGCTGATTACAAACACACATAATGATACCTTTGGGGGATAATTGATATGTTCATTATCTTAATTATGGTCGTTGTTTCACAAGCATATACATAAATTAAAACCTATCAAATTGTTCAGTTTCAATATAAGCAGTTAATTGTGCATCATATTTCCCTCAATACCATTATTAAAGTTTTCAAAAAATCCTGTGGTTAAATTCATGGAATTTGGAAGAGTTTACAGAGTGACTATCTACAATTCCATGAGATTAGGAAAAACTAACATCACAATTTCATGAGATTAGAAAAAACTAACATGATGTCATCATATAATAAAACCAAAGGTAAGGTTAATTCAGAAAATCATTACCATAGAGTCTTCTTTCTTTCTCAAGGTGACTATTGCTAAAGTGAACAGGTAAAAACAATCAGTTGATAGATTCTTAATTCATATATAATTAATACAAATAAGTTGTTTAAGATATGTCCAGCTTTTCCTGGGGAATGTTTTTAGAGAATTAATTCCTATAATTGGCCAAAAAGAAGACTTTATATAGTGTTTTGCACTGCCAGTAATTGCTTAATTACTTTTAAAAAATATATATATATATATATGTAGTTTGTAATAGTATCATACACTGGAAGCAATTGGAGGTTTCATCAATTTTGCAGAAGCCATTCTACAACAAATGCGAGGGTGCAAAGTACACATGTTTTACAACTCCACTGACATGGCGGTAGAGGTGAGAAACTTCAAGGAATGTAAGATGAGCCTTATGGGAAAGTTCTAGTACATTATTACCTGACATAAATCTTGCACTGATAATTAAACATAAATTGAGGCTGTAAGTAATAATATAAATTACCTCAGTCAAGTACTCCTCAAACAATCATATAAAGCCATTGAATTTAACCAAGTTGCTCAGATAAAGTTTTTGCATACTATACTTACAGATAATGAAATAATTTGATTTGCTAGAGTTTTGCTAGTTACAAGTCAATTATATGACTATTTGTATGTCCAAAATGAAAAATTTGTTTTTATTTTTGTGTTGTCCTTATTAAATTACTTTTGAGACAAGTAATAATTATGAACTTATGCTATTCATGCTTTGAAATTTCTTCTCCATGGTTGAATACCATCAATCATTATACTAAACTTGTGGTTTGAAGACAAAGAAGTACATATTTTTAATGAATAATTATAAAATCCAATATATACTATTTCTACTGATTTTGATTCAGCAACATTAATGTTGCTGAACATTACAAAATTCATCTCTAGATCAATACCAAGCCATCTATATTAATTCATGTAATTTAGACTAACAATTTCACCTGGTCAAATAGTGTGAAAGAGTACAGGAAATTGGCCCCGGCCAGATGGCTCAGTTAGTTGTTTGGATGGTTGTTCCGTGCACCTTACTGTGCCCAGTGAGGGCACAGACCTGGGTTGGGAGTTCCAGCCCTGGTCTGGTGTGTGTAGTGGGGGGCAAACAATCAATGTCTGTCTGTCTGTCTGTCTGTCTCTCTCTCTCTCCCCATTCCTTCCTCCCTCTAAGATCAATAAACATATCCACTGGTGAGGATTAAAAAACAAAATAATGTAAAATGTAAACTCTATGTTTTTTCGTAACAGATATATTTAGCAGTACTCTATAGTCTAGCCATGAATTGCTGATGATCACGGCGAAAGCCTGCCAGATCCTCATGGCTGAATACTGATCCGACAGGCCTGAACACTTTCCTTTCTAGTAAGGTAATTACTTTGTACTTTAAGTAGACAGTAGTATATGTTTAAATTTTAATATTGCTCCAACCTTTACTCTGGGTGTAATCTTGTTAGGAAAATATTAAATGTTGCGGGACATGGACGAGGACCAATGCAGTTCTGCTGGACTGGTCTGAAAATGAGTTCTTCTATGGTATCACAGCAAGCACATTTTAAAGATACATGCATAGGAGGACATGAGGTGTAGTGTTAAGACTTTTGGAGCAAAAACAAAGGACTCTCCCCAACCCCCCTTCCCCAGTGCCGATGTTTCATCCACCAGCAGGTGGCTCAATTCCTTCTTGGGGTCTTAGAAGAGCGGCCCTTGGGGCTGGAGCCAGCACTTGTTCTCACCAGCCCAGGAGATACTACATTGCCCCGGCATTGGCTTCTGAAGTTTCTGTACTCTTTCTTCATTAGTCTCCATTCTGGTACAGGCTGCTATCAGGAGCTGCACTTCAGGGGGCACACCTGCTATACCTGCCACACCCAGGCCCCTAAGGCTGCTGTGGAGAGAGAGCAAGTGAACAAACCTCAGCCTTTCGTTAAGTTTGATTATAGCTCCTTGCGTGTGGGAAAGGGTAAGCTTTCTTACAAACTAATCAATCTTCTTTCTCATTCTTCAGTGTCTTTCCTGGATCCTCCAGGGTTTTGTGCCCTTATCTGATTCTTTTCCCAGACTTTCCCAGGCTAGACTCCTCCTTTTTATGGTCACTACCTTGGCTGCCCCTCACCCCCACCACTCAATCTACGGGAAGGGGCTGGTTGTTCCCTGGGGACATTGGAAAGCCTATCCAGATGCTCCCTCTCTACTGAGGTGTGGGGATAGAGAAATGTTAGCCCCTTGATGAAGCAATGAGTCTTTGTCCTGCGGTGTCTGGAAGCTGTATCTTTCAGACTTAATCAGGCTTAGCTAGTTTAGCTGCCTTTTCTTTTGTTAACACCTAAGTAGCTGCCTAGTGGAGTGTTAGTATAAGAGAATCTGAAATGTTATGCCATCTGATCTTATCAGTGCAATATTGTTATGAAAATTAATGGAGAATCTCAAGTTTTTCTCTGTTTCTTGGGCTTAGGGTGGAGTTTGTAGCCAAATGTAACCAAAGAGATAATGCTATGACTCCCCACACACCAACCGTCTCCTCAGCTTGAGACGCATGGTGGCAGTCCTCTGAGGATTTTTGTAGAGGACGACCATGTTTGCTCAGTTTGCCAAAGACTCTGCCAGGATTCTATCTCTGCTTATGTTTGGGGCCTCAGAGAAAAAGTGTGTTTATCCTGACAAAAAATGCTCAGTGTATTCTGAGCTTCTGTATTCTCATTCTTGGCTTTCAAGATAAAAGATACTAACTTGGTCTTTATAGTTTGCATAGCATCCCAGTATCCCAAATTTTATAAAACATTAGATTGTTAAAGATTCACCAGCATAAATGAACCAGTGAGTGGCTATTTAAAGTTTATTAAATAATTTTGTCTGAAGTTATTTTTGCTTCAAATTAAATTCCTTGATTTCATTCACTTGTTTCTCTTTGGGGGTCATATACATATAGGCCTAAATACACACACACACACACACACACACACACACACACACACACACTCACTCACATATATATACATATACATACACACACACACCATATATATAGGCCTAAATATATATATTTAGTCAGCCATGTATCAAGTTGTTCACTCTAAAATGTTATTTCTGAAACAAATTTCCTATTTAAACTCAAAGCCATTTTATTTAAAGTAGAGGAATTTTAATTTATTCATTTAAAAGAGATCAAATTGAAAAGTTGTTTTAATTTACTGCTTAATTTTGTGTTAATTCCTTAAATATTTTAATTACACTATTAGACTGTGAGTAAATTCACTGGCATCCTGCCTGCAGATAACAAGTTAATATACAAATAGAAATTCCCACTGTGCTGGGAAACTGTGACATTTTAATGCCAACAAAACTATGGTGGCACTCTGACCTTCAGACCGGGAAGGTCAGAGGAGAAATTAGCAAATTTCCAGCACCATGCCCAACTTAATGAAAACAGGTTCAAAGAAAAAAGAAACAGAGAAGCCAGTCAACTTTTTGATTAACATATATTTTGTTATTTATATCAAATTTGACCAGAACTAACAATAGCATAGATTCTTGATTAACAATAAAAAATAATTTCTGGAAAGAAAAGAAAAAGAAGCAACAACAAAAGAGGGGAACACAGGCAAAAGACATGTTGTTTTCACAAAGAAAAATAATTCATATCTTTTAAATTTATTAATTTATCCAGGCTACCTAGAATAAGAAGTTGTTTTAGTTTTGATTTCCAGAGTAAACAGAGAGAATCGCAACATTTTAGACCATGTTTTAAACTATGATACTGCATTCTAAATCATTTTTTTTAGTCACAGAAATCAAAATTTTTTGTTGAATAATTATCAAATATGTGACCTGTTACATTTTAGACATGTTATTCATTAATTGGTTTGTTGTATATACATTTTGTGTCTTTAACTTGAGTACAAATTCTTTGTGGTAAAGCATTCACATTTCATATTTTTATAACTCAGCCCTCATCTCCCTGATTAAATCATAAAGCTTCCTAACTGTCACCATCTGTAGTCAAGCTTCCTCTAGTTCATGTCAAAATAGTCTTTCTAAAGTTGAGATCTGATCCCATCACTGCCCTATTCTGGGTGAAATAAAAAAGACCTAAGGGTGATCACCTAACTCTGTGTACTGCTTAAGGTTCATGCCATTTCCCCACAGACAAACTGTGGCAAGAAACCAATCCAGTTGAAATTGGCCCAAATTCACAGACTCCTTAACAAGACTCTGTTGCCTGCTCGAAGTGACCAAGCAGAGAATTAGTTAAACATAAGAAATGGGTGCAGCAGGTCCCTCAAGGAACCTACCTAGGTAATTTTGGGCTGTAAGAAGTTTAGAGTAACTTACCCTCAGTTGTGTCCACTTGGATTAGCCTGTACAATATCATATAAAGGAAAGAATGGGCTTCTCTGAAATAAGAAGATTCTTTTTTTTTTAGATTTTATTTATTTATTTTTAGAGAGAGAAGGGAGGGAGAAAGAGAGAGAAACATCAATGTGCAGTTGCTGGGGGTCATGGCCTGCAACCCAAGCATGTGCCCTGACTGGGAATCAAACCTGTGATACTTTGGTTCATAGCCCGAGCTCAATCCACTGAGCTACGCCAGCCAGGGCTAAGAAGATTCTTGATAATCATCTTCTCTGTGACTGTATAGCAGAGTTTGTAAGAGAGCATAGAGAAGTTGGCCAAGTAGAAAACAGAAGCCACCACAGTGAATTGGAATTGTTATTGTATATCGCCATGTGTAATGTGCATCCATGTTTTTAACCCAAACTTTCATGGAAAAAAATCTTTTGTTTTATTTTTTTAATTCAATTATTTATTTATTTTTATTTCGGAACAGAATTGATTATCATATTCCAGGATATTATTTTGCATGTGGATATCATTATTGCTTTCTAGAGGTACACAGTTAATGCATAAGCATAAAGAACTAAAAACATTTATATAGATATGGAATTAGTACTACACATGTATAATGCACATCCTTACCTTTCCCTCAAAAATTTGGGCAAAAAGGTGCACATTATACACAACAAAATATGGTATATGCTTTCAAATAGCCTCTGGATATCCTTCTCCAAAAATTAAAGTAGTCTTAATTATCTAATGGATGATGGCCAATTTTTTTCACCCACTTTAAAAGTCTGGTCATCTTTTACGATAACTCTTAAATGTGTCATAATTTAGTCAAAGTGAAAGCTTTAGTGTTTCTGATGTAATCTATGATATTTAGTGTTTCTGTATGTTCAAATACATACTACACATAAGAACTTTGGCACAGTACATGAAATACAGCACATGCCATATTTATTTATGACTCTAAACAGCCTTTCTTAACCAGAGTTCTGAAAAAATTAAGCACTGCTATTTTTCTCAGGTCTCTCAAAGTAAGTAATTAGCTAGTGCCATTTTAGATGCTTAAAAGATGAATTAATTTATTGTACACAATGGATGCCTTGGGCGCTGGAGAAATTCTGTCATGGCAACTCAATTGAGAAGGTCTGTTTGGAAACCAAATTAAATCCAACTTGTGCATCAATTTTCAAAAATAGAAAAGAAAGCCAATGTTTGATTTCATTTAACTCTTTTTTAGGTCTACACAAGGGAGGCTTCTTGGAGAGACTAGGGTTTATTGGATGTCACAGTAGCTGTATTTTTCTCTGTGGTCATTTATACTGTCTAGAAAACAGTGCTGACGCTCCACTTTAAGTGTTTTCCTTTATTTTTTTAAAAAAAATTTAATTGTGGTAAGAACACACAGAGATCTACTCTCTTAACAAATTTTAAATTGTACAATTCAGTATTGTTAACTATAGACACGATGCTGTACAGCCTAATCTCTAGAACTTAGTCATCTTGTATAACTGAAATTTTATACCTGTTAATAGCTTCCTATAGCCTCCTCCTCACAGTCCCTGACAACCCCTACTCTGTTTCTATGAGTCTATTTTATGTACCTCATATAAGTGGGATAATGCAGCGCTTGTTTTGTGACAAACTAAAAAATGGCAAAGCACTTGAATAGATATTTCTTCAAAGAAGCCATGCAAATGGTCAACAAGAGTAAGAAAAGATGCTAACATTTTCATCACTTACAATGAGGAAAATGAAAGTGAAAACTCCACTGAGATTATCATTTCATACCTATTTCTCTCTCTCTCTCTATGTTCTCCCCCTTCCTCTCTCTTTCTGATATCAAAAAGAAAAAAACAATATGTGGCCTTGAATAAAAAGCCTCTATTTGCTTTAGACCAAACTTTAATTATACTGCTCAAATTTTCTTTACCCTTTCCATTGTCTACCATATTAATTACTGATATAAATTTGTTTTTACTGCTTAATTAATTATTAGAGATTTTATGTTTGTTTTTATTTTAAGATATTTAAAATGTTTTATTATCCTGTGAAATTAAGGTTTTTATATTCAGGCTCCACCCTTTTCATTTTGGGCAAAGAATTGCTTCAAGCTACGTGGCTGCTGTTACTGCTGCTCCACCACCATTTCACTTGGTGATTTTCTGGTATAGTTCACTGATCATTTGACTTCAATTTTTTAATGTCCTTATGGTTTCTGAAACAATACACACATGTATTTTCTAAAAATACAGTCTGGCAGTCTTTAACTGAGTAGTTTATTGAATTTATTGTGATATTTGAAATGCATTTGCACTTATTTCTACAGGGTGTCATACTATTTCATTTTCTTCTTCTTTGTTATGTTCTTCCTCCAGACTTGCCCCCTACCTTTTTCTTTTGTTTCCTTTCACATGGTACTATTTTTGGCCATTACGTTTTTCCCTTTATTTTTTAGAGAGAAGAATTATGTTCTTCATGTATATAATTTTATTTAATAATGATTTGAATAGTAATCTTAACATAAAGTTCATTAGCCTTTTCAACCTTCTATTTGAACAGTAAAAATAAATATAATAATATAATACAAAGAAAAATAGTTACAATTACCCCATTTTTATTCTGTTGTTTAATATTATAGTTCTGGTGTGTTTACAATCCAGGTATTGTTAATATTAAGTTATACTATAAATATCAGCTTAGCTTTTATCTATTATGTACAATATTTATGTTTCATTCTAAAATTTTCAGTTTCTCTGGGAACATTCTTCTTCCTCAATACATTTCTTAAAATTGTCTTTACAGATCTTTTGGTGAAAGGGGAAGCTATTTACAGTAGGGAGGGATACTAAGACTTTGAGCCCTGACACTGATTAGTCATTGGCTATGGTCTGCATGAGAAAGAAGCTGTGACCTCAGGAAAGCAGCTTTCTCCAGCTGAGACGATGCCCGAAGTGGGTTAAGAGTTCAGAGCTGTCTTCCTGAACCATTCTCGGATGCTGGTGTAATAAATTCTTTATTCCTGTACATTGATCCTGGCAATTCATTTCAGTGACCCCCTCACAAAGAATTTTATGTTGGCAATTGTTTTCTGTCATCACAGAGAGCTATGTGATGGATAGGTTTGTTTGGAACTATAGAACAATGATTCCATTGTATTCTGGCTCCTTTTTTTTTGCTGTTGAGAAAAGGCTAATCAGTTTAATTGTTTTATACTAGATGGTTGACTGTTTGTTATGGCTACTTCAAAAAATCTGCATCTCTTTCAAAAAAACATTTTTATGTGTTTATTTTGCAGTTACAATGATGTTTTATGTGGGGACTGTTTTCATTAACTTATAAGCAATTTGGGAGGCTTTCTAGATGTGAGTGTTTTATTTCCCTCAATCACAGGAATGTTTCAGCAATTATCTCTTCACTTTCGTGTTTTCTTTCTGTTACAGCTTCCTAGACAACCAAGTAGACTTTTGTTAGACCAAATTCTATCTTGATGTTCCTTAAGATGCCTTTCATATTTCCCTTAGCTTTGTCTCTGGATTGCACTCTGAATAATTGGTTTTGCTGTATAGTAAATTTTATTAATTCTCTTTTAGCTGTGTTTAATTTGTTGTTTAATCAATCCATGGAGATTTTAATTTAAATTATTAAATAATTTATTTCTAAAGGTTCTATTTTGTGACTTGGGAAAGATGATTTGTTCCCTCTTGTTTCATATATATTTTTTTATCTTTTAGTTTTTAATACACTATACATTATTGCTTTATATTCTGTGTCTGGTAAATCTTACATCTCATTTTAATATAAGATTGTGAACTTTCCTATATCTTGTCTGTTATCTTTGATACATGGGACATCATTTAAATGTTTAAAAACTTAAATGGAAACTGCTGACTATTTCCCTTAGGATTCTGGTGTTTCTGTGTGTGTGTTTGAGTAGCTAGAAGTACAGTTTCTCTGGTAAGCATTTGCCTTGGTCTTGTCAGTCAACTAGGTGGTGCTTTAACTCAAAATCTGTAATGTTTTCCAGAACAAATAATGTTAATTTTGATGAAAGATTCTCAAATGGATGATCCTATGATTGCAAATTCCCAGAGACTATCTCCCCCCATCAACTCAATACCAAGTTCATGGTAGATTACTGTCCTTCAAATTGAGATTTCTTTTTCATTTGTCTTTACACTGAAACTGTAACTATTCAAGGTCTCAGCTCTATACAAGGTCTCAGGTTTATGTTGAGGTATTTAATTATATTTCTAAAATTGGGGATAAGCTCTAGATCCTTTTTTCAATATCCCATGCAAGCCCTGTATTAGGTGATTAAGGCTTCCAGGTTTTGGCAGAAACATGACTTGAGCTCCTAAATGCCTTCTAAGTGTTCTGTAATCAATTTGTTTCTGAGACCTATATATTTATTATTTTAAATACTTAGCAATTCATTAAAAATTACACACGTACACACACTATATCTTTATCTCTATTTACATATTCCAATTATTTTACATACTGTAACAAGAATAACAATTCTTGTGTATTTAATTATATTTCTTCAAATGTTCCACACACAAATGGAAATATCACATCTAAATGTTTCAAAGATTTTCAAAATTATCTCTTTTTATGGATAAGACATAAGATAACCTTCATCACATTTTCCAACCACTAATTCAAATATCTCCTATTATAACACATAAAGACTCATTGTTTTTTTAGGTCACCACTTTAAAATTCTCTAAATTATTAAAAAAAACAACATCTTAGTTACATTTCTGCTGATAGTCTAATAATACATACTATAAATTATTAACAAACATAAAGTAAAATTTAAAAATAAGCTCTAACATGAATGTGGAAGTATGATTAAGTTAATACGGAAATCCAAAATCTTCAAAATAGCAATATATTCTTCTACCTTCATATATTTTGTTTAAGATAAATGGACAGAAGTCACACTAAGCTATGCAATAAAATGTAATTAATTACTATTTCAGACTTCTCAAATTTATGTGAAATTTGTAAAAATATGTATACATATTTACATGTATATTTTAAAAAATAATAATTGGGGAAAACAAAATAGTAATAATATCCTTATTTCAATCATTCTTACTCTTCCATTCAGATTATTGAAATAAATAACAGATTTTAATGTAATACAAAATAATTCAATGAATAAAATACAGGAAAATAAAAGTTTTAAGTGTGCCATTCTGTAGTGTCTTATGCTATGAGGAAACTGCATTTAACTCTAGGATGTCAAGCAACCTGATAAACAAGATATTGCCATTCTAATTGTATCATTCCTCAAATAAAACAGCCAAATACTTCCTGGTATTTTTTTGCTTTATATTGTGATGTGATTTTGTTTTATTCTTTATGAGTTATCTCCAATATGTCAGAGATACTTAACACTTTCACTAGATAATGACAATCTTTGAAAATTACTTATGTCTCATAAAGATATATAAATATGTAAAATAGGCCAACTTTAGGAATTCTGGTGAGAGATTATTAGAAATAAGTGGTCTAAAATATTAACTTACTGGTCAGCATTAACCCTTATTGGGTTGGAGTATAGTACCAATATTAAAGGCTGTAGAACAAAAGGTAATATGATTGAGTGAAATGGTGATGTACAAGACAGCAAGGCATGATGGGAATGAAATGAGCTCCAGAGTACATGCTTCTTAGCAGTTCTTACTGACTCCAGGGGATTATTTGAATGTAGGCTCTGTGAACAGATTTTGTTTGTTTGTTTATTTATTTATTTTCCAGAGAAGACATATATCTTATTTTTTGATGAATCTTACAGAAATTTAACACTTACATTAAATTGTTACTGTTCTTTAGCTTAAATTCCCTTCTACTCAGTCCCCACTTTGCTTTCTCTAAATTGGAGGTTGCCAGCTGACATCTCTTTAGGGTCATTGATGTTTCACTGATGGCAGAGATTGGAAAGTGTCACATTTGACCTATGATTCATTAAGTGTTTTCAGTCAGACTCATTGAAAAATCAAAAGATGTTCTTGACCCATATTACTCATGCCAAAAGTAGCTCCACTTTTCTACTTGTGAAAAAAAAATAGATCTCATTTTTCATGTGAAGATCAAAACAATTTAGGAAGACATTCATACAATTAAATTCAACAAATATTTACTAAGAAATGCCCGGGTCTTAAGCAGATCACTAATACACTTTTGAACTGTGTTTATGTTTTTATATGCTGTGCTGTTTTGCTCTGTGTTAATACATTTATATGCTATGCTGTTGCATTTGTTGATTGCTTGCTGAGTAATTAGGATCTTTGGCTTTTTTTTTTTTATGTAGCTGTATTTATCATTGTTTTTGTCTTTCAATCTAGATTTAACCAGATTTAGAAATGCCATGCCTCCTCACCAATATCCTTAACAGAGCACTCTTCTTCTGATAAAAATGCAGAAATCTTACTGAATGTACGGAAATGTAGCACTAGAGTGATTGCATGCATTTTAAGAGATGGCTTTCAGGGTAAGATTTGAGCACTAAACCCCATCATCTTTGATCCAAAGCTTGTCAGATTTTTAACCTTTCTGCCTGTGCACTCCAGGCTTGATCCAAGGGCCTTGTGTGCCAACGTCAAAAGTATTTCAATAGTTAAACATTGCCTGGACCTTTTCTTTCTTCCTCCAGAGGTGGATGAGGTAATGCATTTTTGTATGGTAGTAATAAAAAACTCTGCCATTTAGCCAGTTAGCGCAGGCCTGCCTTAGAACTTTGAATGATAGAAAGGGACTCTGAATTTTATTAAGATTCTACAGTTTCAATATCACTACTATTAAAGATCTATAAACCTTCAGAAAGAGAATGTGTAAAACTAATTTTTTGTTTGTTTTGTTGGGGTTGGAGGTTATAATTTTTTAAAAATTATTTTTCCCAAATATTCCTGGACATTGTTCAGGTTTTTAAAACAATAAATATATAAAGATGCCCACGAAATATTTAAAGTTTGAAATTTTTGCACAAAGGCTCTGACACACATATAACAATACATATTGGACAAATAAATAAACTGAACATTTTATAATCTTAGAATATTTTCCATGGGTCTAAAAGCAGAGTTTTCTCACTCTTTTCCAAGTTAATGTATATTTCATAGGTCTAAAGAGAGAAAGAGAAATTGAAACATGAATAAAATTTTAAAAGTCCAGGAAAGCAGTATATTTTATCAGTCCAGATTTGCTTTGTTATATCTTTAAAGAAATTATCTTTGCCTTCAATTGCATAAAATTTGATTTGCAATTGAACTTAAACTACCTTTACAAATAAGGAACAATTATTAACAAATAGGATTTAAATTATCAGACCCTTTATAAGATTAAATATTATCCTGAGAGATACAGAATAGATTCTTGCAACCCAAATGGGAGTAACTAATATGAGTTACTAATATAAATTTTTCGTCTATTATAAGCAAGATACTATAGTCAGTTCTTTACAGAAATTACCTAATTAAAATCTCTGCACATACTCACAAGGCAAGTATAATAACACCTATGCAACACTATTTAGACACTCATTTTCTTAGGAGCAACATCCCCTTTTTATAAAGACACATACTTTCCAGACTTAATAATAGGGTATGTCACTAGTGCTGCAATAGCAAGTAAGACCCTCTCCCGTGAGCATGTTAGAGGATGATCAATTTTCAATGCAATGGCCTCTGGCTTTTATTTGACAAATTAGGGTATTGAAGTGAGGGTTAAGAAGTAATTTTAAACATTAGATTCATGGGGTGATTTTATTCTTTATAGAGGGAAAGAAAGGAGACAAATGACTCTCAGAGAAAAGATCTTAACGGGGAGAAAACAAGCTATGAATTAGGAAAGTTGAGTAAGCTTTTTCTGTAAAGCATGTAACATAAAGCCTGGTCATCTATCTCCATACTATCTTCGGTAAACTCTGCGATCTTTAGGAATGCAGAGTGGATTGGATCTATTTGGTTGGTAGGATAATAAGAGCTGATATTCAGTGAATTCTTATTCTGAGTCAAAAATATGATGACCTTCATTCTTCCCTCAAAATGTCTTTAATGGTACTATTGTTATCCCTACTTTTAAATGAGGAAACTGATCCTTTGAGAAGTTTCATCATTTGCCCAAGTTTATTGAGTTGGTGTAACTGTGGGGAACACTAACAATATAACAGTGGGGACTTGTAACCCTCTCTACCGTGCTTTGACATTGTTTCTGAAAATGCTGACTCGGACTAATATGAGCTTGTAGAGAAAGAGCATGTTTCTGTAAGAATCCTTGAGACTAACTACAAAAAGATACAGACTCCAACCTTTAGGCATCACATCTCTGGGAGATTTGCTGACCTGCAAACGTGGAGCCAAATGATGTAAGGCCAGGATGACGGACCCAGGGTGACACACACCGGCTCTTCACTTGTCTCATTGGAATGGACTGTGCTCATCTGCACATAGAAAACTCGAATCTCCTCCCTTGATCTGTTTGTTTTGCTTACCCTTTCCCTCCTTATAAAAACCTCTGCCTGCACTGAGACGTAGAAATGGACCTTGAGATATGAGTCCCCCATCTTGCAGGTGGCCAGCATCTGAATAAACTACTTTCCTTTACACTAGCACTTGTGTCTTGAGTATTGGTTTTCCAAGCCCCAGGCAGAAAGGCCTGCATTCAGTTACAGTCTTTGGCTACTCAGATGGGAAAATGTGGATCCTAGTAACCCCTGGAGGACTGGGTTAGAGTTTTAGCTGCTTGTGGCAAGTTAACCCCATAGCAGGGATTGCGGGAATTTTCCAGCAGCCTCCAATAACTGGTTGTCTTAGGGAATCTTCCTGCTCCCTTTCTCAAGGCATCAGCCAACTTTAAATGTTTTGCTGGCGAAAGAAAACAGGTCTCTGGGGAGTCAGCAGACTTTATCTGGGGAATTGATGGACTCCAAGACTGGGTGAATCTCTGGTGTGCGTGATCAACAGCTCCTGCCCAACTACTAGGGTTTTTTTTTTTTTTTTTTTTTTTTTTTTTTAATCATTTGGGATTCTGTTGGAATCGATAGGGGCTATTTGGTGGTAGACATAACTAGGTACCAAGAAAAATCACCATTCCTCAGCTTGGGATTTGGTTGGAGTACTATTTTTGGTCTGGTTACATTAATTCTAAGTGTGATGACTTTCTTAATCCTTATGTGTTGTGGAATTTCTTTTCATTGTGTTTTTACCCAGTTCCTCTGTGTGAGGAAGGCACTTTGTGTTTGCAAGCTCTTGTCTGTCTAAAACGAAACTCTGGTTCCCTTGTCTGTCTGAAATGAGATATATACAGAGGTTGGCAAAAGTAGGTTTACATTTATGAATACTCAAAAGAGTTTATTCCTGTATTTTTATTTATCAATTGTTATTTATTTATATGATCTGTCCTTTTATTGTTATTGTTATTGTGTCATATTCTTATGATTTAGCTTTTAGGTAATGATGGCTTGTAATTTAACCTACTGTTGCCCACTCCTATACTTAATAAAGCAAAGCATCCAAGTAAAAATTATATTTCCCCGTCTCCCTTATAATTAGTGTTAATAAGTTTTGACCAGTTAGAGGTAAGAAGTTTTTTTTTTTTCTTTTATGATATTTCTGGGAATGATCCTTAAAACAGGAATGATTTGTTCCTTATTTAAACCTTCCTGTGCAGAATTTAAACATGGTATACTAGTTTGAGAATATTTTGAACAGCAAACCTAGGCTCTGGAGGAGAAAACCTGGGTGAAATGCCTTGGGAGAAAAAGAGCAAACTCATTCATCCATTATTTATGTTGTTTTATTTGATTGTAGTTTTGTTTTGTCACATGTTTTTGAAACTAAAACTAGCACGTTCAGGTCCAAAATTCCCCAGCAAAAAATACATATTGACAGTTTTTAAATTTCTAGAAATTCCTATGTTTGAAAATGTAATAATACAAAAAGGCATAACAAGGAAAATTAAAACTATTTGTACTCTATTTTCTCTTCCCAAACAGAGTATCAGTTAAAAGCTTTGTTTTGTTGCTCTAAATAGATATTTATCTACAAATCTAGATAAAATCATGTAGAGATGGATAACTACCTATGTACATTGGACCGAGTTAGTTATATTGCTGGTATTTTTAATCTATGAAGATAGGCATTGATGTAGATACAGATCCAATCACATGTATAATTTTTGTTACATTTTGTTACATGTACATTTTGCTATATATTATCTACTTACATGCTATGAAAGATAAGAAGAAGAAAACATTTTCACTGTTTTCTATCCTTCCTCTCTCCTTAACCTCCTTGATTTTGTTATTTTTTAGAACAGTAATGGCTACTCTCATTTTTATCCTTCATTTTTAAGTTTATTCAATATTTGTCAATTCTTTACCAACTAAACTGATAAACTAAGATAATTTAATATTTATTATTTTGCACTGTGCTTCACAATTTTTGTGCTGTTGTTATGACTTCTACACATGTAGTATTACATATTATTATGTCATATATAATATGTAGTATATGACATTTAATGTCTGTAACCATATTTTATGTAGGTTTATATATAAACCTACTGTACTGATTTCAGTACTGATAATTCTCCTTTCATCATGGCTTACCTTTAATTTGAGATGCCTGAATTTTCCTACTAGTTATATCTCAAAAGGCTTTTATGCCCTGGCCAGGTTGCTCAGTTGGTTAGAGTGTCATCCCAATATACCAAGGTTGCAGGTTTGACCAGGTCAGGGCACATACAAGAAGCAACCAATGAATGCATAAATAAGTGGAACAACAAACCAGTATTTCTCTCTCTGTCTCTCAAATCTACATATAGATTTTAGAGAAACAAAAACATTGCTCTCTATATATGTGTGTATGTGTGTAGGATTTTATGTTTGGAAATGTTTTTCTGCTTCCTGTGCACTTTTACACACTTGGATGTACACTCTTTTGCTGTGTCTTCAGAATTTTACAGTCATTGCTCCATTGCCCTCAAGGATTGTTTGAATCATCATGGTTCTCAAGGACCCTGAGGTATGACTTCCCATATTTGTTCTTCTAAATGTTTGAGAAGTTCTTTGTCCTTAACATTCATTTATTTCTGCACAGATGACTTGGAATCAGTCAGCTTTTCCTACATTAACGATTCCTTTCAATCTCAGAAAATTCAATTATATTTTTTCAATTTCAGGATACATTTCCATATTTTTGTTTTCTAATAATTAGCCCACTTTTTATATTTTTATGCCATAAGCATAATTTTCTGTAGATGAGGTCAGTTTTTTCTATCTTTTAATGATTATTCTGAAACATAAAGTGATATTTGATTTTGGTTTACACTTGCAAGTAAAGGAATTTTTTTTTAAAATAAAGGAATAAACTCCATGTTTAATATGAGGTGTAACTTTTTTTAAGATTTTATTTATTTATTTTTAGAGAGGGAAGGGAGGGAGAGAGAGAGAAACATCAATGTGCGGTTGCTGGGGGCCGTGGCCTGCAACCCAGGCATGTCCCTGACTGGGAATCAAACCTGCGATGCTTTGGTTCGCAGCCCGCGCTCAATCCACTGACCTATGCCAACCAGGGCAGGAATGTTTTTTTATATAAGTAATTTGATTTCATTTTCTCTACAATTTAAGAAGGTTGTTAGGTAAACAAACCTTAAATAAAACCAATTTATGTTCAAATGTATTCTCAGTGCCTGAAAAAAAGTGACACAGGTGATTAAGGTAGTTTTGTGTAATGAAAATGTCTTTATTTTATCTTTTTTTTTTTAAAGATTTTATTTATTTTTTAGAGAGGGAAGGGAGGGAGAAAGAGAGAGAGAGAGAGAAACAGCAATGTGCGGTTGCTGGGGGACATGGCCTGCAACCTAGGCATGTGCCCTGACTGGGAATCGAACCTGCGATGCCTGGTTCGCAGCCCGCGCTCAATCCACTGAGCTACACCAGCCAGGGCTAAAAATGTCTTTATTTTATCTTTAAATATCATTTGATGGGATAGATAATCCTGGCTGGAAGTCATTTTTCTTTAAATTTTGAAGACTTTACTTCATTTTCTTTAGCTTTTAGTGTTGTTTAAAAACCTCATGCCATTCTGTCTATAGATTCTTTGTATTAATAACTAATATTGCTATTTCTTTCTGAAATCTTTTAGAACAGTTTCTTTATTGTAGCTGTAACATTTCAGTATACTAAGTACTGACATCAATCTTTTTCATTTATTTTGCTGGGCATTCAGTGATCCTTTCCAAATTTATGTCCCTTAGATCTTATGACATTTTAAGATTACTCTTTCCATATTTTTATTTTCTCTATTTTCATTCATCTTTCTGGAACTCCTGATATTTGTATTTAGAACATCAGAAATAGTTGCTTAAAAACTTTCATCCTTACTTTGTTCCCCTTTCTAGAAGATTCTTCAATTTTGTCTCTCTTCCATTTATACTATAAAATTGTTTATTTCTCATAGCTCTTTTGTGTTGGCTGCATTGCCTTATATGGCATCTTTTTCATACGTATGAAATACTTCCATCGACAGAAAGTATTTTACCCTCTGAAGAGAATAGAACTCCAGACTTCTGCTTTCACAAAGGAAGAGAGATTACCTGACAGCGTTGAGTTGGGGAGTTTTTTTAGAGGTCTAAGTTCTTATTAAACAAAATTTCAAACTATCTTGATTTAGTTTAGCTTTATTTTCACCTCTTCCTTCTGAGAGATACCAGATGCTAACAATCCATGAGCCTTTAGGTATCTGTAATATAAACTGTGTTGCTTTATTGTTAATACCAGGGCTTTAGAAGTGAGCTTTAGGATTTGGCTTTCTTTGGTATGTTAACATTCATAAATCTGTCTACCATTCTTAAAATTGTTTGGATATTTCCCCTTCTCTTCCTTGTGTCCTTTTAGGTGCTTTGTGGCTTAAGAAAAATTAAACCCTTTTTTCATCATTTTTTATAGGATTAGGGGGTGGAAAATTACAAATATGTGCCTTTATTCTATTTTCTTTAACTAGACCATTCTTACTAATTTTTTGATAAAAATGATTGCTGAAGATTTTATAAAATTTACTAGTTACTCTTATGCATAAAATAGAAACAAAATAAAAAAGAGAGTGATCCTGATAGGCTGTCATGATAAAAAGAGGAGGAAAGAAGGCATGAAATTTTCTCATCTTGAAGGTGAGAAATATGGGATTTGGGTTAGTAATGGCCTTGGTAAGAAATATTAAGTTCTTTAGGGACTTATTTATATTTTAATGTAAGTATATAATTGTTGAATTGAATTCAGCCCAAAAGAAGTGGTCTTAACTGTTCCGATCTAAATTAAGAAGAATCCTTATAATCTTTCACATTTCTGAGTATTGTAGTACTATCTGATAGGGATAACAATGGCCAGTGTGATAGTTCTCCGGTCTACACAAGGTTTATGAAAGCTTAGAGGAAGTACTCTGAGTTGATCCCCACGTTTTGTTTTTCACTCTGTCTCTCTTTCTCCACTCTTCCTCCCTTTCTCTCTTACTCACTCTCTCCTTCTTCTCTCTATCTCTCTGAATCTTTCCTTCCCAAACACACTTTGGCATCTGAATGTGAGTGCATGTATAATGTAAGCAGGAAAGGAAACTGAATGTTATGGACTTGAAACTTCTAGACAAAGCACAGCTGCTTATGTTGGAGGACATTT
This sequence comes from Tonatia bakeri, assembly GCA_004024845.1. Taxonomy (NCBI): domain Eukaryota; kingdom Metazoa; phylum Chordata; class Mammalia; order Chiroptera; family Phyllostomidae; genus Tonatia; species Tonatia bakeri. The sequence goes on along the minus strand of PVIA01002283.1, from coordinate 138,130 downwards.
CATTGAAAACATAAATTCCCATAAGCGGCACCTGGAGTCCAGTAATCTTCTAGCTGACAACACTGTACTCTGAACATTCTAACTGAATATTTAACAGCTGTGACAAATGTCAATTATGTAAATGGTAAAATGATATACTCTGGATTTATGTAGCAGAAACTGAGCTCATAATGGGACAAGTCCATGTAAATAATCACTTGTGGAATATTTGAGTTCTTAATGAAATATTCTAGAAAACTCTTAATAAACAGGAGTGCAAACCACTATTTTCCATTAGAGAATAATTAACAAATTCATACGGAATAGGAACTCATGATGTGATATGGAAGAAGTTAATACTGGAATTGCAATTTCCTGACCACAAAGTAACATTGTAAATGTAGCACCAGTTTCTCTCTGAATAGTTTTCCTCCCCTCTTCCCATCCTCAAAAACTGTTTTATGATGTTAAACATCTGGATGAGAATGCATTTTCCATTTGAAGCACTATATGTTTAAAAATATTTGGGTACACCAAACCTGTAACTTTATAATTTTTCCTTAATTTTCATCTGGTATTATTCTAAAACATCTCATTAATTTGTTCAAAAACAAATCATTCAAATGTCCTCTTTAAAGAAAAAAAACAAATTTACATGACACAACCTCAGGTTCTATTTATGCTCAGTTTTAACCATATTTTCTTAGGGCCCAGGTTCTTAACAAGTATGACTAGAGCCATGTTCTTCAAGGATGTGTTTGGTTTGGAGGTGATGGAGTTCTTCGAAAGATGAATTTATCCAACCTCTGCAACTGATAAATTCCTAGAAGTAAATAGTTTCTCTCTCTCAAAGCCTTCTAATCTATCTTTAGAAACACTGCACTAAGAACCTGTTGTGCACTAGAAAATTGTGTTACCCAAGGAAAAATAGTTACACAGTATTGCTTCATAGTTGCCTTTAATCTTGTACTTCCGAGATGCCTTCAAACTTGCCTTCAGTCTTCAAGGCATTCAATGGATGGCAGTGATCAAAACAGAACTAGACTGTTCGGGCATAATTATTGATTATCAGAATACAGAGTCAGTGCATGCAAACATCACACATTTTCAGCCTTTAAAAGTGCAAAATCAACTTTGAATAATTGTAAAGAATGATTAAATAAATAATTTTAGGTTTTGATTCTCTGCATAACTAGTTGCATCTTCAATTAGTAATGTAAAGCCAAAAGTGAAGGAACAACATGAAAGAAACCTGACAACTGCAGAAGAAATTTAAAGTTGGAAGGCAAGATAAAATTAATCATTGGTCTACACCACAATGTTCAGTCAAATTGGTTGAGTGCTAATTATATACCAAGCACTGTTCTAGAAGTTTTATGTGAATTAACCTATTTACTTCTTATCGCAACACTTTGACATTATTCTCATTTTCTCAAAATGTAAGGTTATGTTAAGATAATTGTGGGTTAGGAAAGCTGGTATCCAGTTGTGGTCTTTTTGTTTGGGGATGGTGTCTAGGCAAATGTTTTATTGATAAAATGAGATTCTGTAACAAGGAGACTTAAATTTATCTTTTCCAGTTCTAAAAAACCACAGAGTTTAAGCTTTTTTACTTATGAGTTGAGAAAAATAAAGATATCTGACATAAGCATTTTCTTTAGCTTGATTCTGACACCATGAACTGTACCTTAGTTGTTTTTTTAAATTCATTAAAATAATAATAATAATAATAATAATAATAATGCTATTCTCAGAGGGTTTATTGGAAACGATACTGAATTCTTATGAGTTAATTCAAGTAAATATTTAGAGCAGTACCTGGTCTGTCACAAGCAGTAAATTTGGCCTGATATAATTTTAACTAAATATCAAAATTTAAAGATTTTCATTATTCTGTGACATTTAAAAAGATATTTTACTACACATTATCCAACAAATCTATGTGATGCTTTAAGTTATATTGAAATAATATCTCCATTAATGATAATAGTGAACTTAACCATTAATCATAAATTGTTAATACAATTTTAACATGTTAGTATTATGAGGTTATCCACTATCATCATTTAAGTTATTCAAGTTATTAAGACTGGAAAAGATGTGAAGCTCTATATATGTTTTGTCTTACCTGTCTACAACAGACATTGCTGACACCAGTACTTTGAATTCTTCCCATAGTTTTTGAACTAGGCTTTGATATCGCGGGGCAATGCAACATAGTAAGATTTGAAATTAATGAGAGGTGGAGATGAACAGTTGTGTAAGAAAATGTTGCTAAGAAAACAGGCTGGTTGCTCCCCAGATTTTTTCAGGCAAATAAATTCGAAGACAGAATGTATATATGTTTGAGGTTTAAAATTTGATTCTCTTAGAACCGTGAAGGGCCATGTGTACATTGTAGTCTTAATGAGCCCTGCAGGCTGTATATCTCAGCATGAAGACGGCTATTTTTAACCAGAGATTCCAGTTGGTGTGTAGAGCCAGGCGGGTAACATAAGTGCATCGAGTCTTCATAGACTTAACTGTGTTAAGCAGAGAAAATAGGAATTGTGGTAAATTCAAGAGAAGGTGCTCTAACAGAATATTGCAGATATTTTGCTATTCAGGAATATAATGTTAATTTTACAATTTAGTTTTTAAAGTTAGAATTTCAGATTTTTTACTACTCTTAAGAATTTTAATGTCTAAATGTTGGGAATTCATTCACTATTTTCTAAAAACACCAAATAAGCTAAATGAAACATGTCTGTTGGGAAAATTTGTCTCAGTGCTATATGTTTATCTGCCCTTATCTTTTCTCTTCATGTTCTTTACCATTCACATGTGTTTATACTTTCATTTTTTGATTAACATTCCATTACATAACTGAGATTAGAGACTGGTCTTGCTATAAGCTCATTAACGCCTGGCTTGTTCTTGACATTTCTCTCTGATGTTAGGGTGAGTGGCTTCTACTGCCCGCACCCTGGTTGTGTCTACACATGAATGGACAGATCACTTAGGATAATGCATTTTTAGAAATTTATCTTAAAGGTAACATTCTGTGTCAGATCCTCTGCTACTTTACATCACATTTTAAAAAAATTGTTGTTGTTCAGTTACAGTTGTCCTGCCTTTTTCCCCATTGCTTATCCCTACCCCATCTTCCTACTCCCACAGTCAATCCCCCCTATTGTCTGTGACCATGAGTCCTCTATTAATGTACCCTTGCTTGCCCTTTCCCCTTCTGTTCCCCATAATACCCCTTTCCCCTCCCCTCTGGTCACTGTCAGTTTGTTATTTATTTCCAAATCTCTGGTTCTATTTTGCCAATTTGTTTTTTTTAATGCCACACAAGACATTTCAAAACAATGTCTGAATTTGATTTGCTTTGCAAATGCTATGCGTTCAACCATCCAGTGGCTTGCAAATAGTCTAGTCTCTACAAACACACTAGCTTTTTTAGTATATTCCGTCAGTACTCCTGCCTCCTTTTTATGATTCCAGTTGGCCCTGTTGCTGTGGACACCAAAATAAACACACCAATTTCTTTATATTTCTCGTCCCTGTGTCTGATGCTTGTGCTCCACTTATTGCCTACAGCACACTTTGTCATTTACCACTTTGCAGTGGACTCTCCCTTGAAATTCTTCTTGCATTCTTACTACTTGTCAATGTTGTACTCATTTTTCATTACTTAATTCCAGCTTTATGTACCCCACTTAAGCTAGGAGTGTGTTTTTCCTTTTTTTTTCTTTGCTTGAGTACTTCAACCTAATTCAAGCTCTTTCTTTTGTGAAAACCTATAACATTAAGTTCAAAATACAAAGTGAGTTACATTATTATGATGATTATATTTTAAACTTCTTAGAAGCTGGTCATGTAATTTGACTCAAACAAATTGCTTTAAAACTCATTAATGACAGGCCTACAATAAATATTTATTGAATGTTGTTTAATTCATCCTAGAATTACAAATAAATGCTAAAAGAGTAAACATACTGTTTTAAGTAATATAATTAGGACTCAGTGACTATTTTATAAAAGTAGTTCAATGCACAATTCTTGTGAAAATACTTAGAATTTAAGTTTTAATTAACTTTAATTTACTTTCTGTTTTTTGTACTATTTTCTTCCTACTTTTCTGTGAATTTTGGTGAGTTATATATTCTTTTTCAATTACAACATTTGATACTCTAGATCACATCCTAAATGTCACTCAGCAACTTAGGAGAAATTAAAACAAACAAACAAACAAACAGTATTCAAAGAGAGAATAACTATGAAGTGGTAAAAAAATAACTATCTTTAAATCTCCAGTATTTATCAGCTATATATGCAAGGCTCTTCTTAGAAAGGAGGCTTTCACAAAGAGTGTGTATCAGAAAAGTATACTTTGGTTCCTTCAGTGTTAGATAGAGATAAGTTTTAGTATCTTTTGGAACAAGTTCAATTTAATCTATGTTCTCTTAAATACTTCTTTCTTCATTTTGACTACCAAATATCTTTTTGAATTCTTAGTATCCTGTTATTCACACTTTTATAATGCCACTGAGATTTTTCTGATGTTTGTATTCTTCTTATTGAAATGTTTCACCATAGAGTCAATCATATTAAGGAAACAGTGATGCCTAATATTATTTTTAAATTTGTTTCACATTTAATTTACATTTATAAACAAATCCTTTGCTTAATCCAATTTTAGTGTCTACTCAACCTCACAGCCAGAGCAAGCCCTTTAATGTAACATACAGAAATTAGTGTACTTGCATATTTGTACTACAGTTAAATTCATGATTATGTAATTATGAAATTTGATGGAAAGAACTATTCTAATGCATAGAAATGTTCTAAGGTAATTAAAATTAGAATTTCTCTGAATAGCAAGGAATATGGCTGGTGGTTTTCCTTTGCCTTTACATATTCTATTCAGGATTACAATAAACTATTCAGTTATGATCAATGCATTAGAATTCCTATATTCTATTGACCCTTCTATGAATGGCAGACTCAATGTCTAGGTTCTACTACCTGCCTTCTATGTTCCCAGAGGAGTTCATTTTTCAATGTATCATTTACTATCTTTTAGGTGAACAGAGTAGTAACTATAAAACTGATTTCACTATAAATATAAAAAAAATTGAACTCACATTTTCTTCCATACAGATTATTCTCTCCAGTATACTTACACTTGGTAGTGTGATCTGTTAATGACTAAAATTCCGATCAGTTGATTTCTGGGTGTCAACATTTTTATTTTCCTTTAATGAAACAAGTTTTATGTTGCAGAAAAGCATTTCCCATGTGAAAGCTTACACAAGCATATTCTGCATCTGTACATCAATGGCTCCTCTGGTTTAAATTGAAAGCACTGATTTTTGGAAAACGAAGTGCAAGCTTATGCCATAAAGAAGTTGAAGAGCTGGACCATAATGAATCAGTAATGAGTCATTAGTGACTAAGGTGAAGGGGAAATTGCTGTAAAGTAATAAATGGCTTTTCAGCACTTACATTATTCGTCAACAACCAAATGTCAATGGGAATCCAGGTGCCAAGGCTTCCTGTGAGTTTATAAACTATTCAGAAAAGCACAAACAATTTATACCTTAGAGTAAAGAATAAAATTGAATGCTTAAATCCCCAGTGTTCATGTAGCCTAAGCCACTTAGGTGATAGAACAGTAAAAACAGTTAATAAATTTGTGTAGCGTACTGATTACTTGCAGCTCTTTCTAAAGTCTGACATATAATCATCTTCTAAAACAGTTGATAGCAGTGCTCTTTATTTCTTTGAAACTGCTTTTCTTTCCTGAAGTTCTCTGACAGAATCATGTACATCTTATTCAGAGAGGTACTTGGTACATTCAAGAATTATTTGCTAAAAGCAAAATATTTTTAAATATAATTTATAACCAGTATACCAGAAGTTCTGTTTTGTTAGAAAGAATATGACCTGTGGAACTAGAGCAGGATTCTGGAGGATCTTGCTGATCTAAGCCTTGTCTTCTATTTTTTTGGACAGGAAAAGGGTTTTATGGATTCAGGAAAATAAGATGGAAGACACAGCCTGGGAAGTTCAGAGGCACTCAAGACCCTGAGAAACATCTTCTGTATTTATTATCCAGGAAGTGTTTTAGCAGTATAATCACCAGTATCAGCCTGATGGCATAAAGGCTGAACATCAACACTTCAGCAAGGCTGAAAATGTGCTGAGCAGAGAATTTGTTAGTGCTAATGTAACCACATGACACTGTCACCAGATGTCCAATGAAGCTGACACCTTTTATTTCCAATAGATATTTTTTGTTCTCTTAACAGATGAAAACATAAAAGCTCAGTCAAGTTATGTTTACAGAGCTAGGCAATGGAGGGCAGGACTTCAGCAAATGCAAGAGTTTGCCGTACCCTTTACTTTTAACACTATCTCTCCAGAGAATAAAATGCCCCCTAATGGAACCTTGTATGAGGCTCCATGGCCAAGAGAAACCATGGGAAAAACTGGGGGTCTACTCAGTATAGGAGGGGAGGAGGGAAAAAGCATATTTTAGGAAACCTGTGGAACACTTTGTCCTTTATAATTAAAAAGAAAATTAAACAATACTTTGTATGGATTATATTTAAATAGGGCTTAATTATGGTAGATTGTGGAGGGGAAATAGGTGCTCTGGACATAGAGACTCCTTAGTCAATAGCAGGGAGCCTTACCTGAGTTCTCTAAGGTGTTCTGTGAGATCAGCTCCAGAGCCAGACTGCTGCTGTGTGAGTCCTAACGGTACTCTACACCAGGCATAGTACACTGGATGTGTCATTTAATCTCTCTGTGTGTCGGTTCCCTCGACTATAATACAGATATGTTCTTCTTAAGTCAATTGTGAAAATTTTATTAGATGAATTTTACTTGAAGTTTAATACAATGTTTGTTTTTTAATTGATTTCATCTTTATTGTATTTTTTTCCATTACCGCTTAGTCCCCTGCTACTCCCTCCCTGAGCAATCACCACACTATTGTTCATGTCCACGAGTCCTTTTTCCTTTATTCTCAATCTCTACACCAGCTCATACCTTCACCCTACTAGTTATCATCCTGTTCTCCATCTATGAGTCTGTCCCCATTTTTCCTTGTTAGTTTAGTTTGTTTATTAGATTCCACATATGAGTGAAATCATATGGTAGTTTCCCTTCTCTGGCTTATTTCACTTAACATAATGTTCTGCAGGTCCATTCACACTATTGCAAATGGTAAGATTTTCTTCTTTTTATGACCAAGTGCTATTCCATTGTGTAAATATTCCATGGTTGTTTTATCCACTCATCTATTAATGAACACTTGGGTTGCTTCCATATCTTGGGCTGCTTCCATATATTGTAAATAATGCTGCATGAACATAGGGGTACTTATGTTCTTTCAAATTAGTGTTTTGGGTTCCTTCTGATGTATTCCCAAAAGTGAGATCACTGGGTAAAAATGCATATCTATTTTTAATTTTTTGAGTTATCTACATACTGCTTTCCATACTGATTGAAACAACCTGCATCCCCACCAATAGTAAAAAAGGGTTCCTCTTTCTCCATATATTGGGTTAATATCCAAAAATTTTAAAGAACTTAAAGATTCAACACACACACACACACACACACACACACACACACACACACACACACAAAGACAACCAAGCAGCCCAATTAAAAACAGAGAAAGGACCTGAATAGGTAGTTCTCCAAAGAGGACATACAGATGACCAATAGACATATAAAAAAAATGCTCAGTGTCACTAATCATCAGAGAAATGCAAAAGCAAATCACAATGAGATATCAACTTACACCTGTCAGGATGGCTATCATCAATAAATCAACAAAAAACAAGTGCTTTGTGACAGTATGGATGCACCTGGAGAACATTATGCTAAGTGAAATGAGCCAATCAGAGAAAGACAAATACCATTAGATTCCACTTATACATGGAATCTAATGAACAAACTGAACTAATAAGGAAAATAGGGACAGACTCATAGATGGAGATCAAGATGACAGCTAGGTTGTGTGGGGAGGTTATGGAGTAGAGGGATTGAGCAAAAAAGAAAATGGGCTAATGGACATTGAAAATAGTGCACTGATTGCTGGGAAGAGGGTGCATAAAGGGACTAAATGGTAATAGAAAAATACAATGAAGATTAATTTTTTAATTTTGAAAACACTATGATAAGGTTACTCATTTTCTGCCTCTTTTATATTTATATTTTAAAAAGTAATTTATTTTTATGTATCCTAGTTTTATCCATTTTGTACACTTTTCATTAGACAGTCCTTAAATTTTTTTTAAATGCTACTATTATATTTTAAGTCTTCTAAGACCAAACATCTACAATTTCTTCAACTCTTTCCATATAATGCAGTTTCTAGGTCTTTGATCATTTAGCAAAGGTAAATATTTTTTCAGCAGCAAGGATAGATTTGAACTATTAATAAGACCTGGGGCATCTGGCCACATTTGCTGATGGCTCTTTTTAGAATAAAGTGCCTGCAGTACTTCGTTGTCCCCAGCGTTTTTTGTTATTTCCTCAAATTTTCATATAGTTTTTATAATTCTTTGTATTCTGTTACAATTACTGGGCTTTTTAGATAAACTGTCAGTCTCTCTCATTGTGATTATGATGGTATTATATTTTGATCTTTATAGTTGATTTGTTAGAAAGACAGAAGCTTAACCTCAGCTGGGCCCATATGACCTTTCTGCACCTCTAGTTCCTCTTCTGTGAAATAAAGAGTTGTGATCAGATAAATTCCCAAGTAAACCTTAGCTCTAAAGTTCTTATTCCATGTGTCCATTATTCCATTTCAACAAATGGGGACATCAGAGGTAACTGTTCTCTTTGCTGACTGTATAACATCAATATTACCTAACAATAATAATTACAAAACAACAATGGCAAAGATAATTTTTGTTGAGGCAGATATGTTGATCTTTGTTCCTGGCTAGATTTCAGTAGAGTGTGTATAATTTATAGCAGAGAAAAAGCAGGAGAGTGAGAAGGAAGGCCGACATGACCTTGTAATGAGGAGCACAACAATTGTTCTTCTCCCATGAAAGAGAAAAATAAGGACCAATAAACAACACTTCACAGTGTAACAGACACCGAAGAAAAGAAAGGACAACCATTGGTAAATAATGGGGCAATGCTACTATCTCTCGCCATTCTTTATTCTGTCCATGACATGAATGTAGCCTTATAAATTACTTTCTAAAGCTGGAAGTGTTTTTCTTTGAAAAGAGATTCATCATCTATGATTCTGGTTCCCTTACTGAAATGAATGGAATCAATTGCATTCCCTGTAATAATGCTGAATAAAAACGACCTTTTAAGACCATAACCTTTTCCAAATAGCGTAATAATTGAAATGCTACCCTGCTGCATGACAATTGTGAGAATCTTACTTCTCCTTCTATTCCATATGAGACATCAAAATCTCTCAGTGATACAATGAATAAATAAGCTTAATACTCTACAAGTTCATCTCCTTTCCCCTGAGCAGGTCAAATTATCTCAATTGTGCAAAGCCTCAGGAGTAATAAGCTGTATGTGTTCTGGTAATTTATAAAATTACTAATTATGTATTTTCAAGAATCATATCTAAAAGATTATAAATATATAAAAGATTATAAATAAAAGTGTATACTGCACAAATAAGCAGTACATACTTATATATGTATACACATGCATACCTCAAACATTCGTGTGTTTCAGTTTATATAGTGCTTTTTCCAAGTGCTCATACAATCTTCACAATTCACAATAAGCCTATGGGGTATTATTATCACTGTATTGTAGGTGAGTTGTATGAGGTACAAACAAGGGAAGTGATTTACCAAAGTCACACAGGACGGGGTGGAGGATACAGTGGGACTCCAGGCACATCACTCTTGTCATTGCTCAGCTCTATCTGTGCACACATATTCCATAAATCTGTATACTGAATATCTACCTCCTATTTCCTACTTATCAACTATTAAATTGATAAAGTTAACCAAACTGAATATTGGCTTCATAATGTTATACAGATTTCTTTAGACTCTTGTAGTAGAAAAGTGTAGAAAATACTGGATAGAATAAATTTCTTCCAAAACTCAAACTTCAAGTTTCGTTTTAAACTTGAAGTTTAAAACTAAAAATTAACCATATTTTTTTCTTCTTATATACATTACGCCTTCACTATACTTTAATGTGTGTACAGGATGAAAAAATAATCTGTTACCAAAGAGTTCTCCTTTCTAAATCCCAGGCATATCTGCAGGGTCCAGTAAAAGATAACGTATAATTCATAAATCTTATCACAAATCATATTCAGTCCTATTTAATTTTCCTTAGAAGGAGCTTGAAAATCTGAGAGGGCTGTAGAAGGAGAGGTGCACCATTCCAAACCTGGGATGAAGAGGAGAGTCAGGAAGAAAGTTGACCTTGCAAGTCTGCCCTCACAGTCAGTCATCTCAAACGGAAGTACTCATCTAGATCTTGGCTTTACTGAGAATGCAAATGCGTGCTAGCAAAATTCCAGTGCATTACCATACAAAAGGACTCAGTATTTTATCTTTAACCCATTATTTTATTATCTTAACTCTTCTCCTTCCAGGGCATCAGAAAAGGAATGCATAATTGATCATGATAATTTTTTTTCAAATATCCAGGAATACCCTGGTGTAAGCCCATCTGTGTGCTACTCTAGTTCAGCAGATACCAGGAATATAAGCTCAGAACAATTCAAAACATAATCTTTGTCAGTGAGACCCAAGAACGGGATTGTTATAATCTCTCCAGGTGATTGCAATGTGCTTTGAGAGCACTTTGTGCATTCCCACTATAGGTAGATGTTTTAACGCCCCTTTAGTGGCTAAGATGCAAAGTCAAGAAACTTGGGTTTTCTGAGGAGGGGAACAGGAAACTCTGAAGGAAATCGTGATTATGTGCCATATTCACAGCTCGTGTGGCACTGCAGAATCTCAATCCCGATTGTCTTTAATATCATCTCATGTGCTTCTCCTGCTCCTTTACTAGTATCCAACCGCTTTCATTCTCAACTCACCAAATGTAGCAAACACTTTAATGTCTCAGGGATTTCACACATATTGGTTCTAATGCCCAGAATATATGTTTCCCTACTCTTTACCTGACTAGTGTAATATTTTTGGTTGTATTGTATAATATCAACTTAGCTGAGAAGCATTCACATTCCTCGAATTCTTTCCTGCATGGTTGCAAATTAAAATCAAAGACAAGAGATATTTTGCAGGAGATTTGAAATACAGAAGAGGAGCAACAAATATACACTTCTTATTCATTTTCACACTCAAACAGTGGATGGAAGGGAAATGTGTACACATGCTGTAGTTTGCACGTTTTTTCTTCTTCTCAGCTCACTCACCCTGTTCACAAGAAGCAGCAGCAGGGCCTATGACTCCTTCAGAAACTATCAAGTCCTCTGGTAGCTCTGTCAAATCCTATACTCAGTAAGTATTTAGCTCCATGACAAGCATTCCAGCTTTTCCTGAAAGTAACTTGAATCGTTGAAGTTGGCAGCTTGGAGGTGCTGAGAAACTGATGTAAGTCCCAGTCCACCCTCACCTGTTCCAGGGGGTCCTCACTCTCTCCACTTCACACCCACCTTTCCTTTCCAACTTTCTGCCATGCTGACTTCAGCCCCAGCTTCAAGATTCAAAAATGGGAGCCTTATATTGGCTTCATCATCTTCAACATCATTGTGTCAGCTCCAATCTCTGTAAGAAATGACTTACGGATATCGGTATATCCCAAGGGATTCTGTTCCTTCAACCAAACACTGACTGACAGATCCAGCTCTGTTCCTCCTTCAAGCTTCAACTTAAATATCCTTCCTTGAGGGGTCTTCCCTGGCACCATTATCCAGAATTGCCTTTCCTCATTCCTCTAGTTACACTCCAGCTCATCATCTTGTTTATTTTTTCCAAACATTCATCAGCATTTTTATGTTTACCCATCTCCCTCATTGCTATGTATACTCTATAAGAAAAGGAGTTATATCTGTTCTTTTTGTCACTTCCTCTCCAATGTATATTACAGTGCCTGACATTCAGAAAAGGTTCATTAAATATTTTTGTGCACGTGAATAAATGAAATAAGCCAGTCAGAGAAACACATGTGATTTCTCTCACGTGTGGAAATTAGTGAACAAAATGAACTAACAAACAAAACAAAGACAGACTCATAGAGATCAGGATGACACCTAAGGCAGGTAGGGGGTGGAAGGATTGAGCAAAAAGGTAAAAAGACTCATGGACACAGACCACAGTGTGAAAATTGTGGTGTATGAGGGGACTAAACAGTAATGGAATAAATACAATAATGTTTTTTTTTAAAGAATAAGACAAAAACTTAAAAAATAAAGTCTAAAATAAAATAAATGGTAGCTCTGAGGTTCGTATGAATAAAGAATTCAAAAAAGAGATTGATTGCTGGCTGACCACAGAGGAGACACTTGAAGTGGATGAAGGTCTGAAGGAGGGCAGGATGAAAAATGAAGGTGAACGATCTCAGACTTGGACAAAAAAGAAGACTAGATGAGTTAATTTGAATTTTCTATGAAGAAGAGAGTGAAACAAGAAAGAAGAATCAAGATAACAGATTCCTCATTTGACTGAAGAGACAGAACCCTAGAAGTGACACACAAAGAATTTCTTGCAGTGGTTTGAGCACACACAGTGCAGGGGCTGATTAAGCCTAGGAAGGCTTCCCTCTGTAACGTATGCGCTGAAATCAGCAGTGCAGGAGGTCGGACGGATGTGAAAAGGGGAGAGTGAGGACACACTGAGACAGGCGAGGATGGACTGGAACTTGCGTCAGTTTCTGATTCCTCCTTGCTTGTGACCAGAAGGATGATGATTCTTCAACAGATTAAAGATGAAGAATAGGCTTTAGGGAGTGAAATACTGATTTTTGAAGTTTTCGATTTGGATGGAAAACCAGAATTGGTGACACACATTACTTTAGATATATCAGACGGTAGTATTTTTTAAAGCTGTGACAATAATTAAGATTATCCAGACAGATTGTAGAATTGAGTTAGGAAGTCCAAGGAATCCTTAAATATTTATGATATAGGAGGGCAAGTAAAAATATGAAGCTTAAGAGATTGAAAAGATTTTTCGTGCTTTGAGTATAAAGTGAAATTGTTTCAGGTCAGCAAACTGCACAAATAGTAACAGTGAACAAAGAATCGACATTTCATCCTCTAAACCAGCAGCCTAAGAACTTGGCCAAAACTATGAGTATTAAATACTTGTTTTTCTTTTCTTTTCTTGAGCCCTTCTGCCAAAATACTCATTGTAGTGTTCCAAACTCCCTTCAGAAAGTTCAAACCTGAGTAGAAATACTGCATTGTCTGTATCAATACTTCTCAAACTGGGGCAATTTTGCCCCTGAGAGTACATTTGGCAATGTTTGGGAATATTTTTTATATTGCCTCTGGCATCTGGTGGGTAGAACTCAGGATGCTGCTAAGCAACCTACAATGCACAGGATAGCAGTCCCTGCCCCCAACAATAGTGCTGAGACTGAGAATCACTGGTTTAGAGAAACGTTTTGCAAAGAATTTTTTTTTTAGAACACAATTTGCACAAGTTTCTTAAAAGCTGAGTAGATTTTGTACATATACATACATACACATGTGCATACTTTAAACAGCTATGTGGCCAAATTAGTTGATTAAAAATGTATACAGGTTTATTTGTTTCAGTACTCCCCAGAGTCTTAAATATATTAATGGACATTTAAAATCTCTTAAATGGTGTTCTGCATGCCCTGTTCCCCAAACTTAATCAACCTTGGAGCCTATTTCTGATGAAACATGTTGAGGAACTAATGTTCTGCAAGAAAACTTTGGGAAGCACGCTTTTGGAGTTTGGGAACTGAATCTTAGAGTATAAGGCACACGGTGATGAGTGTTGCCTCTAAAGTGTTCACTAAAAGATGAGCATCCAGAGGTGACCGTTTAGTTTCAGCCTGTTTGGTCTATTAATCGAAGGATAAGAAGCAATTTATTTTTCCAGGGTTTTAACTTAGGACCTAGTTGTTAACAAGATTTTGATTCTGATAAAAACTTATAACTTTAAGAATGTATTAAAAATTCAAAACAATATAAATGTTATGAATATTTATAGAAAATTAAGAATAAGTGACATAAAAATTACAAACCAAACCAATAAATTCAAACCAAGTAAAATAATTATGTTAAAAATATAAAGTAAACTAATTTATTTAAAACAAAGAAGATTAAGATTGCACTAAAAGATAATTCAAGCTAGGGAGATTAAAATCATACTTAAAATTGCTGCTTGTGATTACTTGACATATCCATAAATACATGTCAAACTTAATGTCTGGGCAGAATCACTGACCAGAAATCAATGTATTTTGGATTCACTGTGATTGCAGTAACACATTATGGACACCTCTTTTTTTAAAGCAAAGCATCTTATTTGTTAAATGATGCTATTGCTTAGGCCTTATTTTTATTTGGAAAAATAGTTTAGGTAATTGACAGACAAGTATATCAGTTTCTTGATTTGTTTTGTTTTTGTATCAAGTTTAAGTTATTTTGAGAATTTTATAGTATAAATGTTAAAGGAGAAAACAAAATCTGGGAAGAATCCAGAGTGTAGCCATGAGTGATGTTAATATTAAGTGGCCTAGAAAATAAGATATATGAAGAAGACTTAAAAAGGTAATTGGCTCATAAAAGAGAACTCTAAGGAATGAATTACTTAAAATTCTATTTGAGCCCCAAACATAACATATAAAAGTTTACTAAAATTGTACCAGGGAAAAGGTTAAGCATAAAGATGAAATGTGTTGTTATACACTAGAATCATTTCTGAGGTTAGTGCTTTAATAGCATTCTGAGGGCAAGATGCTGAATTATAGTTTGTGCTACTTGGATTTAAAAAAATGCTTATTTTTTCTCTAGATACACCATTTATGATTGTAATAAATGCTTTAAATGTATATTGCAAAAACTGGTTAAATGAAAAGTACATGCAGCAATGGCAGAATTAAACTATTTCAAAAGATCTTACCAGGATAAAGGTAGGAATTTGTGTGTACAAGGATAGAGTACCACTCATGGGGGAACCACTGTAGTTCAGTACCAGGACTCAGTAGTGTAGGCTCTAAACTTTTTTCATATGTAGAATAATTCTTTATCTTTTTGACAGACTAAAATTAACAAAAACAAGAATACTGATACAAAAATATCATGCCCCCAATATATTAATTGACAATGGAGTATGTGCCTATCATATATAAAAGATTTATCATGTTGGCCTGATCACATATTCTTGTTCAGTAATTATGGCTATGTGCAGAGCAAAACTATATTTTTGTTTGGTGAATATAAAATTACAATAAGAAGTAAGTTAGTGCATTGAGCAGATAGGTCAGTTCATACTTTGGTCACACAACACACACTAAAATCTTAGTGGTTCAATATAACAAAGGTTATATTTTGTCTTGAAAGAGTAAAGGAATATATATTAGTTCTCAAATATTCAGTTGAAAGTGACATACCCCATTTTTGCTCACATCCAATCAACCAGAAGGACTCATACTGTCTAATTCAAAGAAGGTTGAGAAATGTGGAATGCATACAAATATTTGGGGAATTGTAAATGACTTTGTCCTGGTTAGATCAGTGGATTATTTAATAGCATAGGTTAAGACAGACTACTGAAACTATATTTGTAGTTCCAATTAAAAATCCATTTTTGACAGAACAGAATATAACCATCTTAATCATTATTGGACTGTGCATTTTTTTCATCCAAAGAATTATATTTCTTAATATCACTAAGCACATTATAATGTTGAAAAGAAATGTTGGGGAAAATTATCATTTAAATTATAGTGGAAAAACTAAAAAAACAGCACTATTAAAAGCTGCTGAAAATTCAAAATCTAAGTAGATGACTAAACACCTGGCTTAGAGGAAGAATAGAATAATTGGCTAAAGAAGACATTGAGTGCCAAAAGTTTAATTGTTTGAAGACTCTGAAATTATACCGAACATTTCTGGAGATATGAACATAAATGGGTGTCTGTGGGGAAGAAGGCTTCTATACGCAGATCTCCTAAAGAGAAGATGGGCTTCAGATGGGCAAACTCTGGTGCCTGTTCTGTCATCAGTGTTCCTGCTGTACTGGCTCTTAAATATTATGTTAAATATAATCTGTTATTATTGATTAGTTTATGTTTAATTGAAGGAGGTAATGTTTAGCTTTTTTTTTTTTTGCTTTCTCCTGCATATTTGATTGAACTTTTTCTTGCATGTTTAGTCTTGCAATATCACTCAAGCTATATCATTATTTTCTTAAGTTTTAATTCCTTAAAATTTTATAATTACAATCTAAGCTTCTTTACCTGTAAACAACTCATAGCCATGTTAAGACCTGTAAGGTAAAGTCTCAATAGATGTTTCAAGGAATTCAGGAGCAGCCCAGACCACCAGCCCTGTTGCCTCAGTGTGTTTTACTCCTACGTGCTATGTCTCTGGGCAGTTTTACGATGGCCTTCCTAGTGCTGATTCTACCTAATACACATCAATATAGGCATAAATGAAAGCTGAACATTCAGTCCCTCTTTCCTGCAAACTTGTTTTTCTTTAAATCTTTTTTAAGTATACAGCTCTTCCTCAAATGTTTATTACAATGTCTCTCCTTTATGTTTATTTCATCTTAACATTTCCTCCCCTAAGGTGTGAACCCAGTCATGACACTGCATATATTCATACTGGGATGTCACTCACTCACTACAAAAAATATTAAAAATACATAAAAAATAAAATCAATCGTCTATTAGTGTAGATGCCGGACAGTGGGCTTAAATCATAAACAGAGTATGATCTCTGTACTTTGGAGGTCACAGAAATGTTGCAGGCATTGTGACAGAATAGAGAAATGTTGGACTGTCTGGTATTGTCAGAGGGGGTTTCTTGGATGAGGAAATATCTAAGTTTGATTTTAAAAGAGGAATAAGAACTATCCAGACAGAAAAGGATGGACTTAAATAAAACACTTGCAGCTCTAGCTCTATGAAGCAATCTCAGTGTAACTAGTTGGGTTAACTGCGCTCTGTGAATCAGTATAACACAACCCCAAAGCGGGGGTGGAATAGAAGATTGCTTCCTAATGGAACCTGTGCTCTCCAGCTCCATGCAATTGAGTTGTATGCTTATCACATGCTGCATTTATTCTTAAATAACATGATTTTATAACTAATTACATATTATATAAACAAATGTAGCAGGACAAAATTAAAATCTCATATAAAACATTATTGGAGCATTTTGAAAATGATTGATTTTTGGATACGTTGCTGTCAATTTAGGTATAGGACAATGCTCAAATAAATGGTGGAAAAAATTAAAGTAGTTACCGTAACAGTTTTTTTTTAATGTTGTCCGAATACAGTTGTCTCCATTTTCCTGCCACCACTTTACCTCGACCCACCCCCACCCACCTCCCACACTCCATGCTTCACTCCTTTGGCTTTGTCCATGGGTCCATTATACATGTTCCTTGATGACCCTCTCCCCTATTTCCCCAGTTATCTCCCTCCCTCCTCACCTCCTGGTTACTATTACTTTGTTCTCTATTTCAGTGTCTCTGGTTAGATTTTGCTTGCTTGATTGTTTTGTTGATTAAGTTCCACTTATAGGTGAAATTATATGGTATTTGTCTTTCACCACCTGGCTTACTTCACTTAGCAATGTTCTCCTCTTCCATCCATGCTGCCATGAAGGGTAGAAGCTCCTTCTTTCTCTCTGCTGCATAGTATTCCATTATATAAATGTACCATAGTTTTTTGGTCCACTCTTTTACTGGTGGGTGCTTATGTTACTTCCAGCAGTTGGCTATTGTAAATTGTGCTGCTATAAACATTGGGGTGCATAGATTCTTTCAAATTAGTATTTCAGGACTCTTAGGATATAATCCCAGGAGTGGAATTGCCTGGTCAAAAACCAGTTCCATTTTTAGTTTTCTGAAGACATTCCATCCTGTTTTCCACAGTGGCTGCACCAGTCTGCATTCCCACCAACAATGCACTAGGGTTCTCTTTTCTCCACAACCTTGCCAGCACTTGTTTTCTGTTGATTTGTTTATGATGGCCATTCTCACTGGTGTGAAGTGGTATCTCATGTTTTAATTTAAATGTCTCTGATGGCTAATGATGCTGAACATCCTTTCTTATGTCTCTGGGCCTTCTGTATGTCCTTCTTGGAGAAATGTCTGTTTAGGTCTTTTGCCAAATATTTTTCTTTTTTTTTTAAATTTTTTTTTGGAGAGGGAAAGGGAGGGAGAAAGAGTAGAGAAACATCAATGCATGGTTGCCTCTCACATGCCTCTCACTGAAGACCTGGCCCGCAACCCTGTCATGTGCCCATGTGTGCTGATTAGGAATCAAAACTGCAACCATTTGGTTCACAGGCTGGTGCTCAATCCACTGAGCCACACCACCCAGGGCACAATTTTTTTATTCGAGTATCTTCCTGGAGTGGAGTTGTCTGAGTTCTTTACATATTTTTGAGATCAATCCCTTGACTGAGATATCATTGGCAAGTATATTTTCCCATACAGCTGGTTCCCTTTCCATTTTGCTGATGTTTTCCTTGGCTATACAGAAACTTTTTATTTTGATGAAGTCCCATTTGTTTATTTTTTCCTTTATGTCCCTTGCTCTAGGGGACATTTTGGTGATAATGTTTTTTTTTTTTTTTAATTCATATTGCTTTTTAGTAGAGTCCTACTCTAATTCAAAGATCCCAAATATAATTGTTTATAGATGTACTTATTACAAATCATGGAATTGTAGTCAGTGGGCCCACAGTAAAGAGATACACTCAATTCCACATCAGAATATATATATATATATATATATATATATATATATATATATATATATATAACTTATAGCACATTTTTAAACTTTAAATGTTTTATTAATCATTGTTCACCTAGCAGTTTTTCAATAAACTTACCATTATTCATTTTGATTTTTCAGAAAAAAAGATTTTTTAAAAATCATATAAAGTAACCAAAGTATGACGCTAAAATCCATTACTGTAGAGTAAAGTAAATATGAATTTTTTTCTTTGTTAATAATTAGTTTATGTTCTCATCTGATTCTAAAACAAAATTCAAAGCTAGTTTTTAATTAAACATTTATTATCATGAAGGAGAAAAAAAGAATACCAAGAGAAGGAAGTTTTATTGTTTTTTTTCCAGAAGAGATACCATCAAACTCTGTAGTAGACACAGAAAGTATACAAAATGTGAGAGTAATAAAATTTTTGCCATCATGAAAAAAAGAATGTTCTCTATTACCAGAGCCCTGAAAGAGTACTTATTCTTCCACTCAACTCATGCCAAGCATTGCACAGGTTAATCAGGGTATTCAAGAGGAGTTCCTGTCTTCTGGGAAGTAGGATCTGGTGGGAGTCAAGCAAACAGAACATTATAATTCTGCATTCTAAGTAAGTTCTCCAATTATAAATACCACATGAGATTAATACTACATAAATACTACATTAGATTACCATTTCTGTTTAACAAATTACTACAAACTTGGTGGCTTAAAACAACACACGTATGATCTTACTATCCAACAATCCAGAAGTTCATAATAGATAGAATTAAAGGATCTCTCTACCTCCAATATCAAGGATCCATTAATCAACAAGTGATTATTAAGGACTTTCTATATTCAAGGTTCAATATACGGTACTGTCACTGTTCTTGTGTAATTTATAGCTGTTTAATGGATGAGGTAGACATTAATAAAATGATCCCCAAAATGTAACATTGCAGTTACAACAGAGTAAGACCCATGGAGATAAATTCTGTGAGAATAGGGGAAGGACCTATTACTGGGGACCAGGGGAGGTTTCCCTGAGGATTTAGCACAGGGAGGAGGACAGGGAGTGCATTTAACCCAGAGGACAAAGCATGTAAAAGACCTGAAAGTAAAGATTGAGGTTCAGTTGAACAATTAAAGGCAGAAAAATGTAGGTTTTTAAAAATACCTCTGTTGTTAACACTTTAAGGTATTTTGAGTAAGAACCTTGATCTGATTAGACTTGTTTTGTGAACTAATTTCACTAGTAGAGATGGGCAACGGTGGACACAAAGGGACAGATTAATAGACTTCATTGTAATGGCCCAAGTAGGAGATAAGAGTGTTTTGTTTTGTTTTCTTTTGTTTTTCAGGGATGAAAATGTGGACAATAAAGAAAAAAGGATGGAGTCTAGAGATCTGTAAGAGGAGAGATCACAAAAACTGCTGGTGAATGTGAAAGATGAGTAAGATGAAATGTAAACAATGACTTCTAGTGTTCTATATGGGGAAAGAGAATATATGCTAATGCTGTGCAGGGTTAAGTACCACCTATGGAGAGCTGAGTTTGCTGGGAGAGGATACAGAGTTACTTGTCAGATGTGTAGAAATGAAAATTGATTTTCTCTGAATTATGATGTATTTCTGATTTCTGGGGTGGTAATCAAATCGAAAATAAAAGGATATCAGTAATGGCTTAGACCAGAGGATCTGAAGTGCCATTTTTCCACTACTAAGTGTGGTTTTATCGGGGGTGAGTGGAAGGGTGGTGGGGAGCACTTTACACACAATAGCACCTGGAAATAGCACCATTGCATATGTTTATATAGCAAGAAACAGAAGTGTAGGGATTTTTCTACTTTCTGGTCTATCAGTACAGATTTAGAAGTGTGAAAGGAAGGTGGATTGCTAATACAATAAGTAAATTAGGAAATTTTGCTTTGAAATTGGAATATTAGATTAAAATTTCCACAGCAGAGCATACTAGTAGGGCACTATCAATGTTTAAGTGTTGACCATGGAGATAGATTAGTTGCATTTATTGTTTGACATTGGCTCTTTTTCCAGCTGTGTGACTTTAGGCAGGTGACATAAATACCTTGCACTTATGTGTTTTACCAGAAAATAAGGATAACAATAGCTGTGTTGTAGGCCTATTGTGAGTTTTAAATTGACTAATATATAACATATGTAGCAAGTACCAATATATGATGAATTCTGCATGTTATTTTATTATATATAGTATTGGATTCTTTTTTCCATATTTATACTATAATATCCCCTAAGTATAGAAACTTTTATCCACTTAGCAGAATAAAATAATACAACCAGTTTTACTAGATATTTCCTGTATAAATCTTTTTTCAAGGAATAAGAAAATAGTAATATTATTTTTTTAACAACTTAATAGCAGTTTCTTTTCTTTTTCATTACTGTTCAATTACAGGTGTCCCCATTTTCCCCTCATTGCTTCCCCCTGCCCTACACAGCCCCGCCTCCCACATTCTATCATCCCTCCCCCATTGTCTTTGTCCATGAGTCCTTATACAAGTTCCTTGACTTGAACCTTCCCCTTGTTCCCCCAACTAGTGACCTCCCCACTTCCCTCTGGTTACTGTTAGTTTGTTCTTTGTTTTTATGGCCCTGGTTATATTTAGATTGTTCGTTTGTTTTCTTGATTAGGTTCCACTTATAGGTGAGATCATATGGTATTTATCTTTCACCACCTGGCTTATTTCACTTAGCATAACGCTCTTCAGCTCCATCCACGCTGTCACGAAGGGTATGGATTCCTTCTTTTTTTTCTTCTGTGGAGTATTCCATTGCATAAAGAACTATTCCAAGTAATGAAAAGCAAAGGCCTGCCACCAAGATTACTCCACCCAGCAAGGCTCTCATTTAAAATAGAAGGTGAAATAAGGAGTTTCCCAGACAAAAGAAGGTTAAAAGAACGCAGCTCCACCAAACCGGCATTGTAAGACATACTAATACTAAAGGGACTGCTTTAATAGCAGCTTCTTAATTGTACTAGAATTCTAAAGGCTACAAATAAAATGATTGCCTACTTGTTTGAAGCATTATTTAGTATAGTTCCATAAGTACACTTTATGGTCTTATAACTCCTACAGTTTCCTCCTTATTGTTATTTCAATTATTAAAATTTAGCTGCCACTGGACATTTTCAGTATTAAAAACTTTTTTTAGAGCAAGAGCACAATTAAGTTGAAATTAAGCCATTAAGCTGATAGTAATCCTCTCCAAATATGAACAAGGCCCTCTGTAAATAAAAGAAGAAGAATATCACCCTTGAAAAACTTACCACTTCCAAATCACCTGCTACATACGTTGTCTTATTTAACCATCATAAGATACGTATAACTGAGGCATTACACTGAGGAAACAAATGCCCGGACACAAAGTGTACTTGCCCAATAGTACTTACATATCTGCTAAGCAGTGGGCACAATATTCAAATCCAGGCATCTAACTGGTTTCAACATTTGATTTCATTTTTACTAGATTTGTTTTTATTTGTAGAAGAGTTTGAGCTATCTGTGATGGAAGTTAGGTGCAATTTAGACGAGAGAAAGTTATTTCCTTTTATGAAAAATGTTCCAGTAGCATTCTGGCTATCAGAATCTATTCTTCAGGGAAATAAAACACTCTGTGTTGGCAACACAGGAAATACACATCTGTGGATTTCAGAGTAAGTGTCGCAGAAATTAGGAAAGTTGCAAATGATGTTTTTAGAAGTGCACTTGTGGCAGATCAGACTCCTGAAGACTAAAAAACGGTTGTCATAACACACTTATCGAAAACGCATTAAGTGATGACAAGTACAAGAACAGAAAATTGGTGAGCATAACATACATTATGGAGGAACTATATTAGAAAACCAAGTACAAAGAATAAATGCTTATAAAAGCATGCCACATTCAAAATGAAAAATAAAATTACGTCAGTATTGCCTCAACAACTTATTTCAGTTATCATTTCAGACACAACTTCCAGTTACCTGTGGAACATCCATAGATATTTATATTTATAATAGTCTCCTACCTAAAGCCATGCATTTATAATTTCCAATACAGCAAATATGGTCATGGCTCAAAATAAAGAAGCGCATACAGGTATCAGTAGCACTCTCCCAATTAAATACATTTGCGTGATTTTGTGCTTGCTCTTATAAATATGCCTGGCCAACCAGTTATCTAGTAGGTCAGTGTTAGATGTATAGATTAATAGTTGCTGCATATCCAGTCACTCCAAATTCAATGATTTAACAAAAAAAAAATATTTTCATGCCACTGTGCCTTCTACACGTGGCAGGGAAGCTGTGCTTCATGCCGTGGGTTTGCTTGGGCTTGGCCGTAGAACTCTACATTAAGTGTGTTCACCTTGGGGCCAAGGCTGTGGAGGTAGCAGCCACCCGAGCATGTTGGTTAATTTTAGGTGTCAACTAATCCCTGAGCCATGGAGTACCCAGATATTCGGTCAATGTTATCTGGGGAGTTTCAGATGACATTAACATCTGAATCAATAAACTGGGTAAAGAAAATTGCCTTCCCTGGTGTGGGTGGCCTTCATCCAATCAGCTGGACATCGGAATAGAACACAAAGGTTCACTCTCCCTCTGGTGAGGAGGGACTCCTCTTCCTGACTACCTTGAGCTGTGACAGATCTTTTCCTGCTTTAGAACTCCAACTGAAACAGTAGCTTTTCTTGAGTTGTGAGCCTATTAGCTTGCTGACTGCAGGTGGGTAATCTCTTCTCATGAAAACAGTTTACTTAAGGCCTAAGCACAGAGCTTGCTTACTGGTACTTTCGACTCTGTTTTATTAGCCAGGACAATCACATGTCCAAGCCTAGAATCAGGGGGAGAAAGGGAAACTGTGCTTATTACATGGCCCTCATAAGGGGGAAAAGTGCTGCCATTTATTCATCATACCATTATTTTGTGATCAAAGGGGGGGAAAAGCATAGATTTATAATTGGCATAATTGTTATGAATTAATTGGACTAAAGTTTGTGTGGAAAAATAGAATATTACAAACAAGTCTGAAGGGGAAGAAAGTGTATATTATAGTGTACTTAAAAGTGATAGTCTTAATGTAGTATAAAGACAGTAAAGATGGATAACTTATAAAAGAAAGGTTGGAAAAATTGGCAGAAAGTATGAAATGCTATATTCTGAGTTAATGAAAATGTTATCATTAGCTTAAATGAAATACGATGGCACCAGAGAGTTTTAAAGTGTAGGAAAAAAGTGATCATATATGTTCAATTATGAATTGTATCTGATTATGATAATTCCATCAATTTTACTCCCTTAAAGAATCATCTGTTGTTTAATCATGGGTCACAGGAAAAATGTGTACTTAATTGTGAAGGTGAATCTGATCATAGATCATAGGATTTAAGTTCCATGTAAACAGAAAAGGGGATAACCTCCACTATACAATTTCACAGACAAATAGAAATTATTTACCTAAAGTACATTATTTCATTTATTTATTAATATTCTTATATTCCTCCATGCCCCTAACCCCAGTGTGGTTTATAAGAGGCAACACATAGTTTTAAATTTACATTAAAGAGCAAAACATATATAAAACTTTTAAATTGTTTTGTCAAGGTCATTTTTTCAGTGAATTTATTAAATCCTTCTTTTAAAGATCTTATTCTTACTTTTCAAGACTTCCGTTCTTTTTTCCTTTATGCAGCATGATCCTTAGCTTCACAGACACTGTTTTGTTTTTTGTTATTTTTCCCACTGGAATTTGCATACCAATTACTCTTTATATATTGTAAGTCGTAAGAGGACAGAGACAGTATATTACTTTTTATCTTATCATTGTTCATGAAATGTATGTCAAGCATATTTTTTCAGATATTAATGTACACAACAAGGACAGAAAGAGATTGCATATAGTTTTGTCTTGATTCTAGTAGTACTGGCCTATAGCAAGTGCTAAATGTATATTTCTTGATTGCTATTATGTACCCAAAATAATTTTGAATAGTTTTATGCAACTTGCTTTTTAATATTTAAATCTTAATTTGTGTTGATAAAACTTTATTTTTAGCCAAAAATATATTTTATGTTTTTTCTTATCAAAAAATATCTCTGTAGTGAGCAAAAATTTTTCTTCGTGATTTTTATGCTCATTGTCACATTAGTGGATATATTACACAACTCATATGGTTGCTCATATGGGGCAAAAATAAAGCTTTGCAGATGTAATTAAAGTTACCAATTGATTGTTTTTAAGATAGAAAGATTATCTTGGATTATTGAGGCAAACCCAAAGCAATCCCGTGAGGACTTGAAAGCAGAAGAGGAAGCCAGAGAGATGTGCATAAAGGGTCGATGAGAGACATGTGAAACACGAGAAGGCCTCTATCTGCTCTTGCTGACTTGAGGATGGAGGGAGCCACATGAAAAACATGAGTATTCCTCGTGGAGAAGTATTCTGCCAATGACTAGTGATCTCGAAAAAGGACCCCGAGGCTTAGATTGACTTACAACCCTGCAGATGCATTGATTTCAGCCTTGTAAGATTCTGGGAAGAGAATCCACTTATGCTCTGCCAGACTTTTGACCTACCCAAACTTGAGATAATAAATAGGCATAGTTGTAAACGGCTATATATTTGGTAATCTGTTATGCATTAATAGAAACCTACCATATGATCTAAATCAATGTTCATTCCTATCATGGTTTGAGTTTCTGAGGTAACACTTAAATATTGACATTTATCACATAAGATTGGTAAATGTATTACATTAAATTTAATTGTGTTTTTAATTCATTAATTATAATAATGATACTATATTTACTTTTAGTAAAAGCATAATCAGTGAATGAACAGTATACAAATTTGTATATGTTTCTAAAGAGGACTTGTATTATAATAGAAAAAGGACTGGATACCTACCTAAATAGCAGACTTGAAGTCCAGTACCTAAATAGCAGACTTGAAGTCCAGTAGTAGCCTGTGACACTGAACAAATCTTTTGTCTTCTCAGAATACTATATTTTTTGTTTTAAAAATAAGGGTCATACTAGGTCTCTTCTCTGCTCAACAGGTTTGTAAAATTCTAATGTATAATATGTTACAAATGTGCTTTGTGAAGTATAAAACATAATGTAAATGTAACTCATAATTAAACTACAGCTAAGTGAAATATTAATGTTTATTGTTTTCTTAATTAAAAATAGTTTACATAATTCCATACTAATTATTTTTCATACTTAGATGTAGCTTTCTCAAAAAGTTAAATGGATTGATAGATGGTTTGGTGGATATTTTAAGGTGTATGTATTTAGAGTTTAGAAGACGTGTTGGAAGGAAGATTTAAAATGCATTTAGAAAACTCCTCTTTCTGCATAAATGATTTTAGAGGGTTAATACCATTGCAAATGCCTCACTCTTTAAATGTCACTGTATAATTTATGTACTTTTCTAAAGCAAAGTTGCTCAAGCGGCAAATTCAAAGTGACAAGGCTCTTTATATCACATATGCGGCGTTATTAATTTTGCAGCATTTCAAGGAGATGCTAAAAATAGTATGTCATTAAACCACAAATGTACATAGTTTCCTAAGGTCTAAGTACTTACAAGTCTAAACTCACAAAGAAAAGATGAAAGCATTACAAAGTTCACAATATAAATAACAGAGTGAGAAAAACATATATTGCCTTAGGCATTATAAGTATTGATCAATAACTCCTTATCAGTTGTATATATTATCTGAATTTGAGAATTTCAGATATTTTTCTTTAATGTGGTCATTCTTTTTGCACACCTGGACCTTTCTGGTATTTTCTGGCAATCAAATTAACCTAGTGAATATTTAACATAAACAATCTACATGCAAGTGCTTTCATTAAATCTCTATGAATACAGAATTTTAAACTTTTAAGATTTTTTTCTTTTTCAATGGTTTTGAATATATTGCTATGATGTGCTTTTAAAATATTTACCCTGAACAGGTTTGCTGAACTTCTTTTATCTGTGGGTTTGTAGTTTTCACCAAAGATAAACCTTGGCGGTGATTTCTCCCAATAGTTTTTTCTTGTCGGGTTTTGTTTTCCTTGTGCTTCATTCTATCGCTGCATCTTCAACTGTACCAATTGCTTTGCACCACTAAAAGTTCCCGAGTCCTACCTTTTTAAATTTTTGGTCCTTTTGCTATTTTTTAGTTCCCCTCTCACCATATTCATAGGTTTGTTTGTATTCTTGAGCATATGGGCACATACATTATTTCCATTTTAAGATACTTGTCTATTAATTCCCTCTTCTCTCTCATACCTGCATCTCTTTCATTTGATAAATTTGTCTGTTGGCTAGATGCCATGTGTTTTTTCTTTCTTCTTTATTCACTTAGTAATTTTACATTGGATTCTGGGTATTATGAATTCTATATTGTTGGGTGATGGATTTTGTTGTATTTCTCTAAAGAGGTTTGGGCTTTTCTCTTTATGTGGGTAAATTAATTGCCATTGATATGAGCCTTTTGGAACAGGTATTAAGTCTTGTTAGAGTGGGTTCAGAGAAATCTCTAGGCTATAGCTGATTTGACCTAACTTCTAAAGCGATACTAATATGTAGACTGTCTGATGTCCCATAAATTTAAGTTTATTTCTCTTTTTAACAGTTTTTGAGCTCTACTTTTTATTTAATTGATATTACCCCAACCACCTCATGGAATGTCACCACATTCTGGTAAAGATCAGTAAAATGGTAAGAATTCAGAGACCTATCTGTAGTTCTCTGAAGCTCTGTGCTGTTGACTCCTCCCTGCTGTCGTGCCTAATGCTTTTGAGCCTGCTCTGCATCCTTTATCTATGAATTCTGGCTCTTCAACTCATTGAGATTGCTTGCCCTTGGTTTCTCTTTCCAGAACCATAACCTGGAAACTGCCTTCAGAAAGTACCTAGTGACAATCCTAAGGCTAGCTATTTTTTGCTTTTCTCCCAAGGATCACAGCCCTGTTCTAGCTGTTGTCTAATGTCTGAAACATATTATTTCATACACACATGTGCACATGCACACACGGACATACACACACACATATAAATGATAACAGGGATATTCTCATGGCAGTGCTTTATGGGAATACTCTTAAAGTCATTTAAAAATAATTTTCTTTTATCCTTCATTGAAGTTATCCAGAGATAAAGGTATGATATAGGCCTAGGACACCCATTGCCCAGCTTTTTGCTTAAAAATACTATTATGCACCAACATGAACCAGCACCCTTTAGGGGTGCCCAACCTTTTGGTGTCTCTGGGCCACACTGGAAGAAGAGTTTTCTTGGCCACACTTTAAATATACAAACAGTAATGAAAACTGATGAGAAAAAAGTTTTAAATAAATTTATGATTTTGTGTCGGGCCACATTCATAGTCATCCTGGGCTCTATATGGCCTGTGGGCTGTGGGTTAGACAACCCTGCTTAGAGCGATGATGACTGATTTCAAAATGGGACAGGAAAAATAAAAGATGAGTCTGGAAATTCTCCTTACACTAGGAGGTAAAAATTGCTAAACAGTAATAATAAAGCTGATATGATTATACTTAGATAAAGCAGACTTTATAACATGGGGTATCACCAGGTATAAAACCATTCATAAAGATAAATGTGCTAATTTAACAAGAAGATTTAAAAATATTAAACTTGTATCTACCTAGTAATAGAGTTCAGCAAAACATGAAGTAATGATTTTCAGAACTAAAATGAAAACTAATGAAATCCACCATTATTTTTGGACATAATGTATGATTTTTGTTTACATACATTTCTAGAACATTAAAGGTTAATCTAATCTAAAGAAAATCTCAATAATGGGTGTTCTTGGTGGGGGTCTGAAAATAAAAAGACTACGATATTTTCTCATGGTGATGAAAATACATTTTTTTTCTTAACTGGGATAGTTGTTTAACAGGAGTCCCATTTTTCAAACTTCTCGGTTCATACACTTAAATATGTGCATTTTATTCCATTGTAAATTCTCAGCAAAACCTCATATCACTGCCCAGTGTTCTGCATAGTGCTCTTTTGTCACTTACCGTATTTATTATTGGACTTTCTATGTATTTCTATGTCTTACAGTGGTATCTCAGTACTCGTCATTAATTCATTCCAGGACTCATGACGAGTTCTGTAAACCCACAAATATCGAACAATGAAGCATTTTCTCTTGCAGGATGGCATCACAACTCATACAAGTTCTAGCAAGTGCAACGAGTCCCAAGGAAGGACCCAGTGCTGAAACATTTTTTTCCTCTTCAAAATGTGATGAGTACAGGGTTTGATGGGTTTTGACGCTGACAGTATCAAGGTATGACTGTATTTCCCTGTTGTGTTTATGGAGTCTTGCCTGAGTTATTTATTTACCTTTGCCATTTATCTATCTATCTATCTATCTATCTATCTATTTATTTATATTTCTAAAAGATTTTATTTATTCATTTTAGAGAGAGGAGGGGAGGGAGAAAGAGGAGGGAAACATCAATGTGTGGTTGCCTCTTGCATGGCCCCCACTGAGGACCTGGCCCACAACCCAGGCCTGTGCCCTGGCTGTGAATAGAACCAGTGACCCTTTGATTAGCAGGCCAGTTCAATCCACTGAGCCACGCCAGCCAGGGACCTTTGCTATTTATTTACTTTGTCCAATTTAGATAATTAATATATATAAGTTGAGAAAATAAAGGTTAACTATAAATATTCTACCCAACATTTTAAGTTGGACTAACTTTGTTTTGTATTACATAGCAGGGGCTAGGAAACCGTGCCACCCATGCCCAGTTCCCCCACTGTTTGGTTTGGCATGGCCTGTGAGCTCAGAATAGTGTGTCTGCATTGTAAATGGTTAGAGAAAAATAAGGAAGAAAATACTGTATGGCAAGGGAAATTTTATATGATATTCAAACTTCAGAATGAATAAAGATTCATTATAGCGCAAGAAAGTACAAGATGAAAAAAGATATACCACGCATATGCTGAGGACCATAAAGCTGATATGGCCTTAGGATTCAGGGCAAGGGGTAATACCAGATATAAAGAAGGAAAATTCACAAAGGTAAAAGTTGAAAGTGTTGCTGCCAGTGCTAAGGTAGATTTCAGGAATGTGATTTTAACAAGCCCTATGTAACAATACCTGCTGTAGGGTAATTGGAATAACAAAATAAATTCTAATCATGAGCCACACAAATAATCAGCTATTTCATAAGACGCAAAGTAACAGATGGGGTCATGCAACAGATTTAATAGGAGGAGTGTAAATGATTATGTTGGCTAGAGAAGATACAATTTAGAAAGCTGTGAGATAAGGAGATAACTGGTTTCTGCCTACACAGTTTCAGCAGCTTTGCAAAGATGAGATTTATAAATACTTTATAAATTAAAGAAATTGACTACAGCATTGCTAAACTGAAAGTACCACCTACACCACTTGCACGGTTTTCTATTAATAGTGAGTGAAGCATTAGCTGCCAAGGCCTTGGAATAAATTATTATGGAATTAGAGCTTGCAGAAATGAGTTATTGCCTTTCATATGCACATTACTTGTAGCAAAAAAAAAAATACCATATTTGGAGTCAATCTCTTGTAGAGTCCAAGAGCTACACAGTTACAGTGACATAGAGCTTAGACTTATAGCCTTATTAATGTTTTATAGAATTGGGGTGGGGAAGATAAAATGGATAATAATTTAAATGACGATGAGGTGGTTCTTCAGTACATCTTGATTCTTTTTTGGTCTCTTAGCTACTTCTAAGAGTACAAGAAGGTACTCCTTGTTTTAAAAGAAACTCATTCTGTGACATTACTTATTGAGGAGGGAATAAATTCAGCACTAATTACATGAAAGATTGTAGTTAGAAAATGTTGAGGCCCACGCCTAATAAATTGTGATCTACCTCATCTCTGCCATGTGGGTGAAAGCAGGTTTCATTTCAGGATCACCTATCCATAATTAATGCAATGATTGTAACTCCTACTGGCAAATAACAAACCCACCGGGGATTTGCTTAATCAAAAAAAGGAAAATTTATTACCAGGATACAATATAGAAGTAATTCACAGTTTACAAGGACCTCATGTGCCCAGGTCTCAGGAAAAGAACCCGAACCACCAACATGATCGCCATTAGGGCTATCTGTCTCTTCCGTGATTACGCTGGGTGGTTCTCTTGTTCAGTCTTGCTCCCTATAAACCAGCTCTCATAAGTGATCATGCCTGCTTTTGGTTTTTAAGTTTAGAATCTTCTATGGTAGAGAGATGCCTTAACCAAGATTAAATGTCTAGAATCTTTGCTAAGGAACTATTTGGCTCAGTTGGTGTCAGGTAGCACCTCTCCTGTTCTAATCACAATGCGCCCCGCAGCCCTGTCCAAAATAAGAAGTCTTGCTGTTCTAATTGGACAAATACTTACTAGTCATACTGGAAACTAGAAAATACAGTACTAAGATCAAACTGCTGAAATACCAGTTGTCTAAACACTGCTCTCACCCATAAAACAAGAATGTTTTGCCTGTGTTGGTGACAATTTTATGGGGTTGCTGAGCAGAAAAATGAAATGATGTATGTTAGTGATATTGGCGATTTGCTTTGGTACCAATCATATGGAGTTCCTCACTGTATTTAAAGAATTTCTTCCTTTATGATTCTTGTTGGGAAGGGAAGCATGCTGCACCCACTACAGAAGCTCAAAAAACTAGATTCTCATATTCTAGGTCTTCCTGACCAGGCATGGACATGTAACTCAGGGGGGGCACCCAGGGACATTCCACAAGGACTGTGCATCTCCATGGAGATTTTTATGTTGGGCCATGGCAGCTCAGGAAGTCATGTCAACTCACCCTCATCTTAATCAGTGCCGACCTCAGAGCTGTGGCACGATTCAGTGTTAAATTGTGTCTCCCCCTGACCAGGTTTAACCATCTTACTAGACCATCGCTCTACTTGCAAGCCTGGACTTCCTGCTCCCAGTGGTTTTGTTTTTGTTTTTGTTTTTTTCCTCTCTATGCTCTTCAATTGAAACACATAAACTCAATATATTTTTCAATAAACTTATTTTTTGCATAGGCAGAAAAAATTTAGATCCATCTGAATTGGTTTCCATTGCTTGCAACTTAGAACTCTAATAAAAAATGAAAACTAGTAAGTAGTGAAAGTGCTCATGAAATATAATTCATTAATGTGGAAACTGATTTTTATTTAAATGCCTCAATCCACCAACTGAGAAAGCTGTGGATAAAAAAAAAAACAGTAAGAAAAATAGCTCAATATGAGTCCATTCCCTTTTTTATTATATATTTTTATTTTATTTTTTTTACAGTTTACCTTTAATAGTGGTTTCAGGTGTACATTGTAGTGGTTAGACAATCATAAACTTTACAAAGTGTTTTCTCTGATATTTCCAGTACCAACCTGGCACCATACATAGTTATCACAATTTATTGACAATATTCCCTATGCTCTACTTTATATCCTCATGACTATTTTGTAACTACTAATTTGTATTTCTTAATTCCTTTGCTTCTTTCTCAGAGACATCCAATGCCTCCCCCGCATCTGGCAGCCACCAGTTGGCTTTTTGTAACTACAAGTCTGGTTTGATTTTGTTTGTTTATATTGTTCTTTAATTTCCACATATAATTAAATCATATGGGAGCACATGCCCTTTTAAAATTAACACTTAGATATGTTTGTCAGAATTCATTAAAAAGACATTCAGTATTTGCACATTGAATTGTATGTAAATTATACTTCAAAACAACAAGAAAAAACACTGGAAACTACTGAATGCTGCTTAATATATATGCATGGCGAAGTATTTATGGGAATGTACTGAAGTCTGTAACTTTATTTAAAATGATTCAGAAATAAGATAGGTGAATTCATAATTAGAAGATTATGTGAGATAAATAGATATATGATAAAGCTAATATAGTATAATGTCAATTCCAACAGAAACATAGTATGTACATAAATTTTAATTGTAAAATTCTTTCAGTTTTTCTGTGTTTGAAATTATTCTAATAATATGTTGGAATAATAAAAAAAAATCGAATGAATCAGAAATCAGCACTTCCTAAGATTAAGAATGCATTCTCAACTACTATTTCTTGCATTTGAGAATCTAGATGAATCTATTCATACTATTTTCATAATTGTAATTTACATTGTTTTAATTCTTGTGCTTTTGGAGTTTCTAAATGTAATGTATACCATCCTCACTGTTTACCATGGACCATCTTAAATATTCAAGTTTTTAATTTTGCAATAAATAGTTATGCCTTTTAGAAATACAAAAAGAGCAAAATCTGAAAATATGAATTATGTATATACTCAATACTAAGAGATACTTGGTTTATGTTCTTCTAGAGTTTGCTCTGATAAATGCTCTATTAAAATCTGGAGACCAGGCAATGAGGGATAACTACCATATGATCTCATCTTTAAATGGAACCTAATCACCAAAATCAAACAAGCCAGCAAAATATAACCAGAGACATTGAAATTAAGAACAATCTGACTGTAACCAGAGGGGAGGTGGGGGGGATAAAGGGGGAGAAGAGGGGAAGGGTTTTCAGGAACATCTATAAAGGACACATGGACAAAACCAAGGTGGGTGGAAGCAGGGGAGGGAGGGAGGGACAGCTGGAGTGGTGGGGAGTGGTAGGGGGTAAATGCAGACAACTGTACTTGAACAACAAAAAATAATTAATTTAAAAAATCTGGAGAGACTAAAGCAAATGTATGGGAAGCATGTAAAATATTATCTATATCATTGAATAGATCCAAGCAGAAACACTGCTTTTGAAAATCCAAATTTGTCGTTTTCTACCTGAACCTTATCATGACAGATAGTTGTTTTTATTCTTCAGATTCTCATTTACCTATCCCCTGGTTATTTTATGTTTTATTGATTTCCTCAGCTAGCACAGTATTATACAGATACTTCATAGTACAATACTGGTTTATACTGTCTCAGTAGCTTAGGGACTGAAATATTTATTAAACACTACTTAAATGGCACCATTATGAATAGTGCCAAAATAATATCAAGGAAATAAAATTTATTTTAAGAAACATTAACAGGTCATTGTGTCAAATGGTTAAGATAAGTAACTTCTCTGAGACCCAGTTCTTGAAATTTAATAGCTTTAAAAAATAAAATGAAATGCTGTAGCACCTCATTGGGTATAAATCACATGCTCTGTAAATATAAGTGATAATTGCTATTAGAATGTAACTTTTGATTTGCACTTGTTAATACACTGACACATGAAAGTGCTCAAAAACAATTTTGTGCTCATAAGATGTTTCAGCATTTTCCAATAAATGTTTTGCACATCATTGATATTTCTATTAAGCTCCTTTTTCATTGATAATCATGTCCTATCTTCAGCTTAGATAACTACTGAACCCACACCTCTGAATTTTTTGAGTTGCAGTAAATGAGATTTTGTTATTTAAGAATCTAAGAAAATGCACCTCACCTAATGTTCACGATTCTTAGTAAGGCATGATTTCTTTTTTTCTTTTTTCTTTTTCCTTTAAACGCGACTAGTGACTCTGATACTCTATTTGTGAGTAATGGGTCATTAAAGTAAGTAAAGGTTTTGTTCCTTATGTGTGTGTGTGTGTGCGTGCGTACATATATATGTATTTTTTCTTGACTTCAAGCATTTCCATTTGTCATGTAACAGCGGTTACTAATCTATTGAAATCCTTTGTAAAATTCCCACTTTCCATCAATGCTTGCTGTATTTTTCAATCACAAACAAGAACAAATGATATGTTAATTTTGCTGTACCCCTTATCTAATGGAATTTCCCTTCCAACCCACCTTATGTGAGTCAATTGACATGGGGCAGGTACCAGCTTCACAGATGGATTACTAATGGCAACCACACAGTTGCTGAGTTTTGCAACACAGGTGCTTGGATTGGCTTTGTTTGCCTGCCAGCAATATGCAGATTTTTTTGGCAGGCCCCTCAATTGTAAAAAGAAGCAAAGAGAGAGCACATACCCAGTCAGTTGACAGTCATCTTATTCTGCAATGGCACTACAAAGTTGAGTCAAGCTTGCTGCTATTACTGCCTCTTAGTCTCTGGCTCACTGTCATGTTCTTGACCCCTACGTGCAACTTGCAAGGTGGCCATTTTGGTTTAATTACAAATGTGCAAATTTAGTATGGAGATAATGTGCTTCTTCATATAATATTTACTAACAACAAAGAAACTTGACAGTATTTTTTCTTCCCAATTCATAATTAAATGTTTTGACCATGTATGTGTGTGTGTGTGTAGAGAGTTTTTAAAAATAAAAAGGCATATGTTTGCTATTAGTTTTCAGATTAAACCTTTGATTTTTAAAGCATACCTTTGTCCTTTGTACTTGAGAAAGAGTGATTGCTATTTATATGTATGTGGGTGGGCCTGAAAATACTGCTTGTGAGCTATTTTTCAGCATGAGTGCATATGAAAATTTGTCTGTAGTGAGAATTTATGCACTGGGCTGGTTTCCAGGAATACTAATATGAATTAGAGATAGCTCACCCTTGAGGAATTCATAGTAGAGATGATGAGAATGTTAGTGTGACACCTTATATTAGAAAGTATAAATAGAGTGAAGTGATACTGCTGGGACAAAGACACCTGTCTGTGATAAGGGTCAAGGAGAGCTGTAGAGAAGACACTGACACTTACTTAGGGCCCATAGGATGCATAGTACTTCACTAGGAAATTATGCAGGTGCCGGTAGTTCAAAGGAAAATGGAAGAGCAGGTTTGTTTTGAAAATGAGATGTCTATATGTTAGAAACATAGTCATATTAGAAATGAAGATCTAGGGATTTATCCTAAGTATGGGATTTGTTTAAACATAAGCAATGTAAATTTTAATTATCTCCAGAACAGAGCACTTCAATTACATGCCCAACTAATAAACATGTTCTGCTTCCTGAATTTTCCCATCTCAGCTGCCCCATGTAACTGTACCACAATACAATGTGTTAATTAGACCAAAAATCTTAGAGTAATTGTCAAGTCTTTCTTTTTCTTCACACGCATGTTCAATACATATAACACTTTGATCATTTCATCTTCAAAGCATATTCTACCTTCTTATTTGGATCTTCACTGTGATTATTCACCTTCATGCCACAGTTGTCTCCTCTCTGTACTATTTTGAAAGCCTCTTTACTGAAGGCTTATTACAGCCTCCTTATACTGCCTTTCCCAGGAATCTACTTGCCACACAGCAGTCACGTGAACTTTTAAAATATAATTGAGAGCCCATCATTCCTATGTTTATTACCCTTCTAATAGTTCTTCACAATTTAAGGCAAAATGCAAATTCCTAATGCTCTTTTAAGACCCTACAAAATTCAACTTTATTTCCTGTGATTCCTGCTACCCTTGCTAAGCTCCAATCTTTTTGTCAAACATAATAAGCTTATTTTTGCCTTGGAGTCTTGGCACTAGCCTAGAATGCTCTTTCTCAGATTATTTGAATTGTGGATGCCAAGAAAAAAATTCATTTTCTGTGAACCTCAAAAGGAATTTATTTCTTGAGATGGACTCTCCATGGTCAACTGAGGGTCCAAATTTTATAAATAATAAGAGCTTAGTGGTTGTTTGCTTACAGGGGCTTCTCACAAACTCTGTATGCCAAGAACCTCAGACTGACTGACCTCTCTGCCTCCCACACTGTGCCCTGGTCAGTTATGCCTGGCTGCATAAGCTTTACGAGGGAGTTCCTGCCCCATCTAATCAGAACAGCTCCATGATGGCCAACCAGAAGGTGCACACATTTGGATACCTCATGTACATAAAATGGACCTAACTGGACTATGGGCAGAAACTTTTGCCTTGCTTTTATTTTGTCTTACGGAACACAATTTAAGTTGCTTACTGAGTCTGTGTCTCCTAGGCTACAGCTCCTTTTGCTCAAATAAGTGCTTTCCATTCTTTATTACAGTCTAAAATTAATTTTGGTGAACAACATGAAGGTCTTGTTCTTGTTATCTGCATCTCAGATTTAGGTCATGACCACTCAGCCTAGGTCATCCTCCAGGCATAGGTTATCACAGTACTCTCTAAGTAAGGCCTCTGGGTAGTTGGCAATGGAAATAAGGAATTCGTGACAGATTATAAAATGGTGCACTACTTTCTTTATAGAGATTTTTTTCTGTGTAACAAAAATATCAATGATAATATCTAATATATGAGTCATACTTATTTTATTCAGAAACTATAGATGCCAATATGGTGGAAATTCTAGAAAGAAGTAGCTTTTTATCTT
The DNA here is from genome assembly GCA_004024845.1 of Tonatia bakeri. Classification (NCBI taxonomy): domain Eukaryota; kingdom Metazoa; phylum Chordata; class Mammalia; order Chiroptera; family Phyllostomidae; genus Tonatia; species Tonatia bakeri. Next base: position 100,935 of record PVIA01002283.1, on the reverse strand, counting down.
TGTGTGTGTGTTGTCTGGTATCATTCTCTTAATTTATTTTTTTATTTTATGTTTTCCCATTACAATTTATCCCCCATACCTTCTTCTACTTACACCCATTCCCTACTTCTATAATCACCATACTGTGGTCCATGTCCATGAGTTCTTTCTTCTTTTTTCTTTTTTTGCTCAATCCTTCCACCCCCACCAACCTCACCCACCCCGAGAGCTGTCAGCCTATGAGCCTGCCTCTATTTTGCTTATTTAGAGTTCAGTTTTTCATTATTTTCCACATGTAAGTGAAATCATATGGCAGAAGTAGCTTTCTGTTGATCACAAATCAGTCTTGATTATCTGATAAAGACCCATCTGAATATGATATTTTCTATAAATTATGAATGCAGCTATTTTATTTACTTTTTAAATTGAATTTTAATTATAGTTGACATTCAATATTATTTTATACCAGTTTCAGTTGTACAATATAGTAGTTACACAATCATATACTTTACAAAGTATTCCTCTCAGTATTTCCAGTACCCACCTGGCCCCATACATAGTTATTATAATATCATTCACTCTATTCCCTATGCTGTACTTTACATCCCTATGACTATTTGTAACTACCAAGTTGTAGTTCTCAATCCCTTCACTTTTTTCATGGGCATAGCATTCTTACTTTTAACCCTTAGTTACCATCTTATTACATCTTATCAGCCGAAAAATGGAGGAAGGACATGTGTCTGGGTAACATGAAGATCATAGGAATTCTGTTAGTGTGTAGTTATAAGACAAAAATGTCAGTGCTACTTTTCCTTTACTTTGTGAGAGAAAGAAAGGACCGAGGCTCGGCAGGTCTGCATATCCATTTTATCCATACCAATAGCCTCAAGTACAGACACACTCTGCAATTGACTGAAGTATACTATAAGTGCCTATTTGAACATTGCATTATGGAAGTTAAAAACTATAAATTGTATTTTCATTTAAGGAGTTTTAGTGTTTTTTTTCCCTTGTAAAAGAATTAATGTCCAGAATTATGTGCCACAGAGCAGGGAAGAGCCATTTTGACTTGGAAATGTTAAGGGCAGGTGTGACTAGTTATCTATATACATTGAAAAACTTTAATAAATCTCTTGCCAAATGCATAATTTTGAAAAGCACAGCCTTCATGGATTAGTTAGCAGTAAAATGCTATTCTAAGTAGTTAAAGGTATTAACATTATGGATGGAATTATATCTCATCATTTGTTGTATTTCTGAACAATGCCTGCCAAAAGCAACTGTGTTGATATTCAGTTGTTATTGAACATTTTTCCCCTGAGACTAATTAAACAACAGGTTTAGCTGCCACTTTAAAATTAAGTTATTATTTGGTTCAAATAAGTGATATTTGTATACATTACAAAGTATAAAGACACTCAAGTGTAGAACATGCAAAACAAATTCTCAGTTCCATATTTCTATCAAGCCATTTAGTTCCTTCCTCAGAGTCATTCACTGTTATTCTTTTAAAGTGTGTTTCCAGAGATAATTGTTTTCATTTATTGATTTTTTTGGAGAGGAGGAAGTGAGAAACATTGATTTGTTGTTCCACTGACTTGTGCATTCATTGGTTGATTCTTTTTTTAAAAGATTTTATTTGTTTATTTTTAGAGAGAAAGGAAGGGAAGGAGAAAGAAAGTGAGAGAAACATCAATGTGTGGTCGCCTCTCGCACGCTCCTTGCTGGGGACTTGGCCTGCAAACCAGGAACATGTACTGACTGGAAATCGAACCATGACCCTTTGGTTCACAGGCCCATAGTCAATCCACTGAGATACATCAGCCAGGCATTTGTTGATTCTTGTATACGCCCTGACCAGGGATCAAACCCACAGACTTGGGGTATCTGGACAAGGCCCTAACCAACTGAGCTACCTGGTCAAGGCCCAGAGATCATTGCTTTCAAAGAGAAATCACAATACATCCATAATGTTATGCATGTTGATTTCTTCCAATTCAAAAAATTGGAGACTTTCCTTATCAACACATAAAGACTTACCTAATCTAACTGCGAAGTGGTATTCCATTTTATAAGTAAACCAGATTAGCTTCAATACTATCTTATTACTGGACCCTTACGTTTGTTTGTTTCTAATCTTTATATACAGAAGAAATGTTTTAGTCTTGTTGAATTCCTAGGAGATGCAAACCACTCTCACTCTTTCTTTCTAGAGAAATAGTGTCCTTTCTCAATTTACCGAGAAAAAAGTTGTATTTACCATACTTTTCCTTGATTTATAAAAAAACTCTTTTGTCCTCCTATTTCAGTTTTCACATTTAGCAAACTGATTGTAATAGATCTCCTTTCTTAATCTTTTCTATTCAACTTTTTCTCTTTTTTTGTACTTTCTTTACTTTTATTTCATTTACTTTTCAATCCTGTTGATATTTTCACTGTGTTTTCAGCCAGGACAGTTCTCTTTTGTGTTGCTCCCAGTGTGGGATTTGTACCTAAGAATTGTCTCTCCCTCTTACTTTTTGCCTCTGATTTACTAACACATGTGCTGTCTTCCTCTGTTAAATGCCACATCTTTTTAAAATTCTTGTATTCCTGCTTTGGAGTATTGGTCATACTATCTCTTATTTTATTAAGATTTAAACAAAATTTTGTGGCAATTTTCAGTCACAATTTTATCTGCTTCATGAAATCAATTTTTCCCTACTGAATGTTTTTGTCCATTCTTTATTTTTCTGTTTCCTTCTTTTCATTCCACCATTTTTCTGTAAATATAGTGCTGGTTTCTTAATTTCAATAAGTTGAATTCTGGGATCAATAATTTGCAGAAATTTTGTGTAAGGTAGGACTTTTTCTTAGGGCATTCTTGAATTAGGGCATGATTTACTTAGTTTATTATTGAAGAAATATATTCAAAATATATATTTTTATATTTAAGGCATTTAAAACGTCTTAGTTTAATGATCCCTTCATGTTCATTATGACCTTCATCAACCAGGAGTATCTTAAAATAATGAAAAAAAGAGGTATTGGGTAAATTTAATGTCTGAGTAACAAGAATTTAATTTAACTTAGTTAACAACATGATGCCTCCTGGCTCTAATTAAACACAGCTCAATAAAAGATGAGTCCTTAAATTTTAAACAAATAGTTATATAAAGCATATTTGAGAGTTATTGACTGATTATAAAGAAATAAAATCATTGCTAGAGTGCTACTCAAACAGGAAATATAATATTGTAATTCAGTAAAATAAATTTAAAGCTTTTGTGGCTATTATCTGATGGTGTTAACATACATTTTTAAAAATATTTTTCTAAAGATTTTATTTATTTATTTTTGTAGAGAGGGCAAGGGAGGGAGAAAGAGAGCGAGAGAAACATCCATGTGTGGTTGCCTCTTGTGTGCCCTCTACTGGGGACCAGGCCTGGGACCCAGGCATGTTCCCCTGCTGGGAATCAAACCAGCAACCCTTTACTTCACAGTCTGGTGCTCAATCCACTAAGCCACATCAGCCAGGGCTTAACACACATTTTTTATTGTCTTTTCTTATAGAACAAATGTGTGATCAACAATTGATAATCATTGTATTGAAGTTACTTTTTCTGGGTGATATATCTGTGTGAGATTCTAATAAAAATTTATTGTCACACTGATTTACCTATAGTTTTTGAGAATGTAGGTTCTTTTTTTTCTTCATTTCAGTATAGGAATTTGGGCATTAGAATAAGACATAACACCAACCTATAACTCTATACATTTTTAAGATTTTAAAAATATTTACTCTTATATGTCAGCATCATTTGGACTCTGCCATTTAAAATAGTCATATTTCTAGTACTAAGAACTGAGTTAGACAAAGAGCATAACAGACCTTTGAAGGTAAATCCCGGTGTATCCAAGGGTCATGCAAGGTTGAAACAGTTTGAAACAAAACAAAGAAATAAAATGAAAAAACAATATGTAAGAGTTACACTTTATTCAGAAACTACAGAAACCAATACGGTGGAAATTCTAGGAAGAAGTAGTCTTATCTTTCTGTGTGTGTGTGTGTGCGCGTTGCCCATTGTCATTTTTTTAAATACATATTTTTATTTTATTTGTTTTCCATCACAATTCATCCCTTTATATCCTCTTCTACATCCACCCACACCCTCACCCCATAATTACCACCCCTTTATCCCTGTCCATGAGTTCTTCCTCTTTTATCTTTTTTTCTCAATCCCTCCACACCCCCAACTTCCCCTCCAGAGCTGTCAGCCTATAAGTCTGTCACCATTTTGCTTATTAGTCAGTTGGCTCATTAGATTTCACATATGAATGAAATCATATGGAAGAAGTAGCTTTCTCTTTGTCAGAAATCAGTCTTGATTATCTGATAAAGAACTGGTCTGAACATATAATTTTTAAAGAAATTTTGAATACCATTTTATTTATTTTTAATTTCATTTTTAATCACTGTTGACATTCAATATTATTTCATATCAATTCAAAGTATAAAACATAGTGGCTAGATAATCATATACTTTACAAGGTATTCTCCTTGATATCTCCAGTCCATGGCTAAAGCAACTCTGTCTATCACACCTACCTTGGAGAAGAAACCTTCTGGAACTCACACAAATACCCTTTTTGTGCCAACACCTTCCATTAGAATTTCCTCATAGACCCTACCATATGGTGGATTTGCCCACTGCTAGGTTAAAACTATAATAAATATAATCTGTTTCCTCTTCCTTTTCCCATCTCTTAAGGATTAGACCAGGAATTCCCACCTATTTCTGCCAAAATTTATGTCAACACTTATTCACATAACACTGTGTTAGCATAGAGCTATGGGAAAATAACTCATCTAAAAGAAATGAAAGAAATGATTATGTCCAAAGAATACTTGCTTTTGAAATTGTTAATGCATAAAAATAATAAAATTTTAGAATATTTATGAATAATAAAAATTTATTTTGAGAGGTTAAAAGGAATTTTTGCATTTATGAAATTACATCAACCAACCATAAAGAGAATAAGTTGAAATAAAAACTATCTGGAAGGCAAAACAAAAATTACTACCTTTAATAACAGTGATAATAAAATAATAGATTAGATATAGAAGGCAAATCAGAAAGAAAGAGCAAACGTCAGAGGAGAAACATCCCAAGTGAGAGTATTTCTAAGGAAAGCAATAAAGAAAAATTAAAGAGAGGCTAAATTGGGACAGTTTCACGTAATTAGACTCAAGAATAATAGGACTCACAGGAGGTGAGAATAGAGTGGACAGAGAAAAACTAAGCAACATATATCTAAAAATTGTCACAAAATGAAGACACATTTTAACTAGTAGATTGAAATACCTTTGAAGACTTAAGGGAGAATGTGTTAGATAAATAATAATTAGATATATCTTGGCAAAATCATACATGTATATATGTGTGTGTGCATTTCAGTTTACTATGACTGCTATAATACATTAACACAAACTTGATGACTTAAACAATTCAAATGTTTCCTCTCTCAGTTCTAGAAATTAGAAATTTGAAATCAGTTTCACTAAGTCGTAACAAAGGTCTTGTCAGGACTACCTTTCCATCACTGGCACCAGGGAAGAATTCATATTTTTTCTCTTCTAGATTCTGGTATCTGCTGACATTCCTTAGCTCGTAGCTGAATCTCTCCAATTTCTGCCTCTGTGGTGACATTGCTTTCTTTCTCCTCTTCTGTGTTTTCAAATCTCCCCCCGGTCTCTCTCTTATAAGAACACATGTGATAGCATTTAGTGCGCTCCTGAATACTCCAATAAACCTCCCCTTCTCAAGATTTGTAACTTAATCATTTCCACAAAACTATTTTATGCACTACAAGGTAACATTTACAAGTTTCAGGATTAAGAAGTAGATGTCATTTGAGGGCCTATTACTGAGCCTTATGAGCTACATGTATGCACGCATGCATATGTAAATCTTATCAGTACCCAAAAAGAGATATGGATTATATGCATGGAAACAAAACTCTACTTGTTTTTAGATTTTTATTCTGTGGATAATTCAATATAGTTGAAGAAAATATATTTAAATGGTGATATTATAAATTTAACCAAATGTTTATTTATTTGCAAAGGCAACCATAAGATTCACTTAGCTATAAAAAACTTGGTTTATTTTTCCTAAAGAAAACATTTTGTTGAATTATAGACAGAAGGAAGATGAGTCGAGGTTACAAACTTATGGAGAAGAAAGTTGTTTTATAAAAGTCTGGCAATAAGCACTGTGGCTTAACAGAAACTTAAACGTCAAATCAAGTCTCAGTGCTGGAGAGCTGGCTCTGCTCAGTCCAGATTTACACTCAATCTCTAGGTAATCTCCTTCAGTCCGATGGCTTTATATAACATCTTGATGCTGGAGACAACTTAATTTATATCTCTAATCTAGACACCTTCCTTCAACTCAACTCTCATTTAACAGTGTTTATTTTTCTCTCTTTCTTAGATATCTAATAGGCACCTGGAAGTTAACACAATCTCAAACAAACTCTTGTTTCTTTATTTTTTTCACTTTTAAAAAATTTTTAATTGTTCAAGTACAGTTTTCTGCCTTTTACTCCCATCCCAGCCCACCCCCGCACCCCCAACTTGTTTCTTTATTTAGACCTTCTGGACCTACAACTTTCCTTTTCTCAGAAAATGATAAACCTATTCAACCAGTTACTCAGGCAGAAATTGTTTATTTACTCCTCTAAATTAACATTTTTAATTAACACATTGAATGAATAAATAAATTGTGAATTAAAAGTTCTCTCAGTACATATCAGCACATATTTTAAGATATATATGTTAGGTAAGCATATACATTTTTGTAGTAGACAAAAATTCACATATATGTAACTATATATCAAAACACTTAAAAAGTTATCTTGGAATGATTACAATTTTTAAAAATATTTTCTAAGATTTATTTCAATGAATACATGTCTTAAAAATTTGAACCAACACTATTAACTTTTTTTTACAAGTAAGTGAAAAAAAGAGATAATAATTAATTGGGATATGGATATGAATCATCAAATTATTTTGAAGATACAGGACCTCCTCAGGTGCCTGTCTTCTTACATGATGCAAGTAGTTTATTTCTAAAGTTGCCTCTAAGATCTGTTGAGTAGGAGTGTTTTATATGGGAAAATGTCCCAAAATATTACACTCTTGAATTTCTTTAGGTGAGATTCAGGTAGATCTAAGAAAACCGATACCCCATGCATTGGATTGATATTAGCAATGTGATACTTTTCATCAGGACATTAACATACAATAATTTAAATATTTCTTCAAGGAATAGGGACAATTAAAAAGTTGAAAATATAATTAAAAGACATCATAGAAATGTCAGAATGTTTTCCAGGGATAGAAAAAATATGTATGAAATAGAATTCCATATCTTAGTGCTAGACAGTGATCAAGAAACTTAGGTGTTCTGGAATTTGACACAGTCCTTGGAAGCCTTACATCTACTCTAAGAGAAATAAATAGTTGCCTCTCTACTTGGCTTTAATGCCAGGGAAATTGAGAGAAAGGACATGGTACTTACTCTCCATCTTTGAAATCTTCAAAAATCTAAAAAGAAAGAAGGAATAGTAGTGTGCTGTTAGAATTTTCACTTAACATTTTGCACATGACTTCAAAGAGAAAACTCCAAGGGAGATTATTAAAATTTTATCGTTCATCGTTATGTGAAAATGTTAATTCACTTACCAAAGAGAATATTATACACACATTTGGTTTAAAATTGAAATGCTACAGCAGATGTTAGCATTGGAGTTTTTCACTCACTTATTACCTTGCACAAAGATAGTAACTTCAAAATTATCATATTACAATGTTGTAAAACAAAGGCACATTTCATCTAAAGAAATCCAGAGAAATATCTTTAAGAACAGTGGGAAAGAAAGAGTCTTCTTGCATGAAAAATGTTGTTTTGGGCTTGGGGCTATAGACTAAAGGCTCATTTCCATTGCTGTGAAAAAACCATAGCTAAACCAAGTTATGTTCCTTCCAAACTCATGTTTCTGAGAATCACATTTCCTAGGGTCTGTATCCAAAGGCCTAACAGTATAATGAAAATTTGCATTATACATATAAATGTAATCCTTTATATCACAAAGAATTCTAGACAATAGCACAAAAATCTGTAGCTATTACTTTGCATTACAGAAAATTAAAGGAGAAGAGAAAAAGGAAAATAAAAGAAATATATGAAAAATGGATTTGTTCCTAGCTATTCTATCAGGAAAAAATATCACCATTGAAAGTTAAATTTGATGTAGAAAGGAAGAAGAAAAAATATTCTGAAATATCAAATAAATGGTAAAAATTCATAATGTCAAAAAGTTAAAATTGACACAAATATGCAAATTATTATCTGCTTAATTTCTTACAGGGATGTCCAACCTTTTGATGTCTCTGGGTCACACTGGAAAAAGACAAGTTGTCTTGGGCCATACATTAAATATATTATGACACATAATCACAAAAATATCTCATAACATTTTAAGTAAATTTACAATTTTGTGTTTGAACACATTCACAGCCATCCTGAGCCACATGTGGCCCTTGGACCACCAGTTAGACACCCCTGGAAGATATTAGGGGAAAACCAACAAAAATAGATATTCAATACCTCATAAATTCAAGGTCTGCCACCCTTTTCATTAGGTTGTTAAGAGAGTCATTGTTTCCGAAGAATATCTGCTGCAATAAAAATATTTGCATTTTCTCAATTAGGAAGTAGAAAATTGGTAGGATTGTGATGGTTTCTAGGTCTTTTAAGAAGTCTTGGCTGTTGGTTTAAGCTGTTAAAGTAACAACTTACTGGACAAAGTCAACAGGAAGGGACGATTTTATTCAAGACTGCTGCAATAGAGGAGAGAAATTGAACCCCTCTGTAACAAAAGCTGTGAGGGTGTTAAGTTCTATGGTGAGTTAGTTAAAAAAATTCTTGAGGACATTGGGGATGGGTTGACCAGTTGGTTGTGTTGAACACATTGAGTCGTTATTGAATTTGCAAATGTTTTTTGTCTATGATGAGGCCATCTGTGTTTGGTAATTGGCTCCCATCAAAGTTATGATCTCACCTTTCCACAGAGAATGGCAGATGAATGCACTATCTTTTTTCATGCCTAGTTTCAAAGCAGTAGTTCACAGGTCTTTGAGAAAGACATTTCTGTGTAGTAAATCTGACAAGAGGCTGGGAGATTTATATAAATTTCAAGGGATAGAGAACGAACTAACAATTGTCAGATTTCTAAAATAGGTCAGAGGCCTGTATTATGGAAGAAATCTGTCCAAAGTTTGGTCAAACTGAGGAGAACATAAGAAGGAAGGAATTCCTACCATTCATGACAGCATGTATGGGACCAGAGAGCATTATGCTAAGTGAAGTGACCCAGGCAGTGAGGGACAAATACTATATGATCTCCCCTATAAGTGGAACCTAATCAACAAAACAAACATGCAAGAAAAATAGAAACAGAGACATGGAAATAAAGAACAATGTGACCAGAGCGAAGTGTGGACTGGGATAACAGTGAAGAAACTTGTATAAAGGACACGTGGACAAAGACAAAGAGGCAATGGTGGTGGAGGAAGGGTTGAATGTGGAGAGGGGAGGGGAGGGCGGGGGCAAGTAATGGGAGGAAATGAGAGCAACTGTAACTGAATAACAATAAAAAAAGAAAACAGAAAAAAAAAAAAAAAGAGTATCGGCTAAGGCCATGACTTTGAATTTATACTGCGGGTTGGATTAGCTATATAAGTAATGTTTCTCTGGTGTTTTTCTTTTTTCTCCTCCTTGGTTAAAATTAGGCATAGTTATCCTAGGTAGATAATCCATGCACAGATAGAGAGGCAGACAGACAGCCAGCCAGACAGATCATTCTCTTGGCATATCCATTTCAAAGATTTTTAAAATTCTTAACATTGTTAAATAAAATTTGATAGTTCATTCTCCAGAGAATTATTTGTTAAGTATATTTTTTCCTCCCTGAACTGTTGAAGGAAATCTAAATAAATAAATAAATAAATAAATAAATAAATAAATAAATGCAAATTAAACAAGGTGTTTTTTTTTTTCTTAATCCTTTTACTTTTTTCACTCAGCCCCATATCCCCTCTCCCGAGAGTGTTGGTCTGGTCTCTGTCTGTGACTCTGTTTCTATCTTGTTTGCTATTGTATTATGTTAATTAGATTCTACATGTGAGTGAAATCATGTGGTACTTGTCATTCTCTGGCTGGCCTACTTCACTTACCATAATACTCTCCAGGTCCACCCATGCTGTTGCAAAGGGTGAAATTTCCCTTTTTATAGCTTTGTAGTGTTGTATAAATATATCAGCTTTCTTGTCTATTCATCTACTGATGGATACTTGGGCTGCTTTCAAATCTAGGCTATTGTAAATAGCACTGCAATGAACATAGGGGTGCATATACTCTTTCAAATTTAGGTTTTGGGTTTCTTTGTACATATTCTCAGGCTATATCTTACTTTAGTTTTCAATATGTGACATATGATTAGATAGCCATCATATGACTATAATGCATTCTCCTTATTTGAATATGGCAAAATCCCCTTTTTACTCCCTCTTGGAATAATTCAGTGAAAGTTTTTACGGTGATCTTTTGCTGAACATTAATAGACTTGTATGTGTATAAATGCATGTATTTATGCATCTACCTCTGTGTGTGTGATTGTGGTGGTCTTTTCTTTATTCTTTGACCTTCTGATGGTTCCACCAAGATTGTGTCTATAAATAACCTATTGGTTTATCTTCACATTAAGTACATTCAGTCAAAAACCTTGTGTTTCCTTTATTTCTTACCATCTTAATTTTAAAACTAACTATAAAGAGAACATTTTTTAAATATTTTGTAAGACTACAGCTACCACAGGAAATTCTACTGCTGAGTTTGTCTTCTTCAGCAATGTTGAGAAGGTTCCATTTATTCAAATATTCTGTTAAAATGTCACAATAGCAATTACATTAAGATATATCCATGGAATTTATTTTCTGATTGAGCAGAAATTAATTACTTTACTTTTAAAAATTATACCTTTCCTCCCAATGTTTCATATATTAAAGATTCCGCATCAAGAGGAGGCTCAAATGATTCTGAAAAGCATAGTGGATCCTGGAAGAACCCTGCAATGGCGCCTGAAATCAAAGCCTGACAACGCACCTACCACTTGTGTATGTGTGTTTTTCCCTTTATCTCAAGACAAGGAAGAACCAGAAAGCAAAAATGTCCATTTCTAGCAATAGTGAAATGCTGTCAAAAGTGACTTAGCTTGTATACCAACTCCCTCTAACCAGCTGAAGCTGATCAAGTACCATGAACTTTGACTGAGGATGGCAGACTCCTACTAGCTCTAACTATAGTCACCCAGGAAAAAAAAGAAAATCAGACTGACTTAGTGTATGGATATGTAGACACACTTTGTTACATCTTGAGTACTAGTTTTCAATTCTTAATATAATCAACAAGTCTGCAGGTTTCCAAATCTTAACATCCCAAACATTTTCCCTTTAGTGAACTACAGTGAATTTATTCACTAGATATGATCCATTGCCATGCAAGTTAGTAAATGTAGCTTTGTAAATTTTAGGTTTTAAAAATAATATTATTTGTCTGTAAAAAGTATAAATATTTGTCTCTTAGAATTGAACAATGCTCTTATGAATGCTGAACAATTGTTCCTAATATTCTGGGGTCCAGCCAAGTTTTCTATCCCAGATGGTAAGTGACTTCTGACTTTAGATTTTTGCTCATCTTCTATTTTTTTTTATTAATTAGTCATAGGAAGAGCAATTTACATAAGCACATGTTTGGGGAAGGTCAAAGAGTGGGGAGTTGCAAAAGGACATGAGTTAAAAGAATAAAGAATATAATTTGGTGATTCTAAGCATGTATATATATTTTAAAAATATAAAACTGATGTATATTGTTTTACATTTTGTCTCTTAGTAGCATCATTTTGTTTCTACCCAAGGGACTGATCTTCTTATTTTAAGATTTGATCTTGTCTTATGGTGAAAAAAGGGAGGCACAAATATTCTGTTTCTTTTTATAATTCACACTGACATTAAATTCATAAATTAATTAGATGAAACAATATTGTAAATTACAGTATCCAATGTTTCAAGATCTAATCATTTAAAAAAAGATATCCACCTATGAGTGGTAATTCAAATAAACATCCAACTAAAAAGAGAATAAAGATACTTTTTAGGAAATAAATGTTGAAGTTATTTGGGAAATAAAGACTTAAAGCAGGAAATCATTTTAATATGCATATAATTAATTGCCAATTTTAAATTGTGAAATTTACTTAAATATGTTTTAGCTTTTTGGGTTTTGTAATGCTAGGTAAAATGCTAAATGATAGATGTGAGAAATTGATATTATCCTCGTGGCATTTTTGTTCAGCTGTATAATAGCTTTCTTACTAGGTGTGTAAGAGAGCTACCAATATTTTTGCCTTGATTTACAGGAAAATTAACATTCTATAAAGGGTAAATCTATTAATTAGAGACCTGCGCAGCTTTCTTTCTTGCTTGTGTAATCGTTAAATTGATTTTTCCAGTCCATCATGTAATTGCTCCAGCGATGGAATCCTGCTTTCCATTCTTGTTCTGCTTCATCAATATTTCCTTTAAAACATAAAATAAATTGAATTAATCTAAATTTAATTTTTCTTTATGTTAATTGTAAAATAATTTTTGTAACAGATACCAGTTTTTTCAAATACACTGCACAGCAATTTTTATTTTTCATTATTTATTATCAGCTTTTCTTACTACCTGAACAGCTTTTAATAAATTGTATATATCATATAATAATGCACATAATGTATTTGTATTAAACGTATATAAGTTACAAAAATGTATAATACATAAAATGCAAACATTGGTGTATAGTTCATATGTCGAATTATATTGCATTGCATATATTTGTTTTTGTTTCTAAAAAACCATATATAATATCCATTTTCTTGATTACCCCACTCATAACAAAAATTTTAATACAACTTACTTACAGAAGTAATTATAATTCAGAGTATTATTTCTGATGAAATGTTTATATCACTATATTTTTGCAGTGATAACTTTGCAATTGGCATTCTGTATCAATTTTGCACTCATCCAATATCAATATATTTTAATTCCAAACAACAATTAGTCATTAAAAACAGTTTATTGAAACTAGTATTGGAAAGTCATTTATTAATTGCTTTGCAAATTAGAAAGACTACTAAAATAATCTCTGCATTCCAGTAATTTGCAAGGTATATGCATTTGTCAAGGGAAAGAGGTGTTTTTGTCAAAAATAATGTGAAGCAATGAATCAAAGATGGTCTATGTACAACAAAAATCTTGAAATCCTGACATTTGAAAGTATATTTCTTGCATTAAAGAATAAAGTTTGTGAACAATAGAACCTGTTAAACTACACTTTTAAAATCATATATTTATATTTCAGATATAAATAGTCTAGAAGATGCTTTTCATTATTTAAATTTATAAATGTTTTATACCTCTGTAGTTATCTTCCTTTGTAAACATTTAGGATGGTGAGTTAGACATTAATTTAAAAAAAAATGTTACTTCTATTTTCTTAAAAATAAGACTTAGAGTTTTTTAAATATATAATTTTCAGTGAGGAATTTTAAATAAATGATTATAAATTTTAAGATTCAATTTAGAGATGACAGTTCATATGATGTTATACTGTAATATAATATACATAAAAATGCCTTTCATTTATACAATAGTGGGGTGCATTAATTGATTCATTTTTAGTTTATATAAAAATCAAAATACTTAAAACATTTATAAAGCCATCAAAATATTCTCTGTAATTTAGATTAAACTGAGGTTTGCAATGTTCATAATGTTTGGAAATATTCAAATATTTGATAACTTATACAAAAATATCCAATTTCTATGCAAAAGTTACTTCTAAAAGTCAATGACTATAAAGACTCAAAAACATTAGATGTGGGACAAAAATGTTTAATATCGTAACCAAACTAGCCATTTTATATGATTTATTTCTTATGATAACTACTATGTTTAAAATGCTACATACATGGAAGAAAGAATAGAAAGTTCAGAAAGAACAATGTATTTTATATAACAAATAAATTATTGATAATTTAGCATTTAGATCATAAATTCAAATAGTTAGAGAAATTGTCTCAGACATGATTTTCTTTTCCCATTGGAATAATTCCAAAACTATCAATTCATACACAAGCAAATTTATTTGCTTATGTGTCATAATCAAACATCTGTGTGATATATTGTATTGACATACATAACTTTATATTGTATAAATGCTCTGCAAACCTGACAATAATTTTCATTTAGAAGTATTGAACTTTGACTGAGATGATAAAATATAAATAATTTAAATATTTTAACAGACTGCAGAGAAACTGAATATGCTGTAATAAAGAAATAATAAAATATTTTGAGTCTCATGACATAAATCAAAATCAAAACTGAAAGTTTTTTCTCCTCCCCTCATCCTCTCCAAAATGAGACTATTACTTAAATGTTCACAGATTTACCATCTGTGAGATATAAGTCACAATGTACAAACATCTCTGGCCAGTGTGGCTCAGTTGGTTGGAGTGTCTTCTCATGGGCCAAAAGGTCACACAGGTTCAAATCAGGTCAGGGTACATGCTTAGGTTGCAGGTTTGGTCCCCAGCTGGGGTACATTTGAGGCAATTGATTGCTGTTTCTCTCTCACATTGATGTTTCTCTTTCTCTCTCTCTCCTCTCTCTCTCTCTTCCTCTCTAAGCATGTTCTTGAGTGAAAATATAAAAATAAAACAACCCCTCCAAAAAAAAAAAAAACAAACATGCAAGGTACTACAGTGTGAAATAAAAAACATCATAGACTTCGTAGAGACATGGGTTGAAATTCCAGATTGACCACTTATTATATAAGTGATAGAAAGAATTTGCAACTTTTCAAATTAGTTCTCTACTCTAAATGGGGATACTAATCTCTATTTTGCCATGCTACTGTGAAGGACAAATGAGATGGTGTACATGTTATGGAATCAAACTCTATGCACCTATTGGGAGCTCAATTAATGAGTTTACTGTCCTTGTCACAAAAATTTTTCTAACTGCTCTTTATTGAACTCATGTACAGCTAAATCAGTACCAGTAGTTCGGATACATATTGATACAGTTTTTCAGTACTCTTGTAATCTTCGATTTGCCTGCATTGTTCTCTCCTTTGGAAACAAAAACCAACTAACCAACCAAATGAACAAACAAAACAGGTCAATCTTTCCTCCCTACAGAAACAGTAATAAAAATAAAGCCATATTTTGTCTTGTCAATTAAAAAAGAGCAATATTTCAAAGGAGCTGTTTCTATTTCATCATGTCTGAGAAGTTAAAAAAAATAAATCAACCCCGACAGGTAAGTCAACCCAAAATTGTTAATAGAGTTAAAATTTGAAGAAGAAATTAAATTGGTATTGAATTTGCTGAGCATTATAAGAAGACTATTTTATGTATTTTGAGAGTTCACTGAAAATCTTTTCTGCTCCTCTTACTACTTGCTTATTTCTGTATTTGTTGACAAATTATTATAATTACTGAGAAATGCATATTCTTTATGCAGTATATCAGAATTTATTAGTTTTCCTGGTATAATTTTGATTTTGTGATGATATAGAGTGAATTACATAAACTCAGGCTAGGCTTTGTGAAGATTTCATGTACTTATAAAGTGAAACAAAAACGGAATTTTATTTAATTATACGTTACTCCCTATTTTTGGCAGTGTTGTTGTAATGTTTTGTTTTGCTTTTAATGAGGAATAGAAAACCCAGAATATGGAAACAGAAAACATTTTGATATTTTCTCCAAATCAGTTTTCCACTTTAATTTTTGGTTTTCATTCTTGGTAAATGATTATCAAACAGAAGTACATGATTCTTCTAAGTGACCAATCTGAGTGGTAACTCAGGTCTTAAATTTATATGTGGTCTTCTTTAGTTTTGATAAGTAAAAATGCGTCATCAATTATTCAAAAGCCAAAGGAGCCATTGGATATAATAAGTGAAACTCAAATGTTTTCTTTTCTTTTAAATAAATGTACTCTTTCGCTTTTAGTGAAAAATGTTCATTTCTTATTGACATCAACTGGGTCATTTCTTTATTTTCTTTTTTTCCCCAAATGATTCTGAAATTTTATAGTTACATTTTTAATGAATACTCTGAGTTTGATAACATTTGAAACAAATATTGTGCATTTTATTTCTTGCAGGTGCACATAATAACCGCATAGGCATGTGCTAAAGTGTGGTTGGAAAGTTAAGTGCTAGAATTCATGTGTTTAAACAAGTTTTAGGGGTTGTTTTGTTTGAGAACATTTATTGCTCACATGTAAACTACTACTTATAAAGCTTATTGAATTTTCATCTCAAGTGAGGTAAGCATTATTATATTTCTCCTTTTAAAAATCTGGTCTTTAATCATTCTTTGCAATTTTCTTTTACTTGCAGAGCTTCATTTTTTTAAACAATATTTTCATTAAAGTTTCCACCCAGGTCTTCTGAATAACTTCAATGTTCAAAACATCAAAAACAGAAATGTTTGAAGTTTTGCAACTTGAAAAATATAAAGTTTGATAAAAACATGTGCTTTTAATTTTCTAAACACCTTCATAAAATTATTTATAAAACCTAAAAACCTTTAATTTTACATTGTTTTTCTTTGTTTAAATGTAATTTTATTGTTAATGAATACATTGTTGATGTTATAAAACCACATGCATTTACTTTAAAATTTATAAAATAAGCTTAATGTGATTTTTTTGATAAATTATCTGAGATCAATAGTGCTGATTTATTGTTATATTTTCTGGACACATGGGGCTAGCCCCAGAGCATGACACTGACCCAGAGCTAGCAGGACATTTCCCCACAGTGCTGCTCAGACCACAAAGCTGTTCAGCACCGCATAAGAAGGAGCAAAAAGTAGCCAAAATTTTCAAAGTTTGTTTATTAAATCTACTTTATGGAAGTTTAATATTTAGAGATAGAGATTTTGAAGTACATCTGCAGAAACTGATAATTCTTAAATTTCACTTCATCAACAAATAAATTGCAATAGACCATATGTGCCTGAACCAGAATGGCTCGGGCTAGCTTATAATTAATTAGTCATTTACAATCCCTCCAATGCCTCTCTTAATTTTTCTCAAATGATGACCTTCTAATTTAAAATATTTTAAGTAAACACTGGGAATGTGTAGTGTGTGATATGTTAAATGGTACTTCTTCTCTTGGCAGATTAAACGTGTTACCTCATTGTTATTCACACCCAGGGGATACAAGGGCATCACTGTGTCTTGGCCAAGCGATGCCGAGCCCATCTCTGGATATATACTATGTCACAGAACATTTGGTAATACGCAGAATACTGGTGTATAAGAAACACTTCCCAACCAGATGGAGTACATAATTATAATTTTGGTGAATAATGTGTGATAATCAGAAGGCATATTAAACAATAAAATATAGCTCTGAGGTGCCCCTATTTGCTTGAAACTAACCTCTTCCCTCTCTAAGAGGGGGTTTAGTGTCTAATAAGAAACTAAACATACCAAATAAGAAACTAAACATACCAAACTAAACATACCTACTAATTTGTGGTATTTAATATATAGTCTGAAAATTACAATGTTATGATAAACAGAATGGTAAAGTGTAAAGGAAGTGGCCAGCAATATGTCTGAAGGTTGAAAGTCAATTACTTTTATTTGAAAAAATTTAGGTAGAAATTGCCTAGAAGAGTCACATGGATTATAAACAACTGGTCATTTTAAACCCAGGCATTGAATTGGATATGTATATTATTTTTTTTTTACTATCACAAAAAATGTGATTATTCACATTGGATGTTAAGTTGAATTAAATAATTTTTCACTAATAAATTTTCAAATAGTATGATATTTTGAACCAATTTTTTTAGTATTTCCCTACATAAGTCTAGGAAATCACTTCTTGAAGATTAGTTAACTAAATTACTATCCATTTACTGCATTATGCAATATATGTACATGTTCTTAGATAAATATCTCCAAGTTCTGAATACATTTAGAAATATTTGTATTGTTTTAAATGTAAATTTTAGAGTTTTTTCTCTTTTCGAAATTAAAAGTTCCACTATTTATCAATAAATTTGTTTTTATCTCTCTCTGAGTATGAATTATATTTTGTCCTAGTTGTAGTTATAGACATTATTTAGTTTATACATTTGTTTATTCATTATCCATTAATTAATCTCATAAAAATGGCTGAATGGCAAAGAGTACCCTATTTTAATTCCACAACTGTTTTATGTTCTTCTAGGGAAAATTTTATATTTTAGGTTTATTTGTTTAACTACAAAAATGCTACTTATGTAGTAAGCCCTCAGACATAGCCAAACTTGCTGGAAGAAAGTTGTTAATATAATGGACTCATTGGAATCGAGTAATTACAACGTCACAGATTAACACCATCACCATGGCCTGGATAGTCTAACTTTTTCCCTTTTTACATAACCCACAACCAATTATTTAATCAAATACTAAAAACACACACTTGTTATTTCCAAGACTTTGGGAAAAAACAGTGTCCAGAATCGGCATTGTTGGTCACGTAGCTTAGTAAATACTTTCGGTGACTCTGTGTTCAAGGTTAAATATTTTTGTTCAGTGGTTTTGAAGACAGGCCAACTTGTACTACTATTCTGGGTCCCATCTGGATTTCTAAAAAAAAGAAAAAGACATTATAGCTCTACTGAATCATTGTTAGATAAAAATATTGTTTTAAAAAACCAGAGGTTTTTAACAAGTCAGAAAAAAAAGGTGGATCTGTTTTAATGAGGTCAAGCATAAATGAACCCAGTTGAATGTTTTCAGTACCTTGAAGCAGTATGTTAGTTAAAATTGTAGGAAGTAAAATTTGGAGAACTTTTTACATGCATTTCTGCATAACATTCATGGAGAAAAACATATTTTCTATTCAATAATGATTTTTTTAAACACGCTCAAAGGTTAGTGTTATTATTTTTTCCTCTTTTCCCTTATCCCAGGCTCAGTCTTTTCACAATGAACATTAATAACATCTACTAAACATCTCTTGCATTAATCTCATTATATTCGTTGTCCTTATTGCCTGAGTGTGGGACCAATTACACATTTCCTTATTATATAATAAACACATTACTCTAGGAAACTGCCTTTAGTCTCACTTTTAAGTTGATCTTACCTTCTTGAAGGTCTGTTCACAGAATAAAATCCTTTTAATAATTCCAAGTGAGTCAGACAAAGGTTAACAAATCTGATGCCACTCATGTTTCCAAGCTTATTTTCAGATATTTTCTTCACAAACCAACCAACAGGAATTAGGAATAGCTCTTCAGTAATGTCCTTCTTTATTTTGATTTCTTTGCCTTTGCTCCAGCTATTGCTTCTGCTTGAAAGTATTTTATTCCCTAACATCATATCTCTAATTCAAAACTTGTGTATTCTCTTTTTGTGATGATAATTTTCATATCTCTCATTGTAATTTTTATAGTCCATTTTTATTGTTTTTTCCAATTACTCTTTTTCTCATATGCCCTCTTCTACCACCCCTCTACTCTACACAAAAAGACAAACACTGTATGTAGAATCATATGAGCAAGCAGAAATAACAAGCAAAATAGAGACAGATTCATAACTAGAGAGCAAGGATGAGCAGGATGACAGCAGGATGCGGGGTTGAGGGATGGAGAGACCCATCGAAAGAAAAATAACTCATGGACAAGAACAACAGTGTCATTGTGGTTTTTAAATCAATAACACTTGACTCTATTTTTGGAAATTTATAGTTCTGGCTTCATTTACACCTTTGCAGCACTCATTAATACAGTACTACCTTGGTCACACAAATGGTAACTCCAATAGCGAATGTTGTGAAAGTGGCTTCAAGTAGAAAATCCATAGGTTTTCCTTTAATATATATTTTAAACAAGAATTGTGAGACAAACACTGCTCTAGGCACTAGAAACAGAAATAAATACAGGAAACATAGTGTCCATCAGTGTATGTACAAACAAGCATACCCATGAAAGCGAAGAACCACGAAGGTATGGTAGCCTAAACGAGACGTAAACAACAGGCACATCATCGGAAGGGGGAGCCATCGCTATGTTTGAAAGGACAGTGACTGAAGGAATGAACTCCAGTTGAAGGAGAGGAGACGAGGAACTGAACAAGAATGAATAGTTGGGGAAACTGAAGAAAGGAACAGAATTACAGTGGGAAGAAATAACGAGTGTTCATTTTAGTTCAAATACTAAGAAAACCTAGTTTTCTTGGATTCTAGGATAGGGAAGATGTCCTTAGAGTTACAGCTTTAAGATGTTAGTGCTATCACATTAAGACCTGACAGTCTAGAAAAATGGTTTAGACTTTAGCCTGTAGGTATTTACTATTCTTGGGAAACTGTTTTTACTAAATGGCTTACTGTGAGCAAAACATTTTTGAATTATTGACCCGGGGGTAATATCCAGAATAATTAAGAAACCTGTAAAGTAGTCACAGATACTTTCACCATGAACAGAAGACTATAGTGATAAGGATTAACAAGCCATTCCTTTCTCTTAGAGGAATTCTGCCTTCAGCAAAATTATATAAGAAAAATTCCAGTTGAATTTTCCTAAAAGTTCAGCACATAAAATTCTTCATCATTCAATACTTTGTGTACAGAAAGGAAGTTGGCAGTAGTGATAGCAAATGCATTTTCTTTTTTACCACAAGCCTGTGAACACAGTGGGTTTTGGAAAGAGAAGCAGACATTCGTCCAACATGATTATCTAGAGGCAGATTTTTCATCAAGAACTTATATCAAATAAGCACCACAAATTTATATTTTATAATAGATGCAGACATACTCAACCATGAATTCAGGCACTTTAACGATAAATAGCTTTTGATGGACTAGTTGATTTTACTTAAGAATTGGATGATTTAATAAGGTTTATTAATAAGCAGAGCTATTCAAGCTAAACCCATAACATAACAAGTTTGAAGCCCCCTGCTTTAGAGTATTATTTGAGAGAGGTCCTGAAGCAATTTCTCCAGTTCACAGATGGTACACTTGTCTAGGTGAATTACTGAGTCTTTCTCCTTTCCTTCAAAGCTTTAGAAACTAACAAGTACATCTGCTGGAGGCTGGATGTTACACCAGGATAACCACCAGTCTGATTCGGTACAGCAATTCTTATGTTCCTAAATTGCCCACTTGCCTTCTAATTCCACTCTAATTAACTTATGACAACATTTTAACTGCACATTCATTTCTGCCTTCTGTAAATGGTGACTTAAGCAGAGCTGACTTGTACTTGAGTTCAACAGTGAAGCAGTAATGACACTGCCAGTGTTGATTTAACAAACTTTGTCTCATGAAATAACTCATGACATTCCAAATTACAATTCAGAGATAATACAGTTCCTTTGCCTATGGATGCACATTGAGTTTTCAAGAAGTGATTAAAATAGCTACTGAAGGGGTGAAGCATTTTAGTCTATAATTTGAAGAAATATCCGAAGACTGTAAAGTTTAACAAGAAATATTATTCTCTTCCCATCTGTAACAATTAAAAAAAAACTTTGTGAAATACAACATATTTTCCAGATACACAATTTTAAAATACATATAATTTTAATCTTGACATTATAAGATGCATTTAAACATCTTAACTTTGCTATTTTAAAAAAATATGTTCTTGTAACAAAGTAAAGACTTTAAAATGATAATACCTAAAATTTTCCATAAACAAGAGTGATTTTTGTTTTATTTTTACTTTCATATTATTTTTGTACTTTGCAATATCTAAAAGTAAAGCTCTATTATGCTTATCTTCTTATGTAGGTTTGAAAAGTTTTGCATTTTATTTTATTTAACCAACAAAGGCAGATTATCTTTGTAACATCTGTTAGATGCTAGAGATGGTAAAGTGGAAAGTAGAAATCATAGGCAATGACCAGTAAGTATCAGTGAGGAGGGGCGGGAGTGAGGGGGGTGTAATAATGATGGAGCCACTGGTGAAACAATGACACTAACAAACGGCGAAAGATACACAAGATCATGCTTCTCCTAAGATCATATTCTTGGCTTCATTTTGCATACAGAAAACTCCCAAGGATAAAGAGAGACATTGAAAAGAAGTTTTCAATTCCTTCTAGGGGAATTTTCTGTGACTGCAATACACTTTTGAACTTCACCAAATTTCATTACTGGTTTGGTTTAATTACGTGTTCTAAAATCTGTGCAATATTATAGCTGACTAAAAGAGAGCTTTCTTAAATTATTAACAGTTATGTTTATTCTTAATTATATAACCAGCCAAAATAAGTTTAAGACCCACTGAATTCTATTATAGCAACTTTGTAGTAATTCATTAATTCATTTCCAATATCTCAATCATACTAGCTCCATTTTAATCTATGAAGCAAATCCTAGGTTGATTGGTTACTTTTATAAAACTTCTTATATTGAACTTCATGGATTTCTACAGGCTTCTAAGATGAATCTTTAAAAAATGGAATAATTTAAATAACTTTTCTTTGTATGCATATTTGTGCATATACATGTATGTGTTGCATGTGTGTCTGTATGCTGCAGCTCCAATATTAAAGAGACCAACACAACTGAACAAATATTAGTTACATAAAAATTTAATTTATATCATAACATAGAATGTTATCCACCTCACTGTAAGGATGCCAAATTATATAACTAATGAGTATATTTTGAGCATTTTGCATGCTCAGCATCTATCATAAACTTAAACAGAAAGTTCAAAAATATTTGTTAAAATGCAAAGTGAATAGCCTTCAGAACTCTGGGTATATATTTTCATTAATTCAGTATCTGTTATAAATTATTAATTTTCACAGTATTAGAAAAGAGAAGTTCACTTCCTTCTCATATGTTAAGATGAAAAAGTCTTGTAAACATTACTTTAAAGATTAAAAACTTGAAAACTCACATTGACTCTTTAAGTACCTAAAGATATAATAATACTATATTTATCTTCAAAGTCCCGTCTCTGCTGATGAAAAATAATAATATGCATGAGTGTCTCCTAAGCCTGTTCAATTATGTCCTCCATGTAGACTCACTGGCTATACTGTTTTCCCTCTGGATGAATAAAGACAATAATATCAGTTACTAAAGCACCTTGGAGTGTATAATAATGCAGTCATGCATAGAGTATTCTTTATAAGTGGATTACTTACAATTTAGATTATATTTAATGAAAATATCTAACTCTAGTTTTTATTTGTTATTTGCTTCCTTCTATTACTCAACATTTTCTTTGAAAACTACAAAAATGAGGTCAGTAATTTTCGAAGAACAGTTCCCTAGACTCCTTAGTTTGTTAAGTTTCCTCCTCATTCTAACGGGTTTGTTTGTCTAGGCAACAATCTGGTCACCAAAGGGCAGGATTGCGTTGCTACAGTTGGGACATTTGCACTGATTCAGACATTGTTTTATCATTCTTAACTATGGATTGGGACACTTTCTAAGCTTCTAAACAGAGAGATTGGAATATAGATCTGTATGAGAGAAAGAATAGAAGGGAAAGAACAGGACGAAAAGGAAAGGGAAGGGGAGAGAAGGGAATGGAAGGGAATCTAAAGGGAAATATATAAACTGTGATTTTGTTAACAAATTTTCTGAAAAAGTAAAATACATCAATGAGCCAAACTTTCTATTGGAGGATAAAAAGGGAGAAGAATATTTATTTCCACTCAACATGAATAAAAAGAAACAAATTGCATTTGAGTTTTAAAAATACCATTAGAAAATTGAGGTATAGTTAACTGAACATCATCTTTCAATTTGAAGATTAATTAGCAACTGTAGTAACTTGAGACCTGCATAATATGCGGCGAGATTTCAGCACCAGCAATGGGCAAAGGCGATTTACGTTATAATGCAGTTAGATATGTGCTATGAAAATGGATGTCGGGTAAAGCAAAAAGAAACATTGTTCTAAAAAATGATTTAAAAAATAAACCTAAATACAACATCCATGGTGAAAATTCTTAAGTGCTGCCTGGTGTTAGGAACCTTGTCTAATCATTTAAAAAAGATTTTTACTACAATCATCTAACAAAGCCTGGCACCGGTAGTTAGTAAGTGTGGTAAATTCAATCATATTTACGGGGAAAAGTAGTAAAAAATGACTTACACAGAAAGATTATTTGCCTTTTAATCCAAATCTAAATCTTCCAACATGTGTTCACCTTTGTTAAGATGTGATTTTTGTTCTTCTAAACTTATAACTAGGAATCAAATGTCCACTTTAAAATACATTTTCTGTTTTGTTAGAACATTTGAATTTTCATTAGTAGTTAACAGAGGTTTTGTGCTCAACCAACTTTCCTAAATACCTCATGAAAGTAGTTGGGCGGAGTCATGCAAACAAACTGATTCCCAGGGCACACATTTAGCAATTAAGTTGCACTGTACAATTCCACGCGTTCATCAGTTGAAAGGGCAAAATATTGTCAGGCAAAGGATCTCAAAGATCTTTATTATAGTGTTGGTATGATGGATAAACAAAACTTTCATGGTCTGGAAGATTATTTCTTCTTCCCTCCTCATTTTTTGGGCAGAAGGCTTTGCTTAATTTCCTGGAGAGTTAAAGAGGAATTCTAGGCAAGGTTTAACCTCTAGCTCTCCAGAAAATGAACTGGGCTGAATATTGGATTGATCTAGAGAGAAGCAAGAACTTTTCTTTCCTTCTTTCCGTCCTTCCTCCCTTCCTTCACACACACACACACACACACACACACACACACACACACACAAAGACACATGAATTCCTTTATATAGGATATATGCTATATAATGTAATAACATATAATATAAATAATGCAACATATGATTCCTTTATCTAATATTTAATGATATTTCTATATCATCATATAAATAATATAGTTATATTTATAAATTATATAAGTATACAATTCACATTATATATAATTTCATAATATAGATTTTATATGATACATTATATAATATTCATGATATATGTGGTATATTATATAAAGGTATATATAATATATTATACATATAGTTATATAATGTGTTATATATAACTATATATATATAATTCTTTTTATATACTCCTCCTTTCCTCATTTCTTTTTTTTCTTTTTCTTTTTTTTTTTTTTTTTTTTTAGAGAGAGGGAAGGGAGGGAGAAAGAGAGAGAAACATCAATGTGTGGTTGCTGGGGGCTGTGGCCTGCAACCCAGGCATGTGCCCTGACTGGGAATCGAACTCTTTTCTTTCATCTTTTCTTTTTTTATTAGTTCAATAAATGTATACAGATATCTTGCCTAATTTCTAAGTGTTTTTCACTAGTGGCAGAAGTACTTTTATAATTTTGTTTGTGCCTACTTGTTTTCTAGTGTCAGTAGAGCAATCGCTGTCTTTGGGAAGGAATCGCATGAATCTCAGAGGGGCCTGGAGGTCTGTGAAAGGTTCCAATGCATTTGCACATATGGCACCAGAGCACTTATTTTAATAAGAAGGGAGATAGCAGTGACTATAGATAAGATAATAACCCCAGACTTGAAACAAATTAGCGTTTTTTTAGTCCTGCAAATTCTATCAATTTTGTTCTTCACGACAATTTGTTTTAGTCTGTGCCATAAAGTTGATGACAACAAGCCCACTCTTCTACGAATAAGCCTGGAAAATTCCAGGGAAAAGTTATGGAAACTTAATTTTGTAATAGCACATGAAAGGATTAAAATAGTTTGATTTTAAGGAAATCAATATTGAATCAACATGAATATTACAAGGGGCTGGAGAAATCAAATGTTCTAAAAAATTATACACAACTTTAAAATATTGTAATTTTTTCCTCCAATGGGTAATTTGAGCTTATCAAATAATTCTCCTTGAATTCAAAGTTATTTCCTATAGAACACTATTTGCTGGAGGTCCCTATATGCACCTCCATTTGACAGGAAAATTCCATGAGAGCAGAGAGTGCGCCTGTTTTTACTGATGTAACCCTACCGCAGTCAGCGCTCACTGAAAGCTGCTCAGGGAGTTTTGCCTACCAGGGAGCTTGCTGAAATGAGGAGACCATTGCATTTCAGTTGAATGCAGTGCAATGCTATTATAAAGATACACGTAGAAATATCTCCACATTTCAAAGCAAAGATTTAAGTAACATGATGAACACATTGCAAACTAAAATTTTAACAATGTATATATTTGATTTTATTTTTATATTTACAAAACACCATTTCTGGGGAAAGTAAGGTGAAATGAATGTGTCATGTTAAGGTATATATAAGAAAATGACACTTTTTGAAGGAAACTTTTAGGACAACAAACAGTTTAAGTTTTACTGCAATACAAAATAAATCCCCAAATCATGCTTGATAAATTTGCCAAAGTGAGCAGCCAACCATATTCCATTTGTAATCATTAGTATGGCTATCATGGAAAATAATAATATTTGAATGATTAGCTCTACATAATTTAACTAACAGATGAAAACACTTTACCAAAGTAATATTAAATCTATACTAACATTGAATAGATAACAGTAAATTTTTGCTACTTTTCATATAATATACTGTCTTATTTTTCAATATATATTCTTTTATTATGTTATTTGACAAACACTCATTAAGTTAAAATTATCCTATATTTTCATTATGGAACCTGTTTATGATGTCTCATTTAATCCTTCAATTATTAATGATTTAAGCATCATATTTTATTAGTATGGAATTGAAAATATTTTACAATCAAAGATGTCCATTTCTTACATTGTTGCAGTTAACTTTTTTCTGGAGATTTTCCCTAGAATTTATATTATTTATATCATTGTTATTTTTTTTACTCAAAGGTACATATTATGTTCTTCAAATAAATTTGAAATTTTCTTAAAGTAATGTTCTCTAATCTCCTATTCAAATTCTCTCTAGGAAAAATGCAGAAAGGTATTCTAGCTTCTACTTCTTCATTTTCCATAATTAGGTATATGTCATTTTCTGGACAAGATCATTCCGATCCCAGACAACTTTACTCATTACTAACCCTAGTTGTTAAAACAGACCTGTATTCAAGCCCTACTGGAATTTCAGGTGCTGGGGTTACTTTTTCACTCATTCTCAGAAAGAACATTTTTATACTAGTACTGGTCTTTATATAAATTTTACCCAAAGGTTCTCTGCTTTTGCCCACATAGTATATACTTAACATCTCCTTAAAATGACAAAGCCTTTGTTTTACTTGAAGGTAGAAACATTTAAGTTCTCACACAAGCATCTTTTTTTTCCCTGAGGACCAAAGATAACCTCTTCATTTGTGAGAAAATGAGGCCTTTCTATAGGGAGATGTATTACATGATATGGCCAGTATTCTGTTGAATATTTCTGAATCTATAATAAAATATTGAACATTTTCTCAGGAAGCTGTTTGTTATTTATTCATTGAAATTTATTAACTTCTCTATGGGCAACACACAGAGCAGTGAATAGAACTGATAAAGTCTCTGATCTCAGAGATCCATCAATTTAATCTGTGGAAATAAAACATAAAAGTGCAATAAATATTAAAAAAACTCAGATGGTAGTATTGTCTATGAATAAAGACAAGAAGTACAGCCAAATATCTGTAAAAGGCATGTAATAACACATAATGGGCTACTGAGTCACAGAAAATTGTTGTAAGAGGAACTGGAGAAGGGTTATGCAAGCAAACCTTCCTTCCTGCTCTGCATCTTGGCTACAGCTTCCTGGCTCTCACCTAGAAAGAGAAATGCGAGAAGGAGCAGCCGAGTGGACTGTGCAGACTCTAAATACAGCTCAGGCGATTTCTTCCGGACTGCTCTTTAGTGACAATGATGTATGTGACTTCCGAATGACTTACTAATTACAGCTAAGTCGGTCGCAGGATTTCACTTCCTATATCCAAGGCAGAGGGACTACAATAAAAACTACAACAATAATTATTCTCTACTGAAAAGTATGATTTACTAACTCGTGAATTTAAAGGCAGTGTTGCCTGGAAGCCATTTTATGCCAAAATACCTAAGGTAATGTTGAAGAATTAAAATTATTGTTTCCATTAAAGTGTATGCTTTTTTAAGATGAGAGCTATCTAAATATTTCTTGATATGATCAGATATGTTTTCAGCAGTTTATATGAATATACAATTATGAGACTTAAAATATAAATATGGAACACAATATATAAAAGTAATAAATATAATTTTTTAAATTAGAAATCTGAAAATGTCCTTAATCTGAGAAGTAAAGTAAAATTTATTTTATATGTAGAGAATGGCAGTTTTATGAAGATATGCAATATTCCTGCAATATATTCATTTTATGACTTAAAGTTTGTTTTTTTTCTGACACTAGGCACTCTAAAGCATTACTTGAGGTACAATAATTTGAAAACAATTTTAGTATTAAGAAATGAGGTAGATAAAGCATCTATTAAAAATATTACTTGGTGTGTGACCTTGGGCAATTTGCCTAACTCATAAATCATAGATTTATTTGTAAAATAGGGATGTAAATGCACTTTGCAAAGAATGGTTGTAAAGTATACATAAAACATCAAATGTTAAATGAGCCCTGGCTGGTGTGGCTCAGTAGACTGAGCACCAGCCTGTGAGCCAAAGGTCACCAGTTAAGATTGCCAGTCAGGGCACATGCCTGGGTTGCAGGCCCGGTCTCCAGTAAGGAACACTCAAAAGTCCACCACACCTTGATACTTCTCTCCCTTTCTTTCTCTCTCCCATCCCCTCTCTAAAAATTAATAAATAAAATCTTTAAAGAAGAAATAAAAACATATTTATAAAAATGTTTAATGAGTGGAAGCATGAATTTGATGAGGATGACAGGGCAATAGTGAAGATCGGAGAGAACAGTTCATTCCGGCTGTCACTTGCAGGCTTTCCACAGTAGCATACACATTACTGGATATGTTTTCCCAATAAAGCTGTGAGGTAAGTTTTATTAAGGAAATACAGACACAGAGGAATTAATTACCTTAGTAACTACATGGTAAACATGGACTTCAAAATTATGTGTATCTTCTTCTTTCTAATCCATAATAGTTTGTTGGAAGTTTAAAAAAAAAAAGTAAGGTGTTTTTTTTTTTTCTCCGTTCCTTTTTGGAGGTGACAGAACCATCTATCTATTCATATGTAAGTGAGCAATTAGATTTTCAGTTTTTAATTTGATTTATTTCAATAATTTTAGGATTGAGAAATAATTAAAATTAAATAGTATTTCATTTTTTAAAACTGTAATTTAAAAAATCATCAATGCAAGTCTTTTTTAAAAAACACATTCTATCAGATATGCATTTATCAGTAGTTTATATTATCTGTACAATGTTGAAAATAATATCCATGAGATAGCTTTTAATTTAAATATGTATTCATTTTTATGCTGTGTCTCTTTTGCTACTACCATTATTTTTTCCTATATTGTTACCCTGCTCTTGCATGTGTAGTTTGAAAAAAATATTTTAAGTATGTTTTTCCTTCCTACATTATAAATCAGTCATCGTCTATCTAAAGGGAAGTAAAAGAAGCAGAAATTGTTGGTGATGAGGAGACACATCTAATTAAGGGTCATACCAAACACATTTGCAAGACTTTTGCAAATCGTGCTTGCCTTCCTAGAAATTTTTGATAAAGATACCCATCTTATATCCTACCCTTAAAATCCCTGTCATTGTGACCAGAAGCAAGTAAGATTTCGCTATTCAAATGTTTGTAATAAGTTAAAAAAACAAACTGTCATTTAGATTCTAGTTTCCCAAGGCATCAATCACTTTAACTCAAATTTACTTTCTGCTTCTATCCTCTTCCTTGACAAACTTATCCAGTCTCAGTTTTAATTATCTTTATATGTGGGGGACTCACATGTCTCCAAATTTCTCTCATCAACAACACCTTGCTGGGCTTACAACAATACTTCATATTTCCCTTACCAAGTCATGACCTTTTCATTTAGTTAATAAAATGGAGATAAAAACTCAGTAAATAATTTTTATTTCTTATTTTTGAGATAAATGTTACAGAACAACAACAAAAAGTTTCATTAGGTTCCTCACTTTGATTTCAAATTTCTAACATCTGGTATATTTTTGGAAGTTTAGAAAAAAAATTCTGCAGATTGATGTACTTTACAGTTAAATAATAATATTTATTTATTTTCTGACATTATATGATATTATTTTCTGTTTCTTTTTTTGCTGCAATCTCTCATAATAAAGATCATTTTTAAAGTTAGTAATATTTTCCTGAAGATTGTTTGCCCAATAAGTTTCCTTAGGAAATATAACTGAATTTCTCCCTATTAAAACACAATCATATTTAACATGTTTGGAAATATTTATAGTTGTTTTTTAAAAATTATCACTGCACAGTAAACTGAGATATTCATTTAAAAGTTATTGCAATCAGAATGAAGAAATTCTATTAGAAATTTTATTGTAAACAGTATTTTACTCACAGTAATATTACTGTGGTTAAGATTTTGTTGATTTAAATTTCACTAAAATAACCAACTACCCGATATGGTCTTACTTATTTTAAATAATGTCAAGTATTTTGACACCAGCTATTAAAAAAGGAGTGATGGATATGTCAGATACAGTTTATGAATTCATATATGCTGATGAAAAATCAATTTTAAAAAATTGGACTTGTCACATATGCCATACTTATTCTATATGCCAGTTATAGACACCATAAGGAAACTTATTTGCATACACTTCTAGTCATTTTTATGTTTATTGTTTTATAAGGGGTACTTTATAAGGGGTATTATTTTATAAGGGATATTTTATAAGCAAATGCTACATAACCCATTATGATTAGATTGTCTTTAAGAAATATCTTCTTTTTTAATTAGATATCAATTTGCTCTTCTTTTATAATCTTAATAGATGTTTAAAAAGAAATAAATTAATATTTTAAGGGTAATATTTATTTTTGCTAAAACTTTAGAAGACCTAATTTGATTAGCATTTAAGCTGATATGTATATACTAAAATGCTATTCATATCAATAAAACAGAGGCATATACTATAAAAATGCTGAATATAACCTTATCTATGGGCAAGTTATGAAAGTGAAGTATAGGAAAAAGTCTATCATCAATTATGGAGTGATATAATTAGAGTTATTTACTCCTTTTGATTTTATACATTATTGACTTTCAACACTGAGAAAGCTACATTTTTCCTTTATACTGTATATTTAAAAAGTAAACAATCCATTTGTATTCCTTAAGTAATTATGAGATGATTTCTTTTTATGATAAATGGATGTTTATAATAGTATACAATATTTATCTTGCGAATGACAAAACAATGATACACTTTTATTTTTCTATAGTGCAAACATGTTTCACTTTAATTTTATGGAGGCTATTTGCCGGTTTGAGTAGGTGACATAAAGCCAACATGAGTGAAAATATTAAAGTCTAGGTTTAAAAAATAGCTAAATCCAATTTCCAGGCAGTTTCAATTTTTAAAAAATTATGAAATATTCAACTTTTATGTCAAGACTACACTAATATTTAATTTGAATATTTAAAAAAAGATTTTTAATTGATATTTAGAGAGAGGGGAAGGGAAGAAGAAATAAAGGGAGAAAAACATTCAATCCTTTACCTCTCACACGCCCCCACTGGGGATTGGGCCTGCAACCCAGGCACGTGTCCTGATATTGAATCCAACCCACAGCATTTCATTGTGCAGGACCATGCCCAGCTCACTGAGCCACACCAGCCAAGGTCTTAATATGAATGTCTGTGTGTCTCCTCTGTGGCATAATAAATACAGATTAAATACTTAAAGAACACTTTTTATTTTTTAAATGTTATGTAATAAAAAGCTAAGATGCATAAGTAGAGTTTAAAGAACTTTTTACATTAAATATGCTTTAAAAGATGTTACTTCCCATTCATTATGTATATGCCTGTGTCATCTCACATGTATAGCTGTTTTGACCCATTGCTTATATTTAAAATCAGTTTATCAGTGGCACATAAAGCAAATGTTTGTTAGGTGTTTTCCTCTCTAAATATCTCACACATTTTAAAATACATTTTTTTTAATAATCCAAGGGTAGCGTACTTTCACAATACAGTACCTCCCTAGGTAAAGTACATAATATGATACTGTAGAGAGAACATAGTTCTCCAAAAAAGGTGGCATGGTTACTATGATTATTAAATTTATCACAGTAGAAGTCGACTTTAAGCATGTCTACCAGGACGTGGCTCCTCTTTAAATTTCCTTAACTGTCAAACTTTTAAAAAAAGTGTCATCAAGCTAAGCATTATTTTATTATCATAACATTGAAAATTGCCACTGTTTCTTTGATCTTTCGCAGAAGTCGAGTTTTACACATCTTAGAATTTTTTATGCTTATGATTCCTAGTAATATTTAAATTATCATTGTTAACCACGGTTGCTGTGTGATAAACGTTGTGTTAATTGATTTAAAGGCATTCTTTGTTTTCACTCCAGTTATAGAAGTTGAGATTTACTTGGGAGACACTAATAGCATGTTCTCGGTAGGCTAAATTTTTAAAAATTTGTATCTAACAAGAAGAATTAGTTTTAGTATCTACAATTATAGTCAATGAGCTACAGATAATATATTTCTATGTCGTGACTTTCCAGCAGCAGACTCAGACTCACAAGAAAATGTCTATGCAAGCTATCCATATTGTCTCTACTAAGCAGATTTCGCCCACTTAGAATATCTGCAGGTGTGCTCTACATAGTGTCCTGGGAGAGTGTTTACTTCTAGTGCACATGCTTCCTCCCTTTGTGTGGCAAATGTGTATTTTAAGGGATTCGCTGCAGACTTCACATAGCTTTATCACTTTATAACATGTGTTCCTATCCTGTCCTTGAGTGTGTCCGTTTGTTATCAGCTTTCCACTCGAGGGTGGGCCACGTCACTGGGGCAGCAATCATTAGTCAAATTGCCCCTGAGAGTAAGGATGCACGGTGCCATCAGCTCTGCTCCAGTGCCCATCTTGAGAACCAAGTTCTTCCGTTTGAAATGAGTAGTAACTTGTTAGATACTGGTTTCCTTGCTGGTATTTGAGGCAAGCTGTTACTCCTTTTATCACTTAAAAATGTTTTTTTGTTCTTTAGTATACCATAAAACGAAGAACTGGCATGGTTATTTTGTCGTATATGACAAACTGTGGCAAGATCAAAAGATAAAACTGAAGGGAAGTTTCTGGAAGAATATAAACATCTGAGGCAAGGTTAATACATGAAAATATGCAGTTAGTGATAGTTTCTCCCTTTTTTTACCATTTATTTGTTATAAGTTAACTTCACTGAAATTTATTTCACAGCAATTATCGAATGAAGCTGCTGCAGAACACTATGAATAACTAAGATAAATACAATTATTCTTTTATTTTTAAAATCAGTCATGGAAAAAGCAGCTATGTTAAATTTTAATTAGTAGACCATAATATAAAAGCAAAAGCAACGAAACAATTTTGCTAAAAAAGTGGATCACTCAAACTGCATACATACAATTATTTTTATATTTAATAACTATTTATTAAATACACTTTAATAGTATAACTCATGTGCAAAAAGTAGTCCTCAAGAGCTATTATTTTTACTATAGCATAGTCATTTTAATTTATCAAATTCATTTTTCTACATTGCATATTTCCAATGCTGAATGCTGAAAGACACATAAAAGACACTACATAGTATGTTACATGGTGTCTGGGTCAATATTTTGTCACTATTTTTACTGGTTCACATATCAGAGGTTCTCCCTCAGGCTGCCTGCCTGTTGTTAGTCTCGGACCTCTGGGTCTGTTGTCAAGTTGCTTGCTTCCTGCCTCAGCTCTCAGAAAACTGCACTTCCGATTCATCTCTCATCTTTTTTCTTTTTTTCCCGGGACACCAGGGTTTTTTTTTGTTTGTTTTGTTTTTATTCAGTTACAGTTGACATTCAGTATTACATTAGTTTCAGGTATACATCATGGTTAGACATTTACATAATTTACGAAGTGATCTCCCAATAAATGTGTCTCTCATCTCAAAAACTAAAATAATTCTCTAAAATTTAGGGTGCATTACAAGTCAATGGGGGCCAAGTGAGAAAATACAGCCCTTTATGGTGAATAAATACAGAGGTGGGTAAAAGTAGGTTTACAGGTATGAGAATACAAAACATAGTTTATTCCTGTAGTATGACTCGACTATTGTAATATTTATCATTATTATTAATCTACTTTTATCCAAGCCTGTATCAAATAAATATTTCATGATAAATTGTTCTGGTGTTCAAAATATTAGGGTGTTGTTTTTTCCCCATTGTTTATTATCTTTTAATTCCCTTAGTTTGTTCTCTACAAAATCCAAGTTACAAACAGCTTCACTTCTAAGAGCTTGCATTGTATTTAGATGTACTGTTTTCTTAAAAGAAAATAAATAATGTAATATAAAATTAGGTGGGTGATTATGATGCTGACACAAAACCAAATTAGTCACATTAATCACTGTACCTTTCCCATCAGCATACAAACATGTTGTGATATCTCCCACATAAAAGCAAAAACAAAAATACCTCACTCCTTCCCTTATCCCCACATACCTTGATTTCCTCGCTCCACTTCAGAGTAAAGTTCTTTGTGAAGGTTGTTTCAAATTGTAATTCTAATTCCTCTCCTCCTGTTCTGTCTGGAATCTTCGTTAAGGTTTTTGTTCCTACAAATCCTTCAAACCATCACATATTTCTGCTACAGAGAGCACTCACATTTCCAAACCCACAGACCTTTATATAGAGTTCTATGTCGTTTTCATTATATTCATTCCATATTTGATAGATATATTAGTGCCTTCCTTGAAGTGCTTCCTTCGTTTGGTCTTGGGGAGATATTTTGTGCTCCTAGCTGCCCTTCCAACTCGTTGGCTCTCATTCTCCCTGCTTTTGGCTCCTCCTCCCCCTGACCTCTACTCATGGAGTACTCAGACATCTGCTCTGTCTGCCACCGCCATAAATGACAGAATCCTGTCTCATGGCTTTAAATGCCATCTTCATGCTGTTAAATATCAAATTTATATTTCTAGCTCTTACCACTCTCTTGATTTCCAGACTTCGGTGTCC
The DNA here is from genome assembly GCA_004024845.1 of Tonatia bakeri. Taxonomy (NCBI): domain Eukaryota; kingdom Metazoa; phylum Chordata; class Mammalia; order Chiroptera; family Phyllostomidae; genus Tonatia; species Tonatia bakeri. Next base: position 65,684 of record PVIA01002283.1, on the reverse strand, counting down.
AAATAGCTATTTTGTTGCTTCAAGTGCCTGCAAATTAGCGACTTAAACTTAAAATACAATTGTGACTACACAATCCCAACTATACACTCCCATAGTCATTCTTCTTTCAGAAAATCGCACCTCTGTTCTTCTGGGAAGTCAGGTCAAAATCCAGCGACCATCCTCATCTCCACTTATCCTCTCATATCGCACATCCAACCTATGGGTAAATATTGCCAGATCTTTCAAACCATATCCTGAATCTGGCCATTTTTTTCCACTTAAACCAAATCCAAGAAGCAATCATTTCTCACCTACATTTTTATATGGCCTCCTAGCCTTTCTGTTTCACCCTTGTTTACCTACTGCTCAGAGTGATGCTTGCAACAGTTTAGTATAATTATAAAATTTAGTATAATTAACACAACTGCCCCAAATCTTCTGTGGCTTACTGTTTCATTTAAAATAGATACCAAGGATTTATCTAAGCTTCAAATCTAATATACATCTTGGTCTTCTATACCCCTCTGGATTTACATTCCACCACTTACCACACACGTATACTAGCTTTCTTGTTCTTTCAACATCTTAGAAACTTCAGTAATAAGCATGTCCTTGCTGCTTTCTCTTCTGAGAAAACTTCTCCAAGATATTCCCACGATAACTTTCTCCCAGATATCCACATGATTCCACTCATATCATGCTCTATGCCTCTAACTATGTTTAGTAATTTTAGAGTTGGTCATTATGAAATATATTACATGTTTATTTATTGTATTTTTCCTTCTATTAGATTGTAAGGCCCTGCAAGGTAAAAATTTTCTCTGTGCTTTTCTTCCCAGCGTTTTTCTTTTTGTTCTTTTTAATCTTTTTTCCCTGCATATTTTTTCATTACTGCTGTATCCCCATTACCTAGGTAATGCTTGACACATACAGGCCCTCAAATGTATTTGTCAAATGACTAAATATAAGCAAATCACCATGATGCATGCCACATCTGCATTAAAAAGTTTTAAGCTTGTGATCAGCAAGTGCCCTATAAAAATATAAATTCTTATTTTAAGGAGATTGATAAAATGTCTAATTTTTCATACTTCCAGAAATGTTACCGAATCAGCAAAACCATAACATTATGGATTTTAAGTAAAACATGAAATCTAACATGTGACAACATTGTTTATTGGTTATTTTGTTTGAAATGGGTTATCAGAAAAATATACTTTAATTAATATTTTAACGCTAATAAAAATATAATTTTGATATCAATCCTTTCAAAATGATACACCAAATACAATTCAATTTAATATATATAAGGTAAAGATTCGCTTGCTTTTACATAACAGTGGTCTACTGGTGAGTTAATATTAACATTTCATTTATGATAAATCTGTTGGTCACCCCAACAGATTAACAGCAACTATTATAATAATAGGAAGAAGCCCAGGGGGTGTATTAACACACAGAAAATGAAAAGAACATGCAGCTGTGCTTCCCCGCACTCTGACTTTAGTGTTACTGAGTGGGATGGCAAATGTGAGCAAGGATAATTTCTTGGAACACCCTCAATCTAACCAAACACGTTTTAGTTATTTTTGATGATGAAAAAGTAGAAACCACACATCAGTTATACAGTAAAAATATTTAAAGTCATTACATTGTGCTCTTTGTCAAGTTTCAAGCTATTATTTTGTATTTGAAAAGTTCTTTCAAGTATTACATATTTTGTATCTCACAAGTTTTTTAAAGTATTACATTCATATTATATTTTATTATACTATTTATATGTATATATTATATATTATAAACTTAATGACAAATAATTGATTAATTCTGATGTGAGACTGAAGTTAAGATTTATAAATATGATAGTTTTTTTCAAATACAGAACATACTTGGGAAAACATGGAGAACAAATCACATTACTTCCAAGTATATGAATCCTAGAGAGATGATTTTTCATGTTCTAATGAGCCTCCTTATAGTGCAAAAGCATTACTTTTCTCCCTCTTCCCTATGGTAGATAGAGTATTTTCAAACACTTAGTCAAACATATTTTACTTTTATAGCTCTTTTCACAGATGTAGCCCTTTGGGGATCTGATTCCTCTACCTCATTCCACTGTCACTGACCGTAAAATATTGCTGCACTCCTAAATGGCTTTGTAAGTGATCTTATGTACACTTTAAATTGTTTCATGCTGTAATCCTTCCTTTTCAATTAAATTACATGAATGAATATATTTTTTTCCCCACCTACATATGTATTCTATCTGGTGAACTTGAAGTATTTTAACAGGAATGCTGCAGCTAACATTTGTAGTTTTATTTCTTGAAAAATAATTCCTCACCTAAGTCCTAAGCAGGGATAAAATGACTTGAAGTAACAGAACATTAATGCCATCATGATAGCAAATAAAATAAATCCAAGGGGGTTTGAACCCTTGCCCTTTTGCAAAGCCATCAAAATGTTCCAGTTAGGTTAATTATGATAATGCACCACAATAATTATAGAATCAGAGGGTAAGGATTTTTTCTTTACTCTGGAAACCACATGAGCTATTAGCTGTCAGAAAATCTAATTATATGCCTGATAATAATTGGACTAGATGGCCAGATGACAGACGTTCACAAACTTAAACTTGTCTCTATATGTCATGATGTCTAATTTTAGCCTGTTCTCTGTCCTTAATTCTGTAACATTAACCAGGCAGGTACCAGCATGCTAACATGTGAAAATTATAAGTTTGCAACCAAATGCATTTCCTAAGCATATTTAATGAATGCTTTCAATAATGCATAGTGAAAGCAGCCTGGTAAATGGATAATACAAGGAAATGAAAGTTAATAGCCTTGAGTCATAGTTAATCTTTGTTCTGTCCCCTATTTGATCCAATTCTCTTTTCTTCTACAACCACACTTTTCTCATCTGAAAAAAAAAGTTTGATAGTGTCATCATTTCAGCATGTTTTATTCTAATTCTTTTACTCCATACCTCATTGGTGTAATGGTAGCATTCATGTTAACATTAAATTTAACGGCTATCTTTTTGCTATATTTTAAAAAATGCGTTGTCATGATATCTTAATATATTATTTCAATATAATATTGAAAAATATAATAACTGAATAAATTCAAGTGTAACTTTAAAATTAATTTCTCAGCGAAGGGATTTACATAAAATCTATGTACTGAGCACATACACATGCTAACTTCCTATACAGAGATTTAGAATAAGGGAGCTCTGAGTCTCTACTTTCACTTGTTACTTTTCCTCAGTTTTTCTATTACTTTTAGAAACATAAAACAATGCCAGGTATGAGTAATCAAGAAGTACATGAAGAAAACACAAATATACCCATTTGAAAAATAAGTAGGATTAAGATATTATGTTTTAAATTGCTTTATTTGCCTGTTATATATAAGTCAATAAGCTAGGAACATACCTACTAAACACTAAACATTATTAAGACAGCTTCATATTATACACATTGAGTATGTTGTTACTGAGTGCATTTCTAGTAGTAAATGCAGCTATGGTAACACACGTGAAACACCCATCCCTCTGTGTGTGTGTGTGTGTGTGTGTGTGTGTGTGCGCATCTCTCAAACAATTCAAATCAGAAAGTGCATTGCTCTAGGAATCTGGAAAATCTGTAATTTTAACGATTACAATTACAATTTAGTGCACAGAAAGGTGCTTACTTTTAAATTGTCTCAATTATTTTACAAGTATCTTGTGAACTAAGAAATTAGGACGTTGCATTTAATTTAACCACACCTACTTTCTAGCACAAAAATCAAAAACTGTTCTCATTTTTTAAGTAGATCAGTAAACTATGAGAATGACAGTTTAATTATATAGTTTTATTTCTATTTAGTAAATCATGCCTTCTGTGATAAATTCCCTTGTAGTGTAAAGGAGTAAACGATAAATAAAATACATGAGAATAGCAACAGTCATGATGTTGTAGAGTTTCTTACAACTACTTTAATTGTTGGTTTTCAGGATATCAAAATAGAATGAAATAAAAGTGACTTGTGCCATAGCATTTATTTCTAGCAAAAACCTGTTAGGAAACATCAGTCATTTCAGAGGCGCTCTAAATAAAGTAATCATCACCAAGAAGGAAGAAGAACCAGAAGCATATTAACTGGCTCATTTTTTCAGTTTACCTTTATTTGTTTGGAAACTTAATTGATTGATTAACATTAAGCCAAAAATTGTACATTTTTGGAGTGGAACCCAAGTTTAATATTAAGGAAAAAATAGATTGAAGTAGCTTGTGCTTGATAGAGGAAAAATTTAATTTTTTCATAGAAAAGAGAAATATAATCGCCTGTCAATAATAAGGTGTATTTCAATATATCTCTAAGGTAGGCATATTTATATCCACATTTTACAGGTTAAGAAAACAGTAAAAAAATTTACATAACATGCCTAAGTTTATGTATACATAGGATCTGTAGAAAGATTAACATTGGACATATTGGAGCAATCACATATGATAGGGAAGACTATATAACTACTCAGGGAAGTGCTACCCTTGAGTTTATCCAAGAGAGAAGCTCTGAATATAATACCAGAGAAGATATAACAAACAAAAGTGTTTTACTACAATAGTAGGAGGCAATTAGAAGGATACTGGAATAATGATATTCCTCTGTTGTAATTGTATTTGGTCTTATTTTCCTTCTTTAGCTCTTCTGGTTTTGCTGATAAATCAACTTTGATTTCACCAATTTCCTGTATCACTGGGATAGTGTTGAACGGATGTCATTAGGAGATGCTTAAATAAATTCGTTGGTCACCAAGTTATTGCCTGGATGAATAATTGATGGATATATGGTATACTGATATTTCAACATATACTAACTAGTGCAGTATATTGGATATAATGCATATATGGACCTCTGTGCTATTTGTGTACAGTTTTAAGTTCATTCTTAGAGATGGAATTGAGGTTAAAGCAGGAACAATCAAAATATATACAGATGGTAATTCCAACTAGCAAAGGCCTACTTACGGTTCTGTTTTGTAACTAATAAACACTGCAACTAAAGATACCGAATTTGAACAACACTTAATGTTACCACAGAAAACGTTTTCTTTATTTTTGTCAAAGACTCAAATTATAAATGGTTTATGTATGCTTTGGAAATTAATATTTTAAAGTAACTGAAAAGATGAGTTCTTATAACTGAATGAGAAATGAAAGGTTAAGTTTCCCTTAAAATACAGATCTGAGAGAGGCTAGGCTTTTATCTTTGTCCATAGTGGAGTGATTGAAAATGGATTAGCATTCCCAATGTGAACAATTATAATACTGGACAACAACAGAAACAAGGCAATTGGTTTCAGGAATTTGATGTTAGACAATGCAGGAATATGATGATTGAAACCAGGGGAACTTCTAGGTGAGTCCGTGTTTAGTGTGGCTACTTATGAGGATAATTCCTTGTCCAACATGCAGGATGCTTCAGCCACAGCAGAGTACAGCGCCTCCACTGAGGTTAAGACACAGAAATAAGACTTATGGAATATGGAAGAAGCTAGAGTCTGTAAAGGCAGAGCTCCAGGAAGAAAAGAACTAGGCAAAGGGGTGAGCTAGAATTCTCTGTAGGGATTCCCTGTAGATCTTTGGCTGAGATCTAAGTCAAATACATACACACACATGCACACACATGCACACACACATATACATATACATAATTGACAAATTTTGTTTACATCTCATTAATGCCTCATTAATACTCAGTGTTCAGCTGAATGAAAGTTCATACCTCACGAGTAAGGAATCTAATGGGACCGAGTCTATACACACCCTAACAGATTCTTAAGCCAATCACTTGCAATATCCTCAGTGAAGACAGACTTTTGAGTTTAAACGGGCCACATTGGAGGATTATAAAATATGTTGGACGTCCCATGGATACACTGTAACAAAATATAAAACTAAGCCTATTGTACATATGAGACAAATTCAAGTGTATACACATCTTTTAATTTAACTGCCTGATAAAATAAAACATATTTTTCAGTGGAAGCATACATTTTTCAGAGGAGGATAAATAATAGAGAATTTCTACTGCATATCATTTGCAAAGTTTAGCATAAATTTGAAAATTATTAAGCATGCAAAGAAATAGGAAAATAACAACTCAACTCATGAACCAGATATTAGATGAACAGACAAAACCATGAAGTTATTTTCAATATGTTTAAGAACTTAAAGATCAATATCTTCTAACATAGAAAACAAAGAGGAACTTTTAGCAAAGAAATGAAACTACTAAAAAAATGAAATTTTAGATCTGAAAATTAAAATAAGTGAAATAAAAAAAATTCAATCAATGGGTTCAACGACAAATTGGAGAACATAGAAAAATCAGTAAGCTTGCAGCAAAATCAATAAGAATAATCATTTGAAAAGTAGAAGCAAAACTGAAGAAAAGGGAAGAAGACTTTAGTGACTTGTGGAACAAGATCAAGCAGCTTAGAATAGGTATAATTGGAGGTTTAGGAGAAGATTTAAATGTGAATGATACAGAAAGAATATTTGATGAAATACTGTCCCAAAATATCTCAAATGTGACTTACAATTAACTGGAAGTATCTTAGAGAACTCCAGAACCCCTAAAAATGCAAAGAAATCATACTTCATAACATTATGAACAAATAATTGAATATCAGAGATGAAGAGAAAACTTTGAAATTAACTTTAGGGTAGGGAAGGAGAGGTTTTGCATGAAGGGTATAATGATAAAAATAAATGTGTGCTTCAAACCAGAACTGAAAAATCAAGAAAGTAATGGAACACACTTTTATACTGATGAAAGAGAATTTTTTAAAAAGATCAACTCAGAAAACTCAAAATTTTATATTCTTAAAAAATATCTCTCAATTTAAGTAAACTCAAGATATTTTTATATAAAAGAAAGCTGACAGGATTGTAATGAGCCAACCTGCACAATGAGAAATCCTAAAAATGTTCTTTGGCATTAAGAAAAATGATACCAGATGAAAACTAGAATCCACAGGAAAGAATCAAGAACACTGGAAATGGTAAATCTGTAAGTAAATGTAGAAGACTATTTTTCTGTTTTCATTTCTGCAGTTACTGATTGTTTAAAGCAAATAATATTTAAGAGGGATTTTATATTAATGCATTGCCTCAATATATGACAACAATATAAAATATGGAGAAGAATGCACGGAATTCTATTAGTTTCTTACATGTGTGAAGTAGTAAGAGTAAATAGGAAGTGGGGAGCACGAATTGTGAAGAAAGTGGGTAATGTCTGTTGCAAAGTGAAAAGTGGTTCAATATTAACTCTAAGTAGGCTGTTTTATGTTAAATAAATAATTATTGGTCCTAAAGCAGCTACTGGAAAAAAAGTAAAGGGGAACAAAAATTTATATAAAAATGAAGATAAATTTAAACATTTAATTAATACAAAAATAAAGCTGCAGAGGCACAATAGAAACAACAAATTAAAAATAAAACAAAGCAAGATTTTGCTTTGCCAGACTGAAATAAGCCAGACAGAGAAGGACAAATACCATATGTAGAATCTAAAAAACAAAATAAACAAACAAAATAGGATTAGACTCAAAGGTTCAGAGAAAAAGTGATAGAGGTCAGAGGGGAGGAGTGCTGGGAAACAGGTTAAAAGAGATGATGGGACTAAGATGAGCTGATTGCTAGTTACAAAAGAGGCATGGGGATACAAAGTCCAGCATAGGGAATGCACTTAGCAGTACTGTAATAACTATGGTGCCAGGCGGGTGCTTGTATTACTAGAGGGAACGCTTCATAACCTGCGTGAATGTCTATCTGCTGTGCTGGATATCTGAAACTAATACAAAAAAGTGTTGAATGTAAACTGTAATTAATAAATAAAATTAAAAAAAACAAAAATATAACAAGGTGATATGCTTAAAGAAAACCATATTGATAACTACATTAAATGTTAAATGGATTAATTATACCAACTCCAAGGAAGGTTAAAAAGACAGAGGTGGGTTAGATGAAAAGATGGAACAAAATGCATGATGTAAACATAGCAGGGGAAACTTTCCACATCTGTCAGTATCAGACAAAGCCAATTTCAGAACAAAGAGAGACATTCCCTTATGATAAAACAATCGGGAATATGTAATCTTTTAAGTGTGCATCTAATTGAGAGCATTGATTTAAGTTATAAAAGGAAAGAGAGCAGAGATACATGGAGAAATAAATGGAACACAATTATAGTTGAAGATGTTAATACCTATTTTTCAAAATTTTTCTATTTGAAACAAGTAGACAATACAAAGAAAGAATATCAGAAGACCTGGTAGAGTGAAAATGGAGACAATTGTACTTGAATAACAATAAAAAAAGAAAAGAAAATTCCAGACAGACAAAACAATTCAATAAATAATCAGTTTTAAAATAAAAAAGAAGACCCGAGCAACCATGAATTAGTTATTTACAAACACCAATACACCATGTTGAATAACTGAAGAATGTACATTTTTTTCCAAGAGCACAAAACCTAATCACCCACATTAATCATATATTAGGTAATGAAACAATTCTCAATATATTTCAAATGGGAAATCTTACAGAGTATAGTCCCTTACTAGAAGCAAGTTAAATTAGAAATCCATAAGAAGATATCTAAAAATTTTACCAATATTTGCAAGTTAAATAACAGACTACTAAATAAGTCAATGACAAAATAAAAAAATCAGAAAGAAAAATTTAACATTATTTTGAGTCTAATTTTAATGAAACATATAGTATATGCCTGACATTTTTTAAGGAGAAACATTTATTAACACGTTCTATAAACCACAATCTTGATTTTTTCTGAAAGATAATTATAACTCCTGGTTCTACATTTAGCTTTCTTAATGAATCTTTTTGGAAAATGTGAAAGTATAAATCCACAATTTTTCAATATTCTTATTATTGACATTTGGAATGACTAATTCTTTGTAATGGGGAGTGTCCTGTGCATACCAAGGAGTTCAACAGCTTCTCAAGCCTTTATTTACAAGTAGCAATCACATTCCCAGTCGTGACACTTAAAAACAGCTCCAGATGTTAGTACCCGGATTGAGAATCAGAGTTAGGTTTCCAATCCAAACACTTACCAACTTTATTTCCATTGGCTCCTACTTAGCTATTCTAAGCTTCTATATTGGTTCACAAGTTTGCTTTGAAAAAGGATAATGCCTGTCAGAAGATTAACATTGTGTTTGCCATATTGTCAACTCTTAACAAATATGTAATATCTCTGTTCAACTGTGTAATTATTGACTTTACAGCAACCCATCAACTAAAATGATGTCTTGTTATGACTAAACTACTTAAAAAGTTCAATTTAATCTTTTGGTTTATAGTCTTATGTATATGAATTTATCATTATAATTAAAATGTGTCAACCCTCATTTATTTACCATTAACATATGTTAAGCATAGAAATAGATTAAGATTGAACAATCTGTTCTATTAAGTATCGCAGATTCTATTGTTTGACCTGTCACTAGCCAGTGCCATGAACGAGACATTTACCACATCTGACTCTCAGTGTTCTCCATTGTGACATGAGAAAACATGAATTTCCTGGTCTTTTCAACATGCAAAATATGAAGTTCTTTACAATTATAGGCATCACTGATTTTAAGAAATATTTCTTATTAAATTGTTTATAATTTCTAGAGTTTAAGAAGTAAAAACATATTTAACTAATTTGATATGAATATAGTCTTTAGGAAGAGAACAGAATAAGATATGAGTAATTCTAATTCAGCTCACGAAATAAGATAATTCTTAAGCAGACATTTAAATTGATGTTTAAAAGATGCAAGATATTGCACAATTTCAAATAATATAGTAATCCATGCATCTTATAAAAATTATATTTTTACTCATGCTAGCCTACACAGATTCTCATTCAATCATTAACTAAATATTTGTTATGTATATATACCCAAGTCACTACTTTAATGAGTATCCGATATTACCACAATTTTTCTTTCAAGAAGCAAGTTCAGTCTAGTTGAGGAGGCTCAGGATACAATAAGGACTAGGAACAGTCAATAACTTCTGTGAGAGCAAAAAGGTTGTCTGAAGCATTTAAAACTCTAAGAATTATAAATACACTTGATGAAACATTAGTTGTTGAGGAACTTAAAAAACAGCAAGACTTGTATTATTAAAAAGAAGAGGGTAATTGTCCTAGACAGGACACAGAGTAAGAACAAGGTGAAGCTTGAAATCTTTGATACTCATGACATAACTGCCCTAACAAGCGGGCAGGCCCTGTTGAGAAATATGATAGGCAGCAAGATTAGAGAGACTTTTTAATGCCAGGTGGAAGAAGTTTAGCTTTATGCACAGTGAGTTAGTATCAACATTTTTTAAGAATTATATCACAAAAGTATTTTGTAGAAAAATACACAGAGTAACATGGATTGCAATAATTTTCAAGTGGGAGTAGGAAAAGAAAACCAGAAAACAGTAATACCACTATCAACATTCTTTTCAATAATAAAAGGCAGTATGACTGATTGGATTAATGCATCAATTAATTGGTGATTTTCAATAAGCACTCCTTCTAAAAAGCGATGCTCACATTGCTATTTTTTTATTATTCTAAATGACACAAGTTATTCCAATGTATACTATAAAATTCATTTTTGGTTTACAAAGGCAGTTTTTTAAAAGTCTTATTTTCTATATGTAGAAAATATACAAATTAAAGTATATATTCAAGCAGATTATTTTTTCTGACTCTTATTTTAAAGACTTTATTTATTTATTTTTAGAGAGAGGGGAAGGGAAAGAGGAAGACAGGGAGAGAGAGAAACATGTGCAAGATTGATCAGTTACCCCTCAGGCATCCAGAACTGGGGACCTGGCCTGCAACCCAAGCATGTGCCCAGACTGGGAATCCAACCTGTAACCTTCCACTTCACAGACCGATGCTCAGTCCACTGAGCCACACCAGCCAGAGATGACTCTTGAGCATATATTATACTATTTTTATCATATGAGGGAAAACATGTTATTTTGTAAAGTTCTGTTTGTTTAATTATTATCAGCCATATGACTTCTCAGGTGGAAAAACAGTTTAGCTAAACACAAGGAACCTTGTAGCTCCTAACACATGTCACCTGAAAGTTCTGAGCAAACCTATTACAGGGAAAAATTCAGCAAAACAGCAAACTCTGTATATTGGGCAATCTAAGGACCAGCCCCATGACTATGTCGCCCTTTGGTTTCCCTGAGCCGGCATGTTTCTGCATGTATCAGTTACCACTGTCCCCCACTTAAGAGAATGAGAAGATAAATTTCTACTCTTTCTGAAACCTGTGAACATTAAGAACTTTTAGGTTAAAAAGCAAGGTCACAGTAATTTCAGTTCTCAAGGTAAACATCTATTTTTGTACCAACTCCAACTTGCATTGATAAAGTGTTCTGCAGTGTTTTGGAAATGATATCACAAAATATGTTTTCATAAAAGTTTGTTGATGGTTTCTTTCAAGCATGCCAATGCAAACAATTGAAATCCACTATGTAATAAAAAGCAAAACCAGCCTAAAGTACAAAGAGAATAAATATTTTAAATGTTTTTGTGCTTTTAATGAAGTCTGCACCAGACACCAAGCAAAGCTAAGCAAAACAAAACAAAACAAAACAAAACAAATAAAACAAAACCAGAATAATTATAAAAATTGGCACTTACCCATATTTTGCAAAATTTGCCCAACGTTTCATTATAGATCTACTCAAAATTTCCTCAGCTTTTGTGTAATTTACTCTTCTCTCCAGAGGTAAGCCAAAGACAAATTCAATTTCATAACCATGCATCACTCCCATCCATTCAGGCCAAGGGAGTTTAGATGATTGGTGTTCAAAATAGTAGAAAAAGGCATCATTTCCCAAATCTGCGAGCTTTCTGGTGAACTCCAAGGCAGGGCATATGAAGTTGTAATCCCCAACAATGTCATCCAAGGCCTCACGGTATTTTTCAGCTCTTTGATCATCTAAAAAGTCCACGTAATGGAAAAGTATCGATTCCCTTCCAAATTCACTCACTCCTTGAAAAAATATTTTTAAACCTTCTAGAAATTCTTTTCTAGTTATGATACTGTCATTATCTTTGCTGAAACCAGGAGAACCATAGACCAAAAATGCTGTTCCTTCATCTTTATTAACACCCACCAAGACCTGAGTTTTTTTGAACTGTCCAAGTTGAAGTAGTGTGTCTGGCATGTCAGTGAGAAAATCACCATCCACCAGTGGACCAAAAGGTACTTGCAAGAGCGTACCATAGGGAACAATAAATACTTCCTTCAGAAGAATTTCCTGGGGGTCTTTATTTTGGAGACATTTGATTATCTCAGTGTCATTTTCTCTAAAGCAACCCATGAATTTAGCTAAGGCCAATGTTCTGTTCCTAGCTTCCTCAAGAGAGTTGACTGCCCAAGGTGCATTAGAAGATCCGCTTTGCAGAATGGCTCTGGTGAACAATGGGTGGCTTCCAGGGGAGAGTAAATGAAAGCTCACTGAAGCCGCTCCTGCACTTTCTCCAAAGAGAGTTACACTTTTAGGATTTCCACCAAAAGCTGCTATATTCTTTTGGACCCACTGAAGTGCCAGCTGTTGGTCAAACAAGCCCATGTTACCTGGTGCCTCAGAATTTCCTGGTAAAGCTAAGAACCCTAGGGCACCCACCCTATAATTCATTGAAACTACAATAACTCTTTCAACTCGTGCCAGAAACTTGCCATCATAAACAGGCAAGGATGACGTTCCAGTTTGAAAACCACCACCATAGATCCACACCATCACAGTGGCGTTTTTGGGCTTAGGTACTGGAATCCACACATTCAGATACAAGCAGTCTTCACTGAGGTCAGTATTTGGATTCCACATCTCTGATCCAATAAAGCCTGGGAAACTTTGATCTGTGTTCTGATAGCAAGAATTTGAATATTTTGTGGCATTCCAAATATCAGGCCACTTGGTCAAGGACTGTGGCTTTCTGAACCGAAGTCTACCAAGAGGTGGCTGTGCATAGGGAATTCCAAGGAAGGCTGTCACTGTGCCACCAAGAACTGACAAATTTATCCCTCTGACTTTACCGTTCTTGGTTGTAATGATGATATCTTCTTCAGAGTGTGATTCCCCGATTAGCACCCAGAGCAGAAGAAATGGCAAAAGAAATTGGATGTTTATGATTATACCTTTGCTCTGCATATTGGTTTCTGAAAGAGAGGTAAGTAGCAAGTTTTAACAACCTCATGCATCTGGCATTATATTTTATTGATGACAACTAATATACAGTGCTCTAATTTATCTTATAAATGATGAAAACTAATAAATATGCAACCACTACAAAGGTTTATGTAAAAAAAAAAACAGAAAAGAGTTGGAGATATTTTAGTTTACAACTTCAAAAACAAGTAAATAGAATGACAAGGCAGAAACTATTTCCCTTTGGCAAAATTTATCATCAAGCCTCTATAAGGAAGATTTAGTATTTTATATGATGGGGACCCAAATAAACTGGAATTATTTTCCGGAAGGCAGACCCACTGCAGTACAGGCTTCTCCCGCTAGGTGAGTGTTCTAGGGACCCATCTCTATCAGTGTACCAGTTGGTGTTGTGAAACCAAGCTGCACTTGGCTTCAGTGAATTTTTTTGAAGACTCTTTGAATGTGTTTGTGCATTTCATAATGGGTGATTTACAAGCGCATCTCCCCACACCATGCTGAGTGTCAGCAGTTTTTGACCAAAAATGGCATGAAACACATGCCCCACCTTCCCCAAGCAATATATTTTTTTTGTTCACTTCCTGGAATGAAGAAAAGTCCTCAGAGGGAAACCTTTTACCAAAGTGGAAGAGGATAAACAAACAAACGAACAAAAAAACTGCAGAAGCAGTAAAAGGCATCAAAATTAACGAGTTAAAAAATGGTTTTGAGCCATGGAAAAAATGTCTTAATAGGTGTATTGCATCAAATGGAGAGTACTCTGAAGGTGATTGAAGTTTAAACATGTAAGAATAAATACACAATTTTTTATAAATAAATTCCAGGATTTTGGGGTCTCTCCCTTGCATAGGAAGTTCCCCCAAGCATGTACTGGTTTGTACACTTCTCAGAATACACAACACTACCACTAGTGCCATTAAGTGGTACTGTATTTATTACAGGTGTAACTTCTACCATGGTTAGAGGAGGAAATAGAAGCTCATGCAGTCTTTGAAATATTTCCAGTTCTAATCATGGCTGGCTGGCTTTTGACGTAACTGTGAAGTAGGTTAAGAACATGTAAGGATCTTTAGTCTATTATTGTCTTTTTTTGTTACCATGGTCCCTTCTGTGGTCGTTTCTGACTAATGGCTTATTCCTCTATGCAATCTCAAAGAACTTTTGCTTCTCCCACTTTTTCTAGTAATTCCTCAACTTTATCCTTTTCGTAACTGTCAAAACACAAGTAAATCTGACCACGCCTAACACATTTGACCTCACTAGCTGCGCATACTTTAATAATTAACTAATGTACATATACACAGTGAATAATCCCTGAGTATAAAGTCCCTTCTAAATCAGTTTCACCTCCCATATATTATCAGCCACTTGTTCTCTCCATTAACATTGTAATTCAGGTAAAGAAGACTACATGGTTTTTTAATTTATTCAATTTCAGAGAAATTATCTAGTATATATTCACAGACCTACCTTTCCATTTTTTCCCATAGGTTTTATAGTGGCAACAGATTGGTTTTCATAATGTAAAGAATAAAAGGCAATTTATTGTATTATTTGCCATTTAACAAGCAACAAATAGATTGTCCAACACCTCTTCTGACTATACACTGAGACTGTGTAAAGGAAGAAAACTTTAGGCAAAAAGGACCACAGAAGGGACCATGGAAACAGATTAATTTGTATTTTGATAGTTAAGAAAAAGACTATAGTTGAGAAATTACTACAAAAAGTGGGGAAAGATTAAGTAACCTTTGAGACCAACAAAATTATAACTGTTCAGCATTTTATTAACTAATACTTACTTGAAAACATGGAAAGACCATTTGGGGAGATAAAATCTTTATTAAATATTCATAATGAACCCTGGCTGGCGTAGCTCAGTGGATTGAGCATGGGCTGCGAGCCAAAGCATCGCAGGTTCGATTCCCAGTCAGGGCACATGACTGGGTTGCAGGCCACAGCTCCCAGCAACAGCACGTTGATGTTTCTCTCTCTTTCTCCCTCCCTTCCCTCTCTAAAAATAAATAAATAAAATCTTAAAAAAATATTCATAATGAACTCTCAAGATATTAAAAATAATGTAATTAAAAATCAGATTCAGAAACTTTCTGTGACAAAGAGGGAAGCAAAATATAATCCAAATATCATTTAAAAGAACTTACACCTTTATATAACTGAAGGAAAACCTGACTCACATTGTCAAATACAAACAGCAAACTCATCCATATAATGGTAATAAAGGACAACACATATACAAACTATTCTCTTTGATACTTTTTGACACTATAATTAGAAATCCAACTAATGTGTCCAACAAACTAATCCTCTGAAGACTAATAATTTGTGTTATAATTAGTTATTGTCATTATTTTTTAGATTATTTTAGAAGGCAGATATAAGGTCTTATCCTTATAACCATCCTAGATATAGGATACTCATATTTTAAATTAGCCTAATTCATCACTGCTCATAAGACAGCTGATGATGAACAAGTACTTTTGATTATCCAAAAACATCTGAACAACCCATTGAGTATATTTTGTTCAGTGTCAAGTACTTATGGATATATCTCTATTTCTATTTCTATCTGTGTCTCTACCTTTGTTGATACCTATGACTATGTCTCTATCTACATATCTACTCTTTGTCTAATCTCTCTCAATATATGCATACAGATAAATACATATATATTTATATGATTTTTATATTTTTTAAAGATTTTATTTATTTGCTTTAGAGATGGGGAGGGGGAGAAAGAGAGGTAGAGAAACATCAATATGTGGTTGCCTCTAACGTGTACCCGACCAGGGATCTAGCCTGCAACCCGGGCATGTGCCCCAACTGAGAATTGAACTGGTGACCCTTTGATTTATAAATTGACACTCAATCCACTGAGCCACACCAGATAGGGATGATATATATATATTTTTTAATTAAATGATTGTTATTTTTAATGTCCTTAATTTTGGTATAATTGAATTTGTGCCTAGATCAATAAAATATATTATTGAAGCATAAATATGTAAACACTTTTTATACTACTGTAATTTTAGGTATTATACTGTATTAAATGGAATATTTATATAATAAATAATAATAGACTTGACACTTACTAATAAAATTTTATACTTCTGAAAGCTTAAGAGTTTTAGAGGCAGTGCTAACACGAGTTTCTTTTCCCCCCTTCTAATAATTCCTTAACCCTTTCTTTTAAATAAATGGAGTTGGGCATTTGGCATAAAACACAGCACTGTGATGCAATTTTTTTTTCCTTTTTTTAAAACATGCTTTGGAAAGGAAAAGGAATTAAAATACAAAGCTGGTTTACTTTGAACTGTGTTTCAAAAGACTAACCACAGCATCACTGGTGGGACACATTTCTCTTTTCAGCCTGCCTCAATCAATGTTCTTCTGCATCTAGTGTAAGGGTCATTGGATTTTTTATTGGTTTTATATAACTATTCTTTTGTCTTTAAAAACTAAAAATAAAATCCTAATAATTTTTGGTTTCTGATAATTTTCAAATTATTTTTATACAATTTACTAATTATTACCAAAATATTTTGTTTTTCTATGTAATTAATAAATGTAAAAATGTTATTGCATATGTTAAAAAATGTTTACTGTATCAACTAAAAGGTTGTAGTGTCATTCTAATGCTACTTCCTTTGACTTTGCTTCTTGCATGTTTTTATTTATAGTTTGTGCCGAGTGGATGTTACATATAGTATGATTTATATGAATAATAATTTTTCTCTTTCAACAATGATATATATGAATAATCACTGTGTAAAGTATGTAATTAATAACATTAAAAGTAATTCTAAGCATATATTGTTTAGAAGAATGGTAATATAATTCTAACTCACCTCTATGCTACCTGCTGGAAAGTGTTACATACCATGTTATTAAATATAAACTATAATACTCAAACATGCATCTGTTCACACACTTATGGTTAGTGTAGTCTTTTGTTTTTCTACTTTAGCTGCATTACTTTATTTAAATAAGTGTTATTTTGTCCATTTATTAATTTGTTATTCTTAAACTTAACCTGTTGTTCTGTAGTTTTATCCTTAAGAGATGTTTATATTTTTAATATATTGCCATCACATGATCAAATAGTGAAAGCAGAAATAATAAAAGGTAGCTATGAAAAGGTCTATATCTCTAAATATGTATTAATAATTAAAATATTCAACAAAACTTTACTTTTTTCTATTATAAATTCTGGTACAAATTGGCTACCATCACATTCAATAAACACTTTAAGCACAGAGAACACATGTTGATCATAAAAAATACAGTGAATTTTCATGCAATATACAACTAACTATCTAAATTTAGGTTAATTAACTTACTTTCATAATGTTTATTATTTGAAGGAAAGACTGCAGTTATTGTGGGGATGGTGGAAGGAAGTGAATGGTGAGAGCGGGAAGAGGGGAAACCCGAAAGATAATGAACCCTAGAGGGTTCAAAGTTCATACGATGCTCCAGGATGTAAAATTCAACTGGAAACTTTCAGAAAACATTCTAAACTTTAAAAAATATAACTCACAAAATGAAGAAGGTACAAAAATAATTTTCTACATTTTGTATTTTAATACAAGTTTTTAAGTAGAATCAAAGTTCTTTGACCAATTAATAGCTACAGTATGAGATAAGGGTATAAGTAAATGACTGATACACAGAGCTATGGATTTGCCATGTTTTCCATAATTGGATATCAGTGAAATTTTCTAAATAGTTGTGCATCTAAGCACTTCTTAAAGAGTGGCCACATAAATATTGATAATACTTTTCCCTGAATATATAGTAATGTTCCTATATTTTAAATAGTTATAATAAAATATGTTTTAATACATAGATAATGTCTCTTAAAATTGTGGGGAAGTGCTACTTGGATAATATGATCTAACACAAGCACTGCTAAAATGAATTTGGTTGAATTAAAACAGCTACGCTATTATACTAAACCTTAAAGGCTTGTTTTGTTGCAAGCGAAATGAAGTGGGGAGCTGAGGAAGTCTGCTTATAAATAGACTATAGTGCTGTCTTTCACGGGCCCTTCAGATACCCATTAGGCAGCAAAAGGATGTGTGTAGACAGATGACACTACATTAGGTATGAGAAACATAAGATCTGTACCTGCCCTCAGGCAGGAAAACATTCACAAACTTTTTAATGTGTGAATAATTTAAACATTTAATATTAAAGAGATATCTCAGATGTCCTTCGAAAATTGAATTTGTTTTTAAGTTCACAACTATTCAATTATAATTCTCTAACATTTGAGACAGTTTTTATAAGAATGAGCACATTTTGCTAGAAAAACACTAAAATAAGACAACATATAATTTAAATATGCTTCATTAATTATTACTGAGCAATAAATCAAAGCATGAACTAAATTTGTTAATAAGATGCCACTTAGAAGATATTATTAGCTTGCATTTGAAAACTGAAATGCGGGGTAGATCCCACATATTTTCTTAGAATTAAAAAGCAGGACATTATAAACAAACGATAACAATAAATCTAGGTAAATAAAGCAAAATTTTGCAAATCAAATTAAAAATTTTATTTGGCATCAGAAAGCCTTGTTACTTAAAATTAACAGGGAATTCTAAAGATTCTCATTTAAAGGATAAAGTCATTCTCTGAAAGCTCATCCTCATTCCTTTTAAAAGGTAACTGTACAGATCAAATATATCTATCATAACTACAAGATAGTTTATATTATGGAAAGCATTACACAGACTATTAATATCACCTCCTAATTGAGCTTATTATCATGCAATATATTCATAAAAATTTGGAAGGCACACTCTAAAAGCTAAAAAATACAAATAGAAATCACAAACAATGAAATAATTTTGTTCACATTTAGTTTACTTTTAATAATTCATACATTTTACTCAATACATAATTTTCTGATTATGCAAGAACTGATATCATCAAAATAAAGATGAGTTTACAACACTGGATTACAGATAGAAGTATATATTTGCATATAGGCTATAATAAAAAATCATAGTAAATATAAAATAGTATTATATGATTTACATACATATTGAAAGAGGACTACAAGGCAAATGGGCCAAAAGTTTGTAAATCAAATTAGGAAATAGATTTTCCCTTTAGATATAAGAAACATATTTTCCTTTGCCTATTGATACTGTTAAAGTTTCAGATGACAAAAATGTTGATTAAGAAAAGTACCCTATCATGCCAGACAACAAGAGAATTATTCTTTTCATACAACTTAGAAAAATAGAGTAAAACTGGTGAAAGACCACTTTTGTTACTTTTTTAAGGAGAAATTCATTAAACATTTCACTTAAGGGAAAAACAGAGTAAAATGTTTGCACTTAGGGAGTGTACTGAAGACACTCTACAAGTGCTACGATCCTTTATATAAAGTTGAACAAATTTATTATTTCTTCAGCAGTTAAATGAACTCAGTCTGCGTCCCCTGAATAAGAGGAAAATTTCATGCATATGTCTGTTCACTTGTTTCATCTGACCTTTTCGCTATGACTGTCCCCTACAGTGCACCAAAGGGGCACAACAAACACATGAAGGTATCACAGTCCCCTACGGAATGAGCTTTGCAGTAACTTGCGTTGCTGCACAGAGATGCAAATCCAGAGCAACTTACCCGACTCACTGCAACAAGATGATAAAGTTTGCAAGGAGTGGAAATCATGTATTACTTCAGGGAAATGTAGTATGCAGCTGCTGCTCCAGCCTGTAAATTGGACTGCACTGACATTACAATCAACTGCTACTGACAAAGCTCGCGAGACTTGGCAGCAGCAGCTAGATCCAGAAGCAGCCAATCTTTACTTTCTGACATCTGTTCAAGGCTAATGGTATGAATGCAATAGTGAATCATTTACAAAAGTATTACCGGATTCATGGTTTAAGATTGCCGGCACTCATCTAAGGAGGAAGAAAAAAAGAAAGAAAGAAAGAAAAGCTTCTTTAAGAGAAGCTGAAATTGAACAGAAAATGTAGAGTTTTTTAAAACACTACCAGAACTTTTAAGAATTTTTCCTCTTTTATAGACTATTTTCTTGGGATCATGTTAAGATTTAAAGATGTACATGTTCTAAAAAAATGTTGTTATTGAAAACTCTGTGCCTTCAATTTGTGCTAGTGATAAAGGAATGTAAAAAATAAATTAGGAAACAACACAATTACTCTGAGGGCAAAGGTACGAAAATCAAAAGATTAGTTATATTAAATGAGTGAATGTCTCTTATATGCCTGTCTTTTTAATATATATGAGTTAAATATTATTAATCAAAATTTTAGTTAATGAAGCTAAGTAGGACTTAAAAAGATCACAAACTTGCTATATATCCTATCATTAAGAGTAGTTTTGGAATCAAAATTTTAACCTAGATTTGTCTGATGTCATTTCATGTCACCTGTTTCCAAGCCAATAGCTGTTTTGTCTTTTAAAATGATCCAGGCTGGGAAAATTATTACATAAGAGGTATTTATTAGATAAACTTTATACTGCATACTCATAATAATTTATGGTTTATTTAGAATGTAGTTTATGTAATGACAACTATTGTCTAAAGGAGAAAACTTTAAAAAAATGATACACTGACAGTTATGCAATGTTTTTTAAAAAGATGGCATTTTTGTAAAAATGTAGTCATTGTGATGGTCTGCAGGAAAAATAATTCATTGGTTTAATGTATGTTATTTTTTATGCAAATGTCTAAATTCTTCTCTCCAAGGTAGTTCCAATGCACTGATGCCTCTATTATCTATGGTCAGTCTCATTCTCAAATCCTGTAATTTTTGAGAGATGTTTCACCAGTTGGTAAATTCAACAGGGCATTTGGCATACTCCCAATATCTATCTATTCACTATTCTGTAAAATATATCACATATATACACATATTTTAATTTTAAACAAGAACCTAAACAATACTCTCTTATAAGCAGTTTTTTTTTTTAAAACACATTTCCACTGGCTGCCTGGCAACATCAACTGATCACAAAACCTGACAACTTTTCTCTGCTCAGGATTTGCTTCAGTGAACGGCCTTCAGCTCCTGCCCCTATAGTTCATGATTTCTTGGTTGTGCCCATTATTCAATGAATAATTTCAGTGCATTTGTCTTTCTGTCTTATTTGAGGGTTTTTTTCTTTGTGGCTGGACGTACATCTGCTGCTTTACTTCTGTGGTGTCATAGTGGGAGGATGTAGACACAGGTGGTGAGTCTCATTTCAGGGTCATAAGCAAGTGTTCCCTGACAGCCTGATGGTTACATGTTCGTGCTGCTGGATGTTGTGTACGCCTTTAAGTGACACTGCTGAAATACTGCACAATGTTGCACAGATTTAACACTGTTCAGATTTTGCAACCATGTATGTTGAAGCTCAGGCAAGATAACTGAAATGGTCTTGACCATGGTTATTGCCAGTTAGCCTATTTCAGTGACTCTAGTTATAAGGTTTAGTGTAACTTAGTTACCATTGAGCTGGTTGTTTTCTAGATAGTGGCATTCAAGAAAATTTGAAGCAGTGTGGGAAATATTTATTAGTAGTTTAGATTTGTCTTGTTTAGGCACTCTGATGCCACACAAGTACTCTACCTTTGTTAGTAGTTTTTTACAAGAGCAATGTGTTGTCTAAATAAAATATGAATTACAAAATGTATATTTCTACATTTTACAATAAGAGATGAAAAAGATCAAATGCTATATTCCATTGTAGCATTTTAAATCTATGTACAGTTGGGGTTATATATAACAATAGTTAAATAGGCTGTTATCATAATTTTGTTTCCTGTTTTAATGCATTTCATATTATTTTGATTAACATTTTTAATAACTGAATAATATATCAGCAATGTGTATATCATTGCACTATTTGTTACTTATATGATGACAACAATAATTTTAACTATTAACTGCCATGTGTGTACAGTGTTCTGAACACTTTGACTACATTTTAATTATATTAACTCATTTAAAACTCAAAACCGCCTTTTAAGTAAGTACTATTATTATTCTTACTTTATGGTGGAGGAAATTTAGCCACAGAGTTTAAGTAGCATGCCAAAAAATCATACAGGTAATGAAAGTGACTTCTAATATAATTTTAGGCAAACACTATTACATTTGGCAATTTTGTGCATGAATAATTTAATTGCAAATTTTGCTTATTATCTTAATATGTCCTTGCAGAAGTTAAGTAACTCAGTATGACTTGTACAAGACAGTGGTTTTCTTTTTTTCTTTGCAGTCTTCTAAGATCCTCCCACCATGGCTGTTGAATAAGAATAGGTTTTCAACAATTCTTGCAAAAAACAAAAAATGTTTTTACTCAGAAAAAATCTGAACAAATCCCTGGAGCCAAGAGATCAGACATGCATACCTGGATGTGGCATGTGTTTAAAGCGGATTTCTTGACAGATTTTAGAAGTGAGCCCAACTCTGCAGGCAATACGATTGTTTAATAGTACGATGGCAGCTAATATAGAAGTGCCCGAAGGCAGTCGCATCAATGAGATAAAACAAAGATTTTAAAAGTGAATGAAGAATGAGTGATGGGGGTCTGAGCTAGCCTGCTCTGTGACGCGGATTCAGGAAGTTCACAGTCCATCCTCCGAAAGGCAGAGTCTCGGGTCCAGGCTCCTCAGGGACTTGTTATTCCATCATGTATATGGTTTATCTTTTTTTTCCAATTTAATCATGTTCGATGATACCTTTTGCTTTAAGCTTATATGGAAATGTGTCAAACATGGTTTTTTGACATCTATTTTCATATAATTAACATAATCAATTATTTTTCTTTGACTTCAATTTATCTAACTCACTTTTGTTGTAAAGGTAAACTTTTTTAAATTTGTCATGGACATAGTAACAAAAAACGGACAAAACAATTATAAAGATTTTATACATTTATTATTTTTCATGAACTAATTACTTCAACCAGAGTTTTTCCAAAGGATATATACTTTTATGGCTAAGGTACATGTGACTAACTATCTGCAGAAAATACCATCAATTTATCCTCCCACCAGCAAGCTAAAAACTATGTCTCCTTCATGCTCAAAAGACAGACAACAGTATGGTGGTTTTTAGAGGGAAGTAGGGGAATAGCAAAGGGGGTCAGATATATGGTGAAAGGGAAGGACTTGACTTTGGGTAGTAGGCTCACAATGCAGTACATAGATCATGTATCATAGAACTTTATACTTGAAACATATATGATCTTATTAACTGTCACCTCAATGAATTTAATGAAAGAAAAATGAGCTATCAAATTATGAAGACATGAGGAAACTTAAATATGCATTACTAAATGAAAATAGAGCACAGATGTTAATGATTTCAACTATATGATGTTCTGGGAAGGCAAAGCTGAAGATATAGTTAAAAATATTAGTGGTTGCCAGATTTTGGGTGGTGGGGGGATAAATAGGCAGTGATACTTGATATAGGATTATACTCTGATGATATCAAAACTGTGGATACATGTCATTATCTATGTGTTCAAACTCAGACAATGTACAGCACCAAGAGTGAACCCTGGTGTATACTGTGGCCTTTGGGTGATGAGGATGTGTCAATATAGGTTCACCCATTGTAACAAATGTCACATTCTGGTGGGGGATGCTGATGATAGGTAATACTATGCATGTGTGGAAGTAGGGGTATGCAGGAAATCTCCGTACTTTACTCTCAATTTTGCAGTAACCTGAAACTGTTCTAAGAAATAAATATTATTAAATAAAAATACAATTGATTATTGTACATTTCCCACTATTTAATTTCACTTCACAAAATAGAAATTTACATTTAATTGATTTGTTTATTACTGTGATCAATCATATTTTTATGTGTTTATTAGTTTCCAAATTGTTACTTTTTATTTAGATATAATTTTCAACTTACAGAAAAGTTTTATAGCAAAATAATCAAGTCTCATTTTACTCAGAGTCACAAAATGTTAATATTGTGTCCCATTTCCAACATCATGCTCTCTTTTTTCATGTATATCTAAATGATAATACATATATACAGATATGTGCCTATTTTTCTGAATCATTTTGCTGTTATTTGCTGACATCATATTCCTTTATCCCTAAATACTCCTGTAAGATCTATGGATACAATCTGCTCTCTGGTTGTATAAATAAAGGAGTTCAATCAGCAGTCTAATAAACAGAAAATGCAATTAAATAACTCTCTTATTGAGGAACAATTCTAGTTTAAGAAGATGCCTAGCATATATAAAAGGAATAATATGTCAGAAAAAATTTCACAGACCCCGATGAAAATATTAATACAGGCAAGTATTAATTTGTATTAACCAATCTGTATTAAAATCTTTAGATGTACGATTGATGTGGAACTGGGCATTCTATATTCCTGAAAAACCACATAGATTACATTAAGAATTTCATAACTTAAGCAAAAGGTAAAACTTAGCATCATGGATGATAGAATCAATAGAATATTGGGCACACAGCAGTCTTTAATATACTTATTTTTTAATTGGAATTTTATCAAAATTTAAGATATGGTAAATAAATAAATGGACAAAATAAGCTATATCACAATGAAGTAACAAAGCAACTCCTGAAAGTGGCACATTCCAGCCTGGTCATTTCATCAAAACAGGTTCTGGGTGAGACTGGACAACGCGTCAAAGACCAAAGCAGACACAGTGGGTGGCACAGGCTAGAAGTGGGTTGGGATGTCAGAGAGGATATTTGGGAGTCACATTTGAAGATCTAAATAATTTCTGGGTATTAGATTAATGTGGTCAGAATAGTGAGAATAATGTGGTGAAAGTTCTTGTGTAAAGGAAGTGAGTCAGACCATTATGAAAATATGATCTCATTATAGTATGCATACACACAGAGAAAGATTTGGAAGGGCATGAATTAAGATATTAATGGTGGTTATTGTAATATAGTGAGTATATAAAATATGTATTTCTAAGTGTTTGTTTCTCTTTATTTTCCAATTACCTGTAATGCATGTATGTGTATGATTCCTATAATTATTATTTGTATATCCTCAAATAGAACGTGAAATATAACTACAGTAAAAAATTCCAGGCTGCACCTCATGTTCAGATGATCTAACCAGAGTTTTTATCTTGTGTTAATTGAGATGTTGAAGAATTGAGATGATACAATGCTGCCCATTTGACATTATTGAAATTAATATGTACGTATGGCAAAATAACATAAGGGCCAAAAACAGCTGCAGTGTGAAGAGAATGAGGCAAAGAGATTTTTATGGAGAGAGGAGGTGAATAAAGTGAGAGGTACATAAAATTTAGAAGTAGAAAGTGAAGTGGTCAGTTGCTCTTGAGCAGAAATTTTGGGCACACTCATTGGAATGACTTTAGGAAAGTTTGGTCTTTGTGGGGAGGTGTAAATCCCCATTGAGAATCCTCAGAGATGGTTAGTAGAGACTAACATTGTTTTTCAATGATCTCAAGCAATTGTGTTAATCTGTGTGTGTGCCCCCAATAGATACATTGGCTGAAAAAATAAGCAGATGTAGGTCTAATATGAGGAGAAAAAGAGATTTAGGTAATATAAAAATAAAGTTGTTATGCTACTGTATTGTAAAGTGGACAATTATAACATTTGACTCTATTTCTACAAGTATAATTTGACCAGTTTCCAATTTGTATACGACACATTTAAATAAAAAATAAGCTTTTATAAAATATTTTTGACCATTTTAAAAGCACATTTTGGAGGCATACAGTGACTTCTGAGACAAGAGTTTCAAAAGAGCAACTGGTGGCACTTTCCCACCAAATTCTTGCCCTCAATCCCAAGTAATCTCTTCTCATTGTTTTTTCTCCAGACAATCTTCTGCCTTCTCTGCTGTATTTAGGGATACCTCTTTTTTTTCTTTGATTTAAAACTTTATTTTAATTACCTCAGGATGATTTTGCAAAGACCGAAAATAGACTTTATTTGGCGGGGGGGGAGTAAGAAAAATAGCCAAAGCCACATGTAGAAATTGTGAACTGCTGAGACTCATTTCTGTTTTGCAACTAGCTGACGAATACACTGCCAAGTAGTCTGACACTGAGCTAAGCATTGGATTGCCAGTACATTACTTTAGTTACTAAATATAATCAGGAAATTAATAATTAAAGTTGCTATGTCTTATTACAGTCAGTGTCTTCATATTGTTTTCCAGTGTTTTCATATTTGATGATTACATTTATGGAAAGATTTTTATCATGCAGAGAAAATGTATTCAGAGTCTATTACTAAATATGGAGAAATGTATTTTGTTGAACATGAGAAAACTTACATTAAGATAATTTGCTGCCTCCAAGTAATGATTCTACCTTTGATTTCCTTCTTAAACCCATCAGATGCCCCTTCAGTCTTTCTCTGTATAATCATTTTTCTGATGTCAGATTTCTGGCTTTGTTTAAATGATCAACATTATATAAAACACAGATTAGTTCTGCAAATTCTTAGAAGCATGATTTGAAAGGGTGACCTATCTATACCTTATAAAGTATTCCTCTCCAAGTGGATTGATATACATATCTAACTAATTTTTATACAGTAATTGTTAGAGCTATGGATGTGTAAGCTTTATGGACATAGAAAAGTGATTACTTCATTTAAAATATCTAAATAGGTCAGAGAATGTGGTCAGACAATAAAAGAAAAGGTGCTTTTTAGAGTAAATACCTTAATATGTAGTCCCTTATATACTAATTTTCTTGTGTCACCTTCTTATATTTGAACCGATAAAATGAATGTCAGTTTGCTTATCTTTGCACTCACGGCACTTTGTGAATTCCTTGGCACCATAATAGATACTGCATAAAATCTGGCAGTTGTTTTAATGTAAATGTAAATGTAGAAAACAGTTTTTCTCAAAACCACTTTAAATGTACAGTGTGTATATTTCACTAAGAGTTTCATTGTTAGAAAGAGAAACTATACTTTTTTAAAAAAAAAACAAGAAATGTTTCTCATCACTGGAGATATCTTTTGCAACCGCTCATCTGTTATAGGTGATTATCTGCTACGGGATTTGTCAGTCCCTTTACCCAAAGGAGATTTCTCGACCAGTTCAATTCCAGCTGGATACACTCAATGTAGAAATTTATTAGAAGGTTAGTTATATCTCTCTTGTCTAAGGAATAAAATTGAAGATCTGAAACATGAAACTTGGGAAGGTGTTCTTGAACTAGTCACATACACCTCCAAGTTGAGTTCAGCTTTTTGTGGGAGACGTGAAATGCAATGGCAAAGAGGGGCTTAAAGGAGCATACAGGTAGACCATGATTAGAGCTCCTATGCATTGGCAGTTATAACTGAAATCCACACCTTGCTACTCTTGCTTTCACAAAAATCTGTATAAGACTTCAATGCACTCAAGCTTAACAACAGCTGATTACTTATGATGCTTTGGAGGCAAACTATTAGTGATATTTTGAGAATATTTTTATGAGAACTTAAGTTTTCACTTACATTTTACATTATGTAATGGGACTCAGCCTTCTCAGCTACAGACTTGTATTATATTTGTCTGGGACACTACTGCTAAAGGCCTCTTTTCTGTGCATAATTATTAATAATACTGATTTTACTCTCAGGAATTTAAAGAAAAGTCATATAGGCCTGTATAGATAGGTGAAAATGAGCCAATGAGAAGTATTATACACATATAAGTGGTAAAAAAATAAATACAAGCTCAAGAGTTTTCAGTAACATCTTTTTCTGTAATGATATAGCTGTTAATGACTTGTATATATTCAATCCAAGTGAAGAATAGTATCCTTTCTTATGAGGTCACTCTATAAACAAAGCATGATTTTCAAAATCTCATTAGAGTGATTACTTTTTATCATATTTTCTTCAATGCATTGCCAAAGCATTTCTTCACCTAGAAGGATAAGCTTGACATAGGAAGGATTTATTGACTCTGTAGTCTGGACTGTGACATCGTGATGAACACAAGCCCTGCTTCTCGCCACTCGCACTTCACCTTACAGGGTTGCAGCTGTGCTTAGCAACAGAATGCCAGATGGCACGGGAACATCAATTGATTAGTACTCAAGAACAATGTCACCTACCGGAACAAACCACAGACAAATTGACAAAGACAATGCTATGTTTGCAGGCCTGAATGATGAAGCGCTTTAAATAGGTTTATGCCTGCAATTTTTAAATGTGCGCTGCTTGGAAAATTTTGTTCTAGGAGAAGGGAGAATCTTAATTATATAACTATGCGTGTTTTTCTGGAAACTTTCTTTAATGCTTAATCCTCTTTACTCGCCTGCACATCTATATGCATAATATAACATATTAAAGCTATTTGTTGTCTGTCACTGCAAATCCAAAATTATCCAAACTCTCTCTTTAAAATGCATCCTTAGCCACCTTATCGTGGGCCAGAGACAATGGCAAATAGAATTACCTAAAGAGTTTTGGAATTCACAAGCTGTCAGCGTGAGTTATTTTTTCACAAATAATGTCTTTTCTGTATGCCTTGTTTTATAGAAGGCATTTATTATCATGTTTGGTATCATTTATGTAGCATACCTTGAATCATTTGCACTCAGACCTTGGACACAGGCTGTACCCGATGGCCTTAGAATGGGTACAATGTTTGAAAAGCACACATACCAGGTTATTCAGCCTAATTTCAGTAAGTAAGTCATACTGATTTTTCAAATATCTTCTTGGGAAACTTTTTGATTGTTGTAACTTCGTCTCAAAATTATGTGAATTGATGCTAGTACAAATAGTGAAAATTCTATTTCAACAAATGTAGTGTACTGCTGCTTTTATAAAATCATGGGTTGTCTGTAACTGTTGTTTCAGATAAGTAGGGTGCATTTCCTTAAGTGCAAATATAATATCCCTCTGGACTCAGAATTGATCTGCTGTCTGAGATGTTCCCAAAGTGCCTCACTTGCTTCAGGAGAATGCTTTACTGGGAAGATCTACAAAGGATTATCAGAAAAAAGAAGTCTGTGGATCCTGACTTCTGTATCCAGGTACATATTTTAACTCTGAAAATATGACTTTATTATCTGTAACTAATCTCATTGTCTCTTGGAGCAGACATTCCTGCTGATGACAGTTACACAGGAGTGGACCTTACATTTCCTTATTAAATGAAGATTGCCCTATTTGGGTTTTCGAGTTACTTTCACTGAAATATTTAGTAAACACAAAGTTTAAGCATATTATTACGGCCATTTCTGCTTCAGTGGGTCTTTCTTCACCTTGACTTTCTAGTTTGATACCTTTGTTCAAAGCCAAGTTTTCTAATCTTCATGGGAGACATTGTCCATGCACATCTTGTCTTCACTGAACTTGACCCTGACAGTCACTCCCAAAATGCTGTCTGCTCAGCTGCACCTATCTGGTTTGGCTTCATTTTAGACCATCAGGCTGGTACTCATGGGTGATGACTAGATCGCTCCCCACTGTCTCACATCACAAAGTTACCAGATTCTGCTGCTCCCTATTCCAACTTGGGGCACCTTGCAGCTACCATTTCTCAACATTACCATGTTCTCAAAGAGCACCTGTAGCTCTGGCATGTTTCAAGAAAGCTCTGTTCATCTCTCTCTCTGCCTATGAATATCAATCTGTTACTTCTACTTTTCTGTGGCTCTATAGTGTCTCAGGCACCAGGTCTCCCCTTGTAGCTTGTTCTTTGCCCTATCTTGCATTTATTTTTATCCCCCTTCCCCCCTCACCCCCATCACCCTGCTGCAGTAGTAAGTGTGTTGGCCCCTTATCAGAGGGCTACTCAATATCGTAACAAGCTCTCTATTCTATATATTTATATTTTGATCACTGCTTACACATTTATTTACTTTCTAAGTCACAGTAAATGTCTTAATATATATATTAAGACATTTATGTATAAGAATATATATACATATACATTCATATATGTATATCCATGTATATATGTATATATACATATATATGTATGAATATATATACATATTTATATATATATATATTTATTCTTTCTACACTTTGGCTTTGATGACAAAAAGCTATTCTCAGACCTCTAAATTCTATGTTGATATTTGAAAAGAAATTTCTATAAAGTAAAAAGAAAAAGCAAATTCTATTATTTTCCTGTAGACTAAAAAATACTTTTTGATTTGAAACCAAAAATTGATCAATAAATATTTTATTTAGGCTGTAAATGAATTTCCTCTGATACAATGTATATTATTATTTCAATGGGTATGGGAGTTATGATACAACTGAGATAACAGTAGAATACTGTTTTCATCTGCAAAAATATTACTTCAATTTTATCCTATCCCAGAAAAATGTTGTTTCCTTAAAAAAGACACTTAATCTTATGTAAAGGTGCCATTTCATTATAGAAATTGAAAGCTAATGTTATCAAATTTGATTTTTCTGTTACTTGCCGTGTTTCCAAAATGGGAACAGTAGAAGATACTGTGTCTCAAATAAATTGTGCATGGGAATCACCAGAAGGGCTTTCCACAGCAGATATCTGGGCACTACTCCCAGAAGTACTGATTCAGTAGGTTTGCAGTAGGAGCAAGAATGTTCATTTCCTTCTCTAGTAGCTTCACCACCAGCACAGTATAGTTATCTCTGAGCAATTGTCTATTCAGTTGTGAGTCACAGTTGCACCTGATATAACAGTGATGCCAGTGTCCTCCCATCCTGAAATATGACAAGAGTCTGTTCTCACTTCCCAAGACATCTCCAAAGTGACTTAGTGTCCACATTACCAACTACACATGTTCTTCCTGTCCTGCTTGTAGAGACCAGCCTTGCAACCTCTTCAAATATTCTCTAGGCCACAACACTTAGGGACTGAACTGTACAAATTTCTATTATATACCTGAAAAGAAGTTCCAAAATTCAGAAAGAAGCTTTTAAGGTTTTTTTTTTTAATCCTCACCCTAGGACATGTTTGTTGTTGTTGTTGTTTATTTTTTTTTATTTGGGGGGTAGAGAGAGAGAGAGAGATCAAGGTGAGAAACATTGACGAGTTGCCACCTGTATGCATTCTAAATGGGACTGAACCCGCAACCTAGGTATGCACCCTGACCAGGAATTGAACTGTAACCTTTTGGTGTATTGGATGACACTTAGCCAATTGAGCCACCTGGCCAGGTTATTTTCTCTGTCCTTTATTTTCTTCCTTCCTTCCTTCCTTCCTTCCTTCCTTCCTTCCTTCCTTCCTTCCTTTCTTCCTTTCTTCCTCCCTTCCTCCCTTCCTTCCTTTCCTCCTCCTCCTCTACCTTCTCTTCCCGCTCTCCCTTCTCCTCTTTCTGAATAATCAGTTCCTTTTTTCATGTTTTAGTGTGATTTTCTTCCTAAAGCATTATGACCTTGGGTTCAAATGATTGTGCTTCTAACTCTCTCTCTCTCTCTCTCTCTTTACCCTAAGCATTGGTAATAACTCTCTTGTGCTGATGATAGTCTCCATAAACAGTGGGTTTTGGATGTTCACACATTCATTTTTGAGTAGCTAAGGTCTTTCCTTATACATCACTCCAACTTCATACATTTTCTGGTGTTATTAAAAAGATTTACAAGAGGTCTAGAAGTAAATATTGAAGCTCCCACTTTGTCATTTTGAATGGTGCTCTAAATTCTTGCCATATAAGCAAGAATCTTCTCTTTGTGATGATTCATGGGCAACCTTCAGGAAATTGTTGATGATGGCCTTTATCAGGCAGTGAGGAGAAGAAGTTGTAACCTATGTGACACCTCCACCCAGCACCTATGAGGCACACCCTCATGTGGGAACTGATGTGCCTCAATCATTGTCATGGATCCCATTAACATCAAAATGACAGTGTGACCCAGGCTGGCCAGGTGTATCATGCGGCATTTCCTTCTCCATGTACAGCCTCCAGAAGTCTTATTTCTTATTGCAAGTTCTGGAGTCTTCTTCCAAACCTCATTCCAGGCCAAATGAGATCACCTTTCTGGGGTTCAAAAGCCTTCCTCCATTACCTCTCCAATTCTCATTGTGACATAAGCTTACATTTTACCATGTTAAATGCATAGTAACTCCACTTTTGTTTTCTAGGAATATTTTATTCTCTTCATAAAGCTCAAACTTTATAATAAAAAACTTGGACTTTGAAATAGACTTCTAAAGCCTGTATTGTAAGGATTTTCTTTCTTTCTTTCTTTCTTTCTTTCTTTCTTTCTTTCTTTCTTTCTTTCTTCCTTTCTTTTTCTATTCCTCCATAATAAACTAAATTTCTTGAAGCATAACCCAGGTGGAATCTGTATCTTTTGTAACTAAGGCACCATGACCTTGGGTGTATGCAGGCTATCACCTTGATTGTTTGCTGTAATTGCAGATAAAGACTAGCCAAGGTCTGATAATTAAAGTAAAATTCCACAAGCAGTATTTCAGTAAACAATGCTTCATATCAGACACATACTGACATTTTATAAGAGGATACTGAGCTCTGAGTTGTTAGAACATGATGATCCAGAGCATCGTTTCCTTCTGTGACAGACACAGCATTTTATTGGACAATAGGACCAGTGCTTAACCTGGTGATTTGAATATAAAAAGTCTTAATATATTTTGGTTGAACAGGTTAACAGAAGAGAGAGATGTACACATAAGGCACCTTGGTCACTTTAACTTTTTACATTCATGCAGAAAATGACAATGATATGAGGTTTTAGGGGTTAATTTATGGCAGAAGTTCTTAAAGTTTGGGAATTTTAGATTCTTTTATATACTTAAAAATTTGGGGGGATTCCAAATAGCTTTTTTATATGACTTATAACTATTAATATTTACAGTGTTAGGACTTACAACAGAAATTTTAACATATTTATTAATTCATTTAAATAGGTATAAACATACTATATGTTTGGTGTTTTTCCTCTTTTTTAAAAAATTGTTGCTCAAATACAGTTGCCTCACAAAATAAATAGATTTTTCAGATCATAAAGTTAGTCAGAAAAGTAGCATTAACATTTTTGAAAATCTTTTAAATGTTTGTCTTAATAGAAGATATTTGGATTCTCATATCTGCATCAGATTTAATATGTTCTAATATCACATGCAATGTGGCCTCTGGAAAGTTCCACTGTACACTCATGAGATAATGAGTGTGAAAAAGGCAAATGAGGTCTCAGTGTTCTGAAAACAGCCTTGACCTTACAAAACCCCTGAAAGGTTCTCATAGATACCCAGGGATTTCCACACCATATTTAGAAAACTGTTAGTTTGATCATTTCTTGATGGTTTTCTTGTTTTGTTAATAGTTATGAAACACAATACCTCAAAATAAAGTAAATAAGTAGCCCTGGCTGGTACAGCTCAGTGGACTGAGCACGGGCTGTGAACCAAAGCATCACAGGTTTGATTCCCAGTCAGGGCACATGCCTGGGTTGCAGGCCACAGCTCCCAGCAACCACACATTGATGTTTCTCTCCCTCACTTTCTCCCTCCCTTCTCTCTCTAAAAATAAATAAATAAAATCTTTAAAAATAAAGTAAATAAGTAAAAGTAAAGAGTAAAGAAAAATTAAGATACAAAGAAAAAAATGTTTTTTTCTCCTCATATCTATTTAATCCATCTTTTGAAAGTTTTTTTCTGTATATTTTTAACATTTTTCTTAACAAAACTATATTTAACTTGAAATATAAACTGAAGGAAAACATACATCTCCCACAGTTTTCAATTGAACCAATAAATTATTATTATATTCTTTTAAATCAGAAAATGACCGTTTATGGGCCACATTAAAGAAATAAAAATATTAACAATTTGTAAGTTCTAGTTTTAGTATTGACTGTCACAGTTTTCCCAATGCAAGTCCCTGAGAGTATTTAAATTTTTTAAATGGATACATAAAATTTACTTATGTGTCTAAAAATATACTGTGTTTAAACAACTCTCAAATGTACGTAGGTAGAGAGTGCCCATAATTTATCTCAGAAATGTAAAACTGAAAGACAGTTGATGCATAATTGGAGTAACAATTCATTCCCAGTGTTTCCTGGATTTAAAGTTTATTGATGACTCCTAGTACAAGGAATATGCAGACAAATGAGGACTTCTCATGTGTATTTTTGAAATATCTTAAATGAGTTGACATAATTAGTAATATTTATATATGTTCCCTATGGTCCCCTATCTACTCTACAGAATTTTTAGAAAGTGTCTGCATGGCAATGTGTGAGCCACAGACACACAGAGAGACAAAGAGACAGGCTGTAAATATAAGAGACGGATTAGAAGATGCCAGGGCCTGTGAATGTTCCCACAGGTAAATCAGAGCAGCCCTAAAATTGTTCACATTTGAGACTCAGACACTGGGATATTAGAGAGTTAGATATTCCATAATTAAAGAACCAAGAAATAGATTGTTATGATCGATGTTTCTGTCAGTGATTTATATTCATATTATATCAAGTGATTAATCTGCCTTCCTTGGGAATCATCACTCAACCTTCTAAGTCACTAGCTCCCTGTTAACATCATCTTAAAGTACTTTACAGCTCAAGTTGATTAGGTTTGTGCCTTTAGAATACACACACACACACACACACACACATATATATGTATACATATATACATATATTTGTCTGAATTGTCTGTTTTACCTGGTATTCTGTAACCTGAATTTCAAGGAGAATTAACATAGCACCACAATTCACATGTCTTAATACAAATATTTTGTTTTTTACTTCAAACAATATTTTCTCCATATAACAAGATGAAGTTTTTCTCCTGACAGCCTGGAGAGTTCTGTGACTGAAAATTAAAATTATATTGAAATCTGCAAAACCAATTTTGTAAACACCCTTAAGCCCAGAGTATTTTTCACTTCTTTGGTTAAAATGAATGAACTCTAAATTAATATTTTCTTTCAAAAATTTATCCGAGAAACATTTAACCTTAAAGCTTAAAGATTAAAACCACCAAATATAGTAAGTCCATTTTGTGGGGAATACATCACCCTTAAAGCAAAGCACAACACAGCACTAAACATTACTGAAAGCAACCTCACCATATCAATGTCTTTCACAACAGAAGGCTGTGTCCTTCTCTGAATGTGCAAGTGGTATGTGATCACGAACATCGCATTATAGGCATCTGTGCAAAGTTCCCAGATTCATGCCATGATTTCTACATATTGGATAATTTATCATAGTGCCATCTGTTTCAAAAACATAGTTGCCAACATAGATGGATTATCAAAAAATACATTATTTTGTCTTTATGTAAATGCTTCTGACAATATGTGCATGCAAATTCTGCTGAGATCATTAGCTTTTAAAGGCAAAATAGCATTGTAAAGGTGGCATAACCATAAAAATAAGTATGATTTCAATCAAAGCAATAACTAAACAAAAATCGTCACCAAGTATCAGTCATTCTCGTCAGTACATGAAAAAAAATATTTGACAATAATAAAATAATTTTGGGGAAGAAATCTAGATGTCTTTCCTCTCTCTCCCACTTGCATTGGTATCCTTTGGACATAAACTTATTTCCTTAGAATCAAAGTATACGTACATGGTTGGTTATTTTGTTTATAAATACAAGTGCTGTCCTCCAACACAAAAGATTATGTTGTCAGTGATCAACAGTGGAAATAGAAGGTAGCTACCTAAACTATTATATATCACAATTTGTTTGAAGCATAACCTTAATTGTAGTTAATAGAAATTCTGACTAAAATGGGTTTTGAAGTCAGCTAGTCCAATTCCTTTTTATGGTTGGAAAATTGTTATCCAAAGGAGCTAAATATTTACTGTGACAGAAATAGTTGTATTAGTGAGCGTTCTCCAGATAAACAGAACCATTAAGATATGTATGAATATACAATTTTATTTTAAGAAATTGGTTCACATGATTGTAGAAGTGCAAGGCCAAATCACTAGGACAGGTGAGCAGGCTGGAGACTGAGGGGAGGATCACAGACCAAGTTCAAAAGCAGCCTGCTCACAGAATTTCTTCTTGCTCAGGGCAGGTCAGTCTTTGTTTCGTTTATACCTTCAACTTTTTGGAAGAGGTTCACCCACATTATGAGGCTAACCTGCTATGCTCAAAGTTCAATAATTTAAAAGTTAATCTCATCCAAAAAACAGTATCACAGAAATCTCCAGAACAATGTTTGGTAAAACATCTGAACTCCAGGGCCCACACAAGTTGACACACAAAAAGAAATGATCATACTAGTGTGTATGCTGTGCCTTCAGTGTTCTACGAACAATGATCAGGGAACTGTTTGAGTAGTTCCACAGGTATTTATTACACACCACCCACCCTATAGTGAATCTACTATGAGACTGTTCCTTTTAAAGTATATTTTAAAAAGGTGTTAAGTATATAACCTGCTATTTTAATAATTAAAAAAAATTGATTTCGGATTTTCACCCAAGGTAAACATAGTAAAAGTACATATTTATTTTTCCATGTCTTCACACCATTTTAAACACCCATTTGGCTACAACACATTTTTTATACTTCACTAAATTTAAGTACCCCATGATGTCTTTCTTTCTTCACATAAGAAAGAATTCTAATTTAAATATCTCATTAAAGAGTGTTTAATAACATACATGGATACATTGCCAATAATTTTTTAAATTTACATAATAAATAACAACAATCAGTAGGGATAAATATAAATTCATGTTGATTGTCAACTGCCATACTTGACATTTAGGTACATTTTATTTTTAAAATTATAATAAATCAAATATAAATTCCTTATGTGTGTATAGAATTGTATACTGTAGTAAACACATTCATTTGTATTCTCAAAACTGGTTCTCTTCTCAAAAGTATGTGAGATGTTTAGGGCACTTCTTAGTTTTGATGGAATTAAGATAATCTAATTAGCCCAGTTCAATTTTCAAGCAGGAGCACCACCTGTCTTAGTTTAAAAAATGGCAGTTGTCCAATCTTGGTTTAGTAAAATGTGGCTAGAAAAGTAGGGAAATAGCCTCATTGGTAAAAATTTGGGGGCTGGGTTGCTAAGGGAGATGTCTATTTATATGAAAGTATCTTCTAAGTGTATCTACATAGGGAAGTCACTAAGA
Source organism: Tonatia bakeri (assembly GCA_004024845.1). NCBI lineage: Eukaryota > Metazoa > Chordata > Mammalia > Chiroptera > Phyllostomidae > Tonatia > Tonatia bakeri. The sequence continues at coordinate 28,340 of PVIA01002283.1, read as the reverse complement.
TTTGCAAATTCAGTTTTTTCATCATCTATTGCTATATAGCAAATTTCCACAAACTTAAAGGTTTCAAACAACACACAACTATTATCTCCAAGTTTTAATGGTTCAGGAGTCTAGGCTCAGTTCAGCTACCTACATTACATAAGGTCTCTAAAGGGTGCAATAAGGGACTTGCTTACCTGGAGGCTGGACTGAGAAAAATCTGTTTTCATATTCATATTTCCTGTGTGTTTTCATTTCAAATCCAAGGTTTTAAAAACACTCATTTCTCTGTTGCTGTGGGATTGAGTGCCCAAGATACTGTCTGGCTAGAGGATGCAGGTCATTCACAGCTGCTAGAAGTTTCCCCCAGTTCCTAGTGATGGCTACAGTTCCTAGTCATGTTGGTTTTTGAGGCATGCCATTTTACTCCACCAAGTCATGAAGGAGATTCTCTAGCAAGACAGCTAGCAAGATAGAGTGTTATTTAAAGTAACAGCCACAGGAGTGACAGCCATCAGCTCCTTTTGCCAAATTTTGTTGATTAGAATCAAGTGACAAGTCCTGTTCATACTGAGGGGGAGAATATTACACAAAAGCATGAGGTTCACTTGGCCGGGATCACGGCACAGGGGCAGAGGGACCTTAGGGCCTGGCAGCCATAGTTGGTAGAGACAGGTTTTGTCAGCCCCAGATGAAAACAGCAGAAGTTAAAGATTCTGTCAAGTCTTAAAAGACTAGCAAATGATGACGCTAAGACTTAAAAATAAATCTTTCTTGTTCCCAGAATAAAAACCTCAAGGTGATGAAAAGTTGATATCTGGCTCTTTTTTTCTTTCTTTCTTTCTTTTTTTTTTTTGGCTCCAGGACTTCTGTTCTACATCACAGCATCATGAGCCAGTTCAGTCCTGGCTCCATTCCCGACACCAGCTCCATTTTTGGCTTCCACCCAGTGTTCACCACTACATCTTGTTGGCCAGTGAATTGTTTCAGATGCCTGCACCCCGCACCTGCTTCTGGAATTCCACATACAGAGAGGCAGAGCATGGGGAACAGGCCCCTGGGACAATGTCTGGAAAGAGAGATCCTAAAGCAAGCAGAAAATAACTCAATAGAGAGCAGACGAAAATCTATTGAAGAAAATAATAGGATTAAAATAACGAAAAGTGGGGGTTCCTCTCCTTATATTCTGCATGCTATATATTGGATTTTTAAAATTACAGACATGGTTATAAATAAAAAATTGTAGGTGGCAAATTAGTACCTTTGAAGGCTGCATATTTTAAGAATGTAAAAGTGAAGTAGGCTGCTGTCTACTTCTCTCCCTTTAGGCAGAATGACAAAGGTGATCCTTTGTGGATGGTGAGCAGGATGTGGCATAGAGATTAATTAGAGATTAGGAACCCAAACCAATCACCAACGTGAAGGGACCAGAAATTGAGGTATAGTCCTGAGGTATACTGAAGCCAAGAACCAGAGACAGCACCAGAGGAAAGGCTAAGCAATAAGTCTTTCAGAGTGTCATCCTGGAAAATACTTAATAACTACATTATGCTTGAGGATGATTCCTTGCTGTTCAATTAGCTGGCTGCATGTGTCAGGAGTGTAACCAACTGGCAGATGGAAGATGTATATCCTGTGGCATCAGGAAGTCCTGACTACCCTGTACTTTATCCTCATTCTACATTCTACATGAGGCTACAGTCGTTCATCACATACAGCAGTGTGTAACAGACAAAAATACCTGCTTTCATGGAATTTCTATTCCACTCAGGGGATTCAAGTGCCAACATACTAAATACACATATTATACAGTGATAGGTGATAAGTCCCATTGAAAACAAGTAACAGGAGGAGGAAGTCAAGAAGTGCTAATTATTGGAAAGTGACATTTAAATAAAACTCTAGAAAGAAGCAAAGGTGTGAGCTAAACAGATACACTTTGAGGTGGGTTCTGCTTGCTGTGTCTGAGGGATCACAAAGAATTAAGCACGTCTGGAGTGGACCAGGCAAAGGCAATTGTGGATGAGGGCAGAAAGGTTATGAAAGTCTTTATCATGTAGGACATTGTAAATCATCCTCAGGGTTTGGGCATTGACCCTGAGTGAAATGAGAAGCCACTGGAGAATTTAGATAGACGATAGGAAGCCTGGAGAGATTTCATCATTGCTATGTTACATCTACAAGCAGGCTTTAGTGTTCTCCACTGTGACTGGCTTCTGTCTCTACTTTTTCGTACCTCCAAGTAATAATAATCTCATTAGAGTCACAGAAGTTTCCTGACATTGCATTTGTCCTTAATTCAAGCAACAGATAACCACTTATGCTCCTTTAACATGTTTTGGGAAATAATGTACAAGAATTTACAAACACACTTTTAATGAAGCAGTACCTGAAGGGTACTTTATAATTTTACTTTATTCATGGTGATGCTTTGATATTGTAATAACATCTTTAAAATCTGTCTAAGTCTGCAAAAATCTCTCCTGATGAATTTGTAAATCATCAAAATCCAATGATAGTAATCTGAACTACATTAGGTTCAGGACTAGGTCAGTGATGCCTACAGTTCAAATTCTGATTTCTCATGTTTTCTGTATATGTTTTTCAACTCGTCAAATATAAAATGGCCCTCCTTCATACTTCTTATTGTTTTGATTGTTCATAATTTCAATGTTCTCGAAACTTTTTCCCTCTTCCCATTACTTTTACTCTCACAGGTATAGCCAATTATCTGGTTGCTAGATAAGAGCTGTTGTTATGCATTTTTCTACTTGACTGAACAAATCTATCAAAAGATATAAGCATTGAGGATTTTGTCTCTTCTTCCATCTCCATTTTAAACCAGTGTAAGACAGAGAGCACTTGCTACACAGATTTAAACCCTTTCCCAGTTGGGCCCTCCCTGGCCTGGAGTGAGGGTCAGTCCATTTAACTCTCATTTAAATTGTATCCACTAACATAGCCTCGGAAAGCTGACATTTTGGCCTTTTCTGGTCTTTTTCTTAATTTGTTAAGACTGTTGGGAGTGGTAAGGAATGTTCATTGAGCCTCTTCAAATCCTAGACACTCTTTGTAGATTAAAGTTTTATGTTGGCTTGCAGACACAAGAAATTAGGAACCATGGTAACTGCAAGAAGGAGACATGTCACTGAGAAGCCATGCTTTTCTAATGTTCTCAGCTATGGGCTACAATTCTCCTTATAAATCTCATTTCTAAAATGGTCATATGTTGTTACTAGGAGACATATTCTAGACTGCAAGGCTTAATCCATTTTGATTGAGCTAGAAGGAACAAGCATATAATTTTTGTCTCTGTGTTGAAAAAAGACCAATGTAAAACTCCATTATAAAATGCAAACAAAAGACATGAACATGGATCACTCTATTTTTAATAGAAGAACATTTATGTACAGGGAATTTATGCATCAGTTTTAATTGTATAATTTGATGAGTTTTGACCAATGTGTATGTAATCCATAAAACCAAAAGCTCAATCAAGACAGAGGACACTTCTATCACATCAGGAAGATTCAAGTCATTTTTACAGAACATGATTTTTCAAAGGGATGGAGTACAACTAAAATAGAAACAGACCGATTTAGAAAATATCAGAATATCCAGGGTTAAGTATAGTTTAAAAACCATCCCTTATCGCAAATCACATGGAGCATGGGAGGTCGGTGTCTGAATGTATGTTGTCCCTCTCCCTTCTGAGTGTTACCTTTGAGAGTCAATGCTCTCAGACTGGAAAAATGAGAGAGAAGCCTAAAATATATAATGAAATAGGTTCCTAGAAAGAATATGGCACTTACTCCAGTGCTTTTCAACCAAGATTTTCTTTAATGTCAGACCTCACCAATTTGTTAATTGGAAGGCAGAAATCTTCCAATGAGGTCCTTAGCCTTATTGTTAAAGCAAACCGTGGGGTAGGTGCAAGTCAGCTCAGTGATCAGGGTGTCTCCATAGTATCAGTTGTACCTCGTAGGTAGCTCACTTGTTAGCAACAAGTGAGTGAATAGCTGTCAGTGTGGGCCCTCTTGGCAGAAGAGCTTCTACCACCCTTGTAGTGTGATGTTTGCTTCCCCAGCCCAGCTTTATTGAAATATAATTGACATGTAACATTGTGTAAGTTTAATACGTACAATATAATGATTTGATACATGCATATAATGTAAAATGGTTAACACTAAACATATTTCATCATCTCACATAATTACCATTTGTGTGTGTCTATGGTTTGAGAATATGTGAGATCTATTATTTTAACAACTTCTATGTATATGATACTGTTAACTATAGTCACTATGCTATAACTTAGATGCCTGGAACGTGTCCATATTAGAATCTGAAGGTTGTACCTTTTGACTAACATCTCTGCATTTCCCCACCCTCAGCTCCTGGCAACCACCATTCTGCTCTCTGTTTCTATAACTTTGGGTTTTTAAAATCTACATATAATCGGTATCACACAGTATTTGTCTTTCTCTGTTTGACTTATTTTACTTAGCATAACATCAGGATGTTTCCTTTTGTCATAAGGGAAGAAATATAAATGCAGTCATGAAGATGAACAAATTGTAGTTTCTAGACATTTCAGCTGAATTTTTACATCTAGATATAATTTGATATTTTGGTTTTTGCTCCCCTAAGATGGCTTGGCAATCTGCAACACTTATAAAAATGCAAATTTCTTTGTAAAACAGCTCTGAAGTTTTTGTCTAAGGAAAACAAAACAACAGCAAACAAAAATAAAACAAAATTCAAACAAAACATAAGAAAAAATTAAATAAAAGTTTTTAAAAATGTTATCAAAAGAAATGGTAACCATTAAGGGAAGACTCTTCTTTATTTAGAGGGCTATGCTATATGCCTGTTAGGTGATGATGATGATGTCGGTGCCAAAGCTGATAGCAGAACTTAATGGTTCCCTCCTAGCGCCAGCCTCTGAATTAAATGCTTTGACCGCATGATCTCATTGGATATCTACCATGACTCTAAGATATAGGTAGCAACATCATCCATGGTTTGCAGTTAAATAAACCAAGGCTTAGCTACTTTAAACAAGTAATGTCTGAGGTGCCCAAATGAAAAGTTGCAGATCCACGGTTCAAACACATGCTGTATGACTCCAAAGACCTTGAACTCAGTTCCAATAGCATATTTTTCCATGTATGAACCATGAATGATCTACATCAGTGTCAGTGGAAAATGCAGGCTCTTTGGCCTCATGCAAAACCTCAAATGTTTATGCTCGGTGGTAATAATTAAAATTGACCAACCTCACATTAAATATTAAAACACGCTTTTAGTGCATATGCTCATTTAACATCTGTATGTGCATCTGTAAAAACAGAGAATGAATGCCAAAGAACCATTTCATCCTTAAAATACATTATTAGACTGATACAAAGATAATCTGTGTCTACTTCATTGTCTATGAAAATTGCCTAAATATCATGGCTTCACAGAGAATGTTTTACTCTGTGTAAAGTTCTTTTAAATGTATTATAATCCAGTGGTTCTCAACTATTTGCCTGTCCTTCCACACACCGAAGTAATAAAATGAAGCCCTATGAGAAAGACTGACTAAAGCAGTGACTGAAAATGAGTAAGGAAGAAGGTGTGTTTGAAAAAGAACGCATTGGTGGAGGAAGTAGTTAATTAAAATGACTTCCTTACATCATTCTGACATAACACCTAGGTTAGCTGAGAATCTTTGATGTAATTTTTGTTAACAATTACTACTGCTAATTTCAATAACATGAATTTTTTTTCATCTTAGTGAAAAAATCACAGAATACATTACTGGTAAAATTTATTAAAATATCTATAAACCAAATATCACATATATAGTAATAATATATATAAAACTTTCAGATACTAGCCAAGATGAGAGTCCTTTGTATCTTATCTTATTACAAGGAAATAAAAAAATTACTTGCTATTTAGTGAGGGGGACATAATATACTTTCAATACAAAAATGTAGTTAATACTTTTTACCATGCAGTCAATATTTAAGAGAAAAAAGGTTTATAATATAGTGTCTATGCTTACACAGCATATGACTTTTATATGAATATATAATGTATAGAAAATAGTCATTTCAGAGATTATTTTACATTTTAGTACTGTAAGTTCTAAATATTTTGACGCTGAAAAATCAATGATCAATTCCAGTTTAGACTGACAGATGTCCTCAAATTAAGATGTCAGATATTGAATTAATCATTTAAAATAAAGCCATAATGCCAAATGTTGCTACAAATTGTAATGGAAATTGTCATATCAATTAAGATGAAATCAGTAATGATCCATATGTTATAAAGTCATAATTGTACAGCTGAGTGATTACGGAAGCACTTAAGTTTTATGTGTTCATGAATAGACCGTTGACGTTTTAACTCTTTTCCTATTTTTTTGTTCTATAAAAATAGTGATAGGAAAGGAAAATACACTATTTTTTGTCACCAAATTTCATGGCGTTTTGAGATAAAAAATAACTTATTGCAAGTGGATACACCCTGCAGGTCTCCATAATCATAGCTCTACATCTTCATAGGAGTGCACGATTATCACAATACAGTGCACAAAGCCATCATTTTCTTTGTAACTTCTATATAGCCTCATGAAATCTTGTCTGTATTGAAGCCCTCTGTGAGCATTACTTATCAACCCTACTGAACTATAAGTTCTTTGAAGGTAGAATCATAGTGTTCATCTTTGTTTTCATATTTGTAGCATAGAGACTTGACAATGGTGGATTTTGAGTAAAAAAGAAAAAGGAGTTTTCTGTGCCTTCTCTTTCCATAAATGCCTTGAGCAGAGAGGTTATAAAAACAGCTATTTCATTTCCATGCTATAAACCATAAGAAAGCCAGGACCTGTGGTTTCTGCAAGCCGTTATCACAGAACTACACTATTTGTAGTTGTCATAAACATTTACTTCAATAATAGAAAAGTTTAAAAAGCATTTTCTTGCGTGAATATTATTTCATTAAAATTTTTCAAGTTTCTTCTCTCTAATACATTCTGAGAATTACTTCATTTGCTTATTCATCACCTACCACATGCAAAGTTCTAAAGGAACAGGAGAGAAAAATATAAACGTGTCCCCTGCAGCACACGCAGACCTTACCGAGCATCTCAGAACTAAAGCAATCAGGATTCAGTCTTAGGATGCCAAGTGAGGAAAGGAACATTGAAATTTAAGATAGAGGAAGTAAGAGATGGAGTCAGGACTCTAAGACACTGTTCTGTGGGCCCCACCAAAGTAGTGGGGGATTCTACTGTAATGTAGAATTCTAGGTACATTGTTCCCAAAGTCAGTTTCTGAAATAGAAATTGTAAATTATGCTTTTTAATATGAAGTCAGCTCTCCTTCTCGAACAGTGCATACAATGAAACAGGCTTTTATTTTTTATTAAGGATTTTGTAGTGTAGATCTTATGCTAAAAGAACCAATGTTGGGGGTTAGGTAAGGTAGGAAAGAAGAGGCCAAAGTAGTAAATCCACTGATGTCTCATCTGAGCGTGCTTCCATGCGCCTGGAATCAGGTCACCAAGCCAAAGTCCGGAAATCTCTAAACTTAGGTCAGAGGCAAGGGGTATGGATAGACAAAGGTCGACTTAGTCAATAACCTAAATTAAGTGAATATCATCAAATACTATTAATTTTGCTAAAGTACTTAATTTAGGAAACCCAAATTAGACTAATATGTTATATATACATTAGTGATCTAAATTATACTTATATTCTATGGAAATAAATAATAACACAGAATTAATCAATTTCTTATCTTAACTGAGAATTATAAATCAAATTATATCTTACATTTCTGTTCACATTGGCATTTTTAATTATTAAAACACAACAACTAGATATTTCAGTTAATAAAATTTATTTTTACTAAAACGGATCAAGAAAAATGTAATAAAACTGATTTTTAATTCCAAACTATAAAACGTTTTTGTGTATAATCAGCCTTCTAAACAATACAGAGTGTGATCTTTAATGACTGTTTAAAAATGTAAATCTAGGACACATACATAACATAATTATACATATAAACTTAATTAAATTTTACCTACAAAGAGGAAGTTTAGTTTGACATAGTTTAAAAATATGTATAATGAGTGCTGAAATAAAGAAATATTCCCTTTAAACATAAAGTTTCCCAGAGAAATTAGAAGTGGGATTATCTTCTTTTATTAATAGAAACTAAACGACAAAATGTTCTAGTGCTCATCTCAGGCAGAGCTCACCTCCTTTGTATCAGTAGTTTTCTGTGTTGGTTTTTATATGCATTCTCTTTGAATCCAAGAAAAGAGAGACATACTGTGCAATTTCTAAATAAAATCATCACTGTCAGAGTTTCACATATACCTTAATGGTAATTTTTCTCTTTTTGCTCCTACAACCCATTTAACTAATTCAATAAATACTTTAATATCTTCTGCTTTTGATTCCGGTAAAATGCCCTCATATCCCCCTCCTTTCTTTCATGGCAATATTAACATCTAAATATAATTAATAATCAGTCTAACAGTTAGACTTGAGAATCTGTCTTATCTCCCCTGATATTTCTTACGCAACTTATTTTAGGCTCACGAAGGACATCCTTCCGAATGCAGACGGAATGGGCTCCCAGGAGCTGGCTAGGGTGTGATAAGTGCGAGAGGTGAAGAGTATACCACTCTCATGTCTTGAATATTGTCATTATATGAAACAATCTTGACTTTTCAAAAATTAAGAATAAAATAGTTTCCAATAAAAATGAGTATAATTTTTTTCTTAATCAGAGGAGGAACCTTAGGATCAACTAAACAGAACCTCCAAATTCTTTTCATCTTGATTTCATCAGCAGAGTTAAATTAGAGAAAAGTCACTGTAACTCTAGTGGTGCATTAGGCAATTTTACCAAAAAAGATTTAGTCATGCATTGGACTACTTTAAAGTTTTCATATTGTAGACATGCTAAATCTCCCCAACGTTTCACCAATGTACAACCACTATTCTGGAGTGAACAAAATGTGTTCAAGCTTTTAGTCACATTGAAAAGGTCAATTTAAAATTTAGATAATAGAATCAGCCTGCATTAGGAATCTATTTTCCAAATTACTGGTATGGGTGCTCTCGTAAATCTGAATGTTGACAATGAACTTTTCTGTAGGAAAATGGTCAATTCTAAATATATGAAATCAAAGTGGAGTTATGCTGAGTCATCTTTTTAAAAGGCATGGTAATATCAAAATCTGGTTGACAAGATTAGGCTCTTTTAATAAAGACTGAAGTGGAAGATGGTTAGTAAAGGAAGAACAGAGTGTCACTTAAGTTAATTCACATATTGTATGTTCCAAGGGCTATGCTAATTTCTATCTTCCTGGTCATAAAATTAAATGAATAAATAAATAAGCATATAATAAATAAACATTCATAAAATAGTTAAAACATATTAATGTAATAAATGTATAAAGCATATTTATACATTCAGATATATTCTTTCTGTATGTAGATACTATAAGGCAAAGTGGGTGAGTGTAGCAGATAACAGTTTTCTGATTTAGATTGAGCTGTCAGGGAACATAGCTCTTGGGAGTTACTATGCAAGCTAATATCTGAAGGGTAAGCAAAAGCTAGCCAAAAAAAGAAAAAAAGATAGAGGACCATTTCATGCAAAAAATTTTAAAAAGATGAAGTGAGATAAAGATTTACCTGTTGATAAAAGGAAAGCAGATCATCTGGACTGACACCTAACAACGAAGAGAGTAGTCAAAATTACTTTCCAATTATTTGAGGGCGAAAATACTGCCACCTTTGATTCTTGTCTAACACCTCCATGGATACACTATCAGTAATTCTTATAGGAGGCACCTCCCAAGTATCTTCTTGTCTGCCCTCCCTTATCAGAAGTGTGCCGGCTGTCATCACCTCTCACGTGGATTGTTGTGAGAGCCTTCTCAGTGATTCTTCTACTCACACTTGCTCTGCTTGTCTGTTTTTAATACGACTCTCACTCCTATGACCTCATTTCTACCCCATCTTCTGTCCTTTTTCTTTGCACACACAGCTGTAAAAACATTAAAAAGCCATAACTATGTACTATTTTTCCAGCCTCTGGTGCATCATATCTATCTCATGGAATTGTTTAAAGAATTGTATAAAAATATATGTGTCTTCTGTATAATTTCTAATTTCTAATTAAGTATTAGCTGCTGATAAGTTTCCTTTTTTGTTATAAAAACGAAGAATCAATGGAGACAAAACATGACAGTTATAGAGACTTTTACTTTCATTGTTCTATTTCTGGTTGTCACCGTAAGTTAACATGATGCCACTTGAATTTAAATACTATATTTTCTTCTATAAGGCACCTACTTTAAAAAGTTGTTATTAATTTTATATTAAATCTGGATCGAGTAGAAATACAATAATATCGAGACTCAAGATTCAGATTTTAAGTAACTGGAAAGGTGCAAAACTAATACCCTTTAAGGACAGCTGCCTTATAAGCTACAAGCACAAGGGCTTGACATATTGAATGATTCCTATATATTAATGGAATGCATGAACAAGTGACATGAGACTCTTAATCTCCACAAACACTGAAGTTGAAGGGAGTTATCAAGAGGAGGTTGCAACAAATTTGTGGTCTTTTATTATGTATTTGCAATTTCTCGTGTTGAGTCCCTTATCCTTGTATTTTACATATCAAAGAAAGTAAAAACAGGACTTGGAGAAAACAACTTACTCCACAGTGACATTTTTCAGACTGTTTCTTGCTCTAGAGATTTCTTTTTATGCTATTTTTATTCTTTCTATTTAAATGATAGAAGGAAGTTCATGATAAAGGACCAATCACATTTTTAGAAAACCTGTCTTGTATGTGGTAGTGAGAACATTATTGTCAATTCATGGTCATTGGCACAAATTCAACACCAACAGGAATCCCCAGTTTGTGGTGTGGAAACTTTATCCAGTGCAGAACAATTCAGCTCTTTGACACAGCTCTTCTGCGAGACAGCCAAGGGGCCAGGACCCCCTCCAGCTAGACAGTTCTGCTCTGCTTCTTATTGGTCCTCTTGACCTTGTGTTGGTCTGCTCTACTCTGCTCTGGCAAGACCTGTTCAATGTTTCATCTCCAACTAGGGAAATGCAGTCTTCAGGGAAAAGGGAAAGTGCATTCCCACAGCCAGAGGGGAGCTGACTTATACAGACAGAAGTTCCCACCCCTGGTTCCTGATTGGCCCATCCCCCATGCAAATGAGGAAGCCAAATTCCTGAAGTTTGGTCCAAAAGGCACTGTCTTGATTAGTCAAAATGGAGACACTCTGATTGGTCTGTGAAGATGTTGATGGGGGTATAGCTGTTCAGCTCTGGTTAAATGGGAAAACCTCAGTTGTACTGATTGAAACAGAATTCCAGAACTCTTTATAAGGTCTGGCTAAGATGGCAGAAACACTGCACAGACAGGCAGTTCAGTGTAAAGGCAAGTAGTTCAGTGTAGGCTTTGCCCCATGAGGTGCAGTTTGTGTGAGAGGCCCTTGTGAAGAAATGCCTATTAAATTTGAGTGCAGTTCAGCTACCAGGAGCCCTTCTCTGTAGGTATCTTCTTTTTTAAAAAATTATTTTATTGTTGTTCAATTACAGTTGTCTGCATTTAACCTCCACTATTCTACCCCACTGCTCCCCAACCAATCCCACTCCCATCCCTTACTTTCATCCCCACCTTGGTTTTCTTCTTTCTCAGGGTCCACACTATCAATTTCAATTTTACACTATTTATTGCCTTATCCGGTTCATTCTAAAGTTGATTGAAGTATCTCCACTCACTGTATTTAAAAAAAGTCGCACAACTCATGTATTCTACATTCTAATTAATCAATTATTTATGAAGTGGTAATACAATGCCTAAAAAAAGAGAGGACTATTTATACCAAGGTACTTAAACTCCTTTTATAAAGAATCCCTTGCCAAGAAAGAATTGAACTGTAAGTACAATGTTATAGAACATGCTTTTCTGAACATATTTGAGCTATGCAAGGAGAATGGTATTTTTTTTAAATCCTCAACCAAGGACACTCCCTTATTGCTCTTAGTAAGAGAGGAAAGGATAGAGAAAGGAATAGAAAGGAAAGAAAGTTTGACGTAACAGAGAAATACCGACTGGCTGTCTCCCATATACACCAGACCGGGGTCACACATTCCTGGACCTGGAATCAAACCCACAAGCTGTATTTGTTGTTTTAACCAGAATCTGACCCACAACCCTTTGGTGAGAGGATGATGCTCCAACCAACAGAACCACACTGACCAGGGTAAATGGTACATTTTTGATAAATAATAATAGAAATGCATTTGCATTTAAAATTCATAAAAGAAGTTCCTAATCTGCATGTTTTATGTAAATTAATGCTCTTTTTTTGGTAAAAATGTAATTTTGTAGACAGAATTAAATTTTGTTATACATGAATATACAATATATCTATTATAAGGCACATCATTTTTCTCCAGTGTATTTTATAAAATTTACAATGACAAAAGTGCAAATCTTAGTTTATCCTGTAGTCTATTTCTATTTTCTTTCTTATTTTTTTAAAGATTTTATTTATTTATTTTTAGAGAGAGGGGAAGGGAGGGAGAAAAAGAGGGAGAGAAACATCAATGTGTGGTTGATTTGTATATGACCCCCACTGGGTACCTGGCCTGCAACCCAGGTATGTGCCCTGACTGGGAATCAAACCAGCGACAGTTTGGTTGGCAGGCTGGCTGGCACTCAATCCACTGAGCCACACCAGCCAGGGCCATTTCTATTTTCTTGAAAACTATATTCAAACATATAAATTAGAATTCAATACTATATTTATTGTCTAGGAAAGTAATAATTTATTTCTTAGTAAAACTGGAAACATAACATAATGGGAGTTTTAGAACAACAGTGCAGTAGAATAATATAGAGTAACATAATGTGTCAGTTTTTATATCATTGTTAGCATATTACACAGCTTTCTACAAAGTTTTTACATGTTGTCATCAGCTTAAAAGAAATATAAACGCCCTGGCTGGCGTAGCTCAGTGTATTGAGCACGGGCTGTGAACCAGGCATCGCAGGTTCCATTCCCAGTCAGGGCACATGCCTGGGTTGCAGGCCATGTCCCCCAGCAACCACACATTGATGTTTCTGTCTCTCTCTCCCTCTCCCTTCCCTCTCTAAAAATAAATAAATAAAATCTTAAAAAAAAGAAATATAAACAAGAAAATGTGTAAATTAATGAGAAACACGCTCTTGTGTTTTATAGAAAAGAATGTTTAAAACACATACTTTTATTTCATAACATGGATGTTTCTAAATCAAAATTCTTAATAAAGTATTCACTGATTAGATATTTTAACTGGGGAATCAGTGAAAATAAGTATATTTTTTAACTTGAAATACTATAAATAAGCTACAGAATGTGTTTAACTATATATATAAATGTATATATTTTCATTCTTATACACATATACACATGCACATTCATGTGCACATAAACATTTATGTGCACGTATAATATATACATATGTATGTCATGTATGTATACACAAGTGTTATATACACATATGTGTTCATGAGAGCTGATAAACATATTTAAGAATTAAATGTGTAGTTATCACATCTACCTTACATTAAAGAGATAGCAGATTTGGCAGGATCGATGGCAATATTTTCAGTTTTCATTACTCAGTTGACAAAGTAATTAATTAAAGCCTCGATAAGCTGAGCACCCTGCCATGTGAGGGCAAGTTAGAAATATGGGGCCCTAAATATCAAATTCTCATAATCGGGTTGTAGAAGCAAAACACAAACATACCTACAGTGACCTGAAAGTCAGATTTGTGCCAGAGTAGGTCAAGCTAGTAAAACTATTGCCAGCTATGAAGGATAAAGGGACTGGATATGGAAGCTGAATTCAAATAAAAGCATTAGATACTATCTGGACCACTTGAATTCTCTTCCTCCCAATAGGCCTGGAGATGTGGAGATAAGGGCAGGCATTTGGAAGCAGAACTAGGAGATAAACAGAAATGTCTGTGCATAGACAAGTGCATCAGTCAAAACCACAATAGAATAAAGCAAGTCACACGCAAACAGAAGCGAAGATTGAGCAAATGCCATGAAGTGCAGAGTTTATATGCAGGGGAAGAGGTGAAGAGTTAGTTAATAAGACTCACAGGAAGGGTATAGGCAGAGCAAATAAAAAATGACTCAATTTGAATAATGAAGTATAACATTTTCTTACTATTGTGGAGTTGTTTAAAATGCATTCAAGAATCCATGAGACAATTTAAACTCAAGATGCGGGGGCTGGTCCTTTTTTGCTCCTGGGTAGCATGACGTGAAAGTAGGCTCCGTGGCTGACACTCTTGCCCTTTCTCTTCCTCCACGTGAATTTACAATACAACACCCGTCTCACTGCTATATATGGTTACCTCGTGTATTAGCCTTTTACTATTGCTCTGACAAATAACCTCAAAATTGGTAGCTTAAAACAATGCAAATTTATATTTTATACTTCTAGAGGACAGCAGTCCTGAAACGAGCCTTAGGGCTGCAATCAGGGTGATGGCAGGACTGCACACTTTCTCAACAGAAGTCTCTGGAAGGAATTAATTCCCTCACCTTCTGGTACTGCAATCTTTTCTGACCCAGACTCTCCTGTCTCCCTTTCACAAGGACCCTTGTGATTAGCTGGATCACCCATTCTAATCTCTTCATCTCAAGAAACTTTAATCACATATGTGAAGTCCATTTGCCACATGAGGTAACATAATTCACAGGCTTTTTGAATTAGGAGGCAGGCATTTTTTTAGGACCTTTATTCTCTGTAACACAGCTCGCACAATGTAACTTCCAGGAACTAACTGGCAAACAGTTTTATAGAAAGCTATGTCATGAGAGTTGGTTACTAGGAGAAATCCTTGAGGTGTGGCCTGCCAGACAAGTTGTTATAGAAGAATGTAGGTTGGTCAGACAGCAAGAGTTCTTTATTGTCAAGGAAGGGGATCAATTCATTTCCAAGGTGCACGTAGAGAAGAACACAGCATAAACTATAATGTAGATGAAGAATAAAGTTCAAAAGAGAGGCATTTCAGTCAGCTGGTAGAAGCAGAATACTCACACAGGAGAATAGTTGCAGGGCAACTGGACAAGTTAGGTTTGGAGAAAATGTGGGATGTTTTAAAAGTCTAACAGAATCATTCACTTGAAGCCATAGTCATTGTCTTTGCACCATGGTAACAATGGTAGGCTGTGGTAAAGAAATGTTGGAGAGAGAGTTCCAGGTAGCTATTACAATGTGAAGTCATGAAGTACTAAATCCTACCTGAATTGTGGAGGTAACATATAGAATGGAAGTTAAAAGGTGAATATAAAAATGCCACATTTGCTTTACATCTAACGAAAAAAAATATGTAGAATGTTGGTTAGTCACTTAGTAGTTGTTTTGGTTATCAGAAAGAGACCACTTTCACATAATTTTATTACAGTATATTGTTATAATTGTTCTATTTTATTGCAATTTTTATCTATTTCTTACTGTTACTAAATTTAAAAACTTTATCATAAGTATACATGTACAGGAAGATCCAGTGTGTGTGTGTATTTCAGCATTATTTGTAGTTTGAGTTCCAGATTTACTGGGGGTCTTCAGGGTAACCCCCAAGGATAAAGGGGGACCAATATGCCATCAAACATCTGATTTAATTGGTCTGTCATGAAGACGCATAATAACGTTTCTTCCTGGTTGGCAGGTCTACAATATTTATTGATGTTACATTAAATTATTAGGTTAAGAGTGGATTCTTCAATGGAGAATAGACATTCTAGACATTATAAAACATAAAAGGTTCTTACTGCATGCCAAAAGATAGCTCTGAAGCCATATGATAAAAAGATAAGCATAGATTATTTTATGACGATCATAGCAACAAATACCATTTAAATAATGTGTTTTTTTTTTCATTCTATGATTGTCTATTTTAAGTGTTGCTGTTTTTTCAGTTGTAGCAGTGGATGAAAATATTTCCAGATTACAAATTTCCAAATAAGCAACACTGCACGAAATGAAAACACTGTATCTGGTTGGTCATTTATTAAAAGGTGAGCAGCCAGAGGGAAGGAACAGTACAGGGAACTTTTGTCTTTGTTATCTTGATTTACAACAGTGGACGGGTATGTCTCGGTTGTGTTTTCTAAGATGGCTTTATATTTTTATATGCTCCTTCCAGGCTTCTCAGAATGTTGTTAGTCATTCTGTTAAACTTGTGTCAAATAGACAAAGGAAAGCCCGAAAGGACATAACCGTTCCTGGACTGGTTCTTTCTAAAGAGTGGTAACTTGGGCTTTTGTTTATAATTTTTTTAAAGATTTTATTTATTTATTTTCAGAGAGAGGGGAAGGGAGGGAGAAAGAGAAGGAAAGAATCATCAATGCATGGTGCCTCTCAGGCATCCCCAGCTGGGGACCTGGGCCTCAACCCAGGCGTGTGCCCTGACTTGGGAATGGATTCAGTGACCTTTTGGTGTACAGGCTGGCACTCAATCCACTGAGTCATACCAGGCAGGGCTGGGTTTTTGTTTATAATTTACATGTTCACATTACTATTGCTAACAAGCCTTTGTAAAAATGAGAAATACTAAAGGCATTGACTATGAATGTGGGTCCCCCTAGAAGCAAACATTCCCAAATCTGCGGTTTATGTTTTGAAATTTACTAGCTCTTGTGGTTAACAGAATTAGATGGGTGATGGACGATCAAAGAGATTATTTTCTAAGTGCAGGACTGCCAGCCACAGCCTCAGAAAATAAAACAGGATACTGTTGGTTTTTGTAATTGAATTTGGAAAGCCAGTGTTTTTCTTGGTAATGATTGGTAAATAAGAGTGTACCTTGTGAGTCATATGTGATGTTAACTGGGATCCATCTGTAGTTGTTTGGTTTTGATATTTTCCACATGAAAAAAATTAGAAAATTAATACTTAAAAAAAGAATTTGTTCTTATGCATAATGAAAACAATCTTTTAAAGCCTACTTGAGATGAAACATCTCAAGAATGTCACCTTCTGGAAGAGTAACTCTTAGGAATAAATGTTGCCAGGTCAGTGAAATCCCTTGATCATAACACCATCACGGGAAAATATAAGTGTTTAGGTGCAATTCAACCAACTTCCTGGTCCATAATTTTGCCCCGGTTATTAAGCCTCTCTCTTAGGATGATAGACTGACCCTTATTGTAGTCCTCATTTTGGCAACTTTTCTTTTATGTTTTACTGTAAACTCAAATACCTGTAGCAGGTTCCCTTGTGATTTTAATGTCCCTAATATTTTTGGAGCTAGAATTAAATAATTTAACTCATAATCAGGCCTTTGTTCCCATGTTAACTGCTCTTCCCGATCAAGCCCTTCTGCTTTGGGGAATGTTGTCATGAGTTGCTGATGTGCTATCTCTTTGTCAAGCAGGAGACAACTTGGAGGTTGCAAGGAAAATTTAGAAGTATGTTTTCAAAGCAGCTGCTACCAGCTGCTGGCACCCAGAAGCCTAATGCAAAAAGGATATTTTTGACTAAGGAAATACAGACTTCTCTCTCAGTTCCCTGGAACTCTCCTTCTTCCTTCCTCCCCTTTAAAACTTTTCTCCTTGGTCAGGAATTTTAGGGATGGCCTTTGGACGTCAGTCTGCCATCCTCCTAGGTGGTGGGCTTCCTGAATAAAAACAACCTTTCCTTTCCATCTAACACTTGTCTCTTCGGTGTTGGCTTTCAAGTGGCACACAGCTGAACTTGGGTTTTTTAGTTCCATGCTTATCCTTTATAATTATTTCAACTTTCCCCATCCTTCTTAAACTGGTAGTAACTTCAACTTCACCCGCCTATTTTGGTAATTGACCTTGCTGTTAGACTGGATTTTCTATACTCATCCACACTTATTTTAATTTTTTAATATATTTTCCACCAGTTAGGGTGAAAAGGTATGGTTCACCATCAGAGCCATCCTTACACCTGTGTTCTGGCTCCCATCTTTTCTCTCATTACATAAAATGCATCACATGACAAATGTCAATGCTATATTGGGAGGTACGAGGGTCTCTTTGACAGAGAACATGTGACCCTTTACATTAAATACAGAGAATCAGCTTGCATGAGGGTATTGGGAAAAAGTTAGGTTTTACTAAGAAATTTTTGGGGAAATTGAGGAATCGTTTCATGTAAACATTGAACAGAATTTCATTCAAAAACCCAATCAGTCTAAAGTGTATGCCATCTATTCCTCAGTCTCTTGAACAGTTGCCAACAATATGTTCCTTTCCTGTCCTGCCTATATAAAGACCCAATAGTTTCTACTCCCAGGTATTCTGCACTGGATCTCAAACTCTCTCTCTCTCCCCCCACCCCATTCAGGTAAAGCGAGCTACCTCTTAAATGTATACTTCCTTCATCTCTTAAAACTCTTCTCTGCTAACTAGAAAGTCACCCTTTTGACAATAACAACTTGTACTGAATAGTTTAAAGACTCTACTCTTACCAGAAATCATTCTCCTGAGAAGGGGATGGATAATTACAAATACCCAAAAAATAGTTCAGCTACAAAATTATTTCATTTCAATACTGTACTAAAAACCATTTTTGTTCTTTGGTTCTATCACCACCACCTTTAAACATGCTTTAGTTGCTTCTACTTTAAGGGAAAATCAAGCACTGAAACCCACACCCACATATACATATCCAATCCAGAGGTCCCAGTGCCATCTATAAATAGGTAATTCTCTAATTCTGTCCTCTGTGTGCTTAATGAACAGCTCACATAACTCAAAATTAGAATGTCCAAAATCAGATTTATCAATATTTCCCACAACTTGGCCACCTAAGTAAGCACCTGATAAATTTATTGCATATATCGTAATCCCCTGGTATAGGGAGGACTGAAATAGTAGAAGGGAGTACACAGGGAAGCAAGCACTAGGGAATCAGTGATATTGAGTGAGCTGCAGGTGGTCACATGTTCCAATTATTTTCTGAAAAGCATTTTTCATGGCTGTTATCTATTGGATCATTTCTATGAATATTGAATACTGAATATGGAAATATTGAAACCTGTCTTTACCCAAGGTACACAGGGGCTCTGAGAAGCAGCTGGGTCATTATGTCATTGTGTACAGACAAAGGACTCTACAGAAAATGATTAGTACCTGCCTCAACACTTAGAAGTGCTATCCCTGGATTTCATGCAGTCTATGGAATTTGAATCACTGGAAGTCATTCCCATCTACACTCCGTGAATAGAAAAAGCCAGAAAATGAAAGTATAAAAAATCAAAATGACACTATCCCTGCTCTTCTAGATTTCTACCAAGTGATCATCCCCAAAGTCCCTAGTCCAGAGAAATTTTGTTTTCAAGCTATCTGAGAGGCAGAGATTGAATAAGGTGTTGCCACATCTTAAACTATGCTCAGAACAAGTGACATGATATAGGTCTGCAAGATGCTTGACACTTTAGAAAAATACTGTGGTTTTTGAAATGAAAGATTTGTGAGAACATGGAAAAACATGCATATATACTCATATACCCTTAGTTCCACAGCTCTGTGCATTTCCATCATGCAAGTGCATTAAAAAAGTCAAGAATTATATGTTTGTAGGCAAACCATGGCAATCTGAAGGGGATTATTATTAATAAATTGTCACAATATATATTGAATTCAGTATGCCCTGAATTGTTTATGAGAAAGCCACTGGGTTTTAGCCCAAAGTTTAAAGAACAGATAAAATTAAGTACTTATGGTTAATGACAATAAATAGAAATGCCTTTGTTGTCTCAGAGAGTTTTATTGCTTTGTATGCTTAAAGACAATGTTTCCCAATCTTCTTCATGATGTGGTATGCAAAGAAAATAACATTTCTATGGGGACACAGATGTTACAGTTTCTTTGGGTATACTGTGTCTCTTTAAAAACATTTTTGAGTTGAAAGCATTATTCATTTTTTAAAAAAAATATTAAGGTATGATTTACATATAGTAAATTTCTCTTTTTAGTGTAAAATTCTATAAATTTTGATAAAGGCATACCATTGTATAACAACTATTACAATCAAGATATAGAAAGTTTCATCGTCCTTCAATTCCTTATGTGCTCCTTTGTGGATTTCACTTTTCTCACCCCCAGGTTTTTAAAGGCCCCTGATCTGCATTACATCTCTATTGTTTTGTCTTTTCCAGGATGTCATATCAATGGAATCATACAGTATGTAAGCTTTTGGATAAGACTTCTTTTACTAGGCATAATTAAATGTTAATAAATACATGTTGTCACATACATTAGTAGTTTATTTCTCTTTATTGCTTAGTATTCTTCCAACTTGGGAAGAAATGGCCAGACCATAGTACCCTCACTATATTCATTGACTGGGGATTCATGGGAAGAACATAACTTCAACTCAAATACTTTGGTAAGTCCCAAAGGGATTGCACTTGGAGATGACCAACAAACTTCACACATTATGGCAGGTTTCTTTTTGAGGTAAGATCTGGGTGACACATCTCTGTCACTGCCAGTCTATCATCACTTGTGCTAAGGGATAATATGCTTTTAATAATCCATTGTTTATATTATTAAAAATATAATTTATCCATCATTTTTAAGAGCTTCTTTCTTCTGAAGGGAAACTTAGAAGTAAAGGCTATGGTACACAAAACAGCCAAGGGTCATGACTTTTATTCATCTTTTTCCATCCATTTCCAATCTCCCTCACACTCATAGATGACCTCTACAAGTCTTGGTGGTTTATCTGCTGATGTGATCCAAACCCTCATTTTTAAGGAATCTGAGTACGTGGCACATATATGCTTCTTAAGCCAAAGTTGCTGCATTTATCCATTTACAGTTGCATATAGGAAAGAGAAAACCAGGAGGCATCCAAGTAAATTATTTGAGGTCCTCATATACTTATTCTCTGCTAGTGGTGTGCAGTGGTTACATCTCCTCTTGCTGATCAGTTTCTGTTGTCTCTGCCTGGATGGGATCTCCTCCAGTCTTTCCTTTGGGCTAATCAACGCTTTCTTAGAGCTTAGTCACAATGAGATTTTTTTTATTCCACTTCCTTCCTTCTTCAGCTTCTCTCACAGGTATCAGATTTGCATCATGGTCTGAAAGATTCCTCATCTTACTCCTGCTCCTTTCTCCTTTTACCTTTCACACTCATTACCCCTAGTAAATGCTGTGCAGTATTCACTCTGCCCTGGCTTTTCCTTCCCAGAGGGCATAAACTGACACAATGAGTATGTGTGGGGAAGACTAGGTCACATGAAAATGTCAGAGTCCCCTTTAAAAAATAGACATTTCTGTTGGACTAAAATACATTTAAATGAGATAAATAGGTCATGTACTGGGCTTTGCAGTATCTGGTAGGTAGTCTTTAGAACCTTAAATAATGACTTTGGCCATTATTGACGAAAACATTTAAAGAAACTCAGAGTTGAGTCTTTAAACCAAAATTGTAGAGGATGTTTTGTATAACTGACTCCTAGTATTGTACTGGTGGCATTTACACTCTTTGGCTATAAGAGATAATTATTATGTAATCATTAATTGTTTCAAATTAATTATTAATAGTAAATTTTATGAATAATTATTAGCCATTATTTTCCATATCTAGTACTTGGACCAGTGACTAAGACATTGCACTACTATTCTCTGGTGAAAACATCTCCACGGAGACGGAGCCTGAAGTGGAGAAGTGAACACCCATCACAAACATACTGCAGATGACGGCTCTGAGTCCTGTTCTCAGTTCATCTGACTGCGAGCGCCTGTTTGTGAGAATCGATTGCTGGGCTTCAGGAATTTAGATATGTTACAGTGCTTTCCACAGAAAAGGTCACATACACATTCAATAATAATATATTACCTAGTACACTAAAGAACACAGTAGATGTAATTATGTGTTTTTATGAGTATATACAAAAAGTTTCCTAACTTAGCCTGTGGCAGATGCAGTGAGGAGGTGATGTGTGTGTGTATACACACATATATGTAATTTTTATTTTGTTATATATATAATTTTAAGTGAGTAGGTGATATATATTATTTTACTATGTATATAATTGTTTTACATATATATAATTTTCCAAGTTTTAAGATGTTTGGGGAAATGAAACATTATATTCCCCATACTGTTAAAGAATAGAGTAAGAAGTGTGGAGTATTTAGACATGTGTCTGAGGAGAAATCAAAGGCATAAGTTAAGTTTAGTATTAGAGTTAGTTTTTTTTTAACAGTGAAATGATTATATTTTTAAACTGTCATTTGTCGGTAGTATAAAGTGAATATAAATTTTTCTAATTTATCATCATTACCTTTCTTCATTACTTTTTAGTCAAGTGACTCGCAGTTTAAAATAATCCTTCAATCGTGCTGTTACAAAGGGTAAGAACTCCTTCTTTCTTTCTGCTACATAGAATTCCACTGTGTAAATGTACCATAGTTTCTTTTGATCCATTCATTTACCGATGGATGGAACTGGAAAGCATTATGCTAAGCGAAATAAGCCAGGCTGTGAAAGGCAAATACCATATGATCTCACCTTTAACAGAAACCTAAACAACAAAACAAACAAACAAGTAAAATATAACCAAAGACACTGAAATTGAGAACAGGCTGACAGTGACTAGAGGGGAGAGGGGAGGGAATTTCAGGGGAAAAGGGGAAGGGTTTACAGGAACAAGTATAAAGGACACATGGACAAAAACTGGGGGTGTAGAAATGGGAGGGAGGTAGGGAGGGATGGGAGGGTGGGCTAGGCTGGGAGTAAAAGACAGAAAACTGTACTTGAACAACAATTAAAATAGAATAAAAAAAGAAGAAGACAAAAAAGATCCTTCAATCAAAATGGGACCACTTATGCTTCTTTGGAAGCACCAGAGAAGGGAGGCCTGGAGAGATTCGTCGTCATTCATAACTTCAAGAACATGGAAGAAAGAGAGAAGAAGGGGTCTTAAATATATTGCTAAATATTAAATTCATATACTTTTTTACTGCTTAATCCTTTCCTTCTTTCTGATACAAAACTTCTCCTCAATTAATCTATAAACCTTTGCCTAATCTTTCTTTTCATACAAAATAAAATTAAAAATTACTTATTTATAAACATGTCTTATTCATTCAACTGTAACATTAAGAATCACTTTTAATTCTAAAAGATACATTTCCTTTGTGTTTACATAAATACATTACAGATGGGAGAAAGACCCAAGCCAAGAGGCTCTCCCTGACACAGTTCTTGTCTTACCTTTGAGAGAATACTTCAAGTGAGAAACAAACATGTATAGTGGAAATGAGACAGCAAGTTCGTTTATGACACACATGAGCATAAAGCTGTAAGCAGGCACCCAGCTAGTCTAAATGTCCCACATATAGAGAAAATAAAGTTGTTAGTAAGTTTATTAGTAAGTTTGCTCTATAGACTTGAGCCAAGGCTATGAGTGTGTACTTAGCTAATCTAAGTATGTCAGCAATTGGGGTTCAGAAGTTACATACCTTAGCTGGTTTATAGGTTCCCCTTCCTTCTCTCCTTGGGAATAATGTACAGCTATACTGACCTTTTTCTCAGTGAAGGCTCTTTGTCTTAATTAGTGAAATTGCTACAGAAGCTCCCTTTCTCAGCATAGGCTCTCAAAGGCTAGGCCCCTCTCCTCTACGATTTCTGCTTGTGACATTCGGGATACCAGGCAATCTTAGTAAAATTACTACAGGAGCTTGTAGAAGCCCCTTTTCTCAGCACAGTCTCAAGGACTCTCCCTTCCTCCTGTGCTATGTTGGTTGTAAGGCTCAGGGTACCCTAGCAATGTTATAAAGCCAAGCTCAGGACTGCTGAGTCAATGAGACATGTCTTCCTCTGGCTTTCTGCCTCCTGTATTAAGTTCTTTGTTAGATTGTAATGGCGAGGGCCTTGCCTTTATTTCCCCTCTGGCTACTCATTCCTAGCTGTTACCTAACAAACATATATTCAAGGTTAATTTTCAATATCATTTTTCTTTATTCTTTAAAAAAAATAGGTCAAAAGATCCTCTGTTATGAGCCTGAAAATGATTCAAACCTACTACTTTGATGACAAATAAAATCCAAATCTAGCATATGTCAAGAGAAGAAATAATCTTCAATATATATAAATATATATATTTAAATCTATAGTAGTTAATATATAATTATTCATAGATTCCTCTTAAAAATATTTTATTTATTTATTTTTAGACAGAAGGGAAGGGGAGGAGAAAGAGATAGAGAAACATTAATGTGTGACTGCCTCTTGAGTGCACCCTACCAGGGACCTGGCCTGCAAGCCAGGCAAATGCCGTGACTGGGAATCAAAACTGTGACTGTTTGGTTCACAGCCCTGTTCTCAGTCCACTGAGGCACACCAGCCACAGCCATAAACCCATCTGAATAACTAATAAAAGTGATATTTTCTTCACCCCCCATGAACATACTTTTGTTCATCAGATAGTTTAGTATAATCAATTGCATTAAAAATGTATTTCCCTCATACAGAAAAGAAAAATAATTTTTATAGAGTTATATTCCTCTATTTTATCTTTATAAAAATAAACCATTTCACTTTTAGAGAAGTAAACCAATTTTTTAAAGTTCTCAGTAAAACTGAAAGTAAATTATTTCTGCATGGATATAAAGTTCAAGAAAAAATATCTATACTTTGGTTTGAATATAACATTGCAATTTTAAACTTCCTTTAAATGGCAAAATAAAGTAAATCTTTTAATCCAGTGGGTCTTGACATTTGACTTTATAAGTGATGGGATCTCTTACTCAAAGTTACTCATAGTAACAAGAAGTATCTGAAATCCTATCATTTATTTTTCCAGGTAACCATAGCCTTGTGTCAGGAATTTACTAGATTCTCAAATAATTTTGTGTTAGAATATATATTTCTCTCTCTTTGTTCATGTTAATGAGATTATATCTCATTCAGGCTGAATTATAGATGATATATTGGCAAAAATGAACCTGATTTCAATTTTAATGCCAGTTTAACAAAAGTATGATTCAAAAGAGAATGAACAGTTCCCAGGTCTATAAATTTTGACTTGCATTAAAGAAACCAAGGTTCATGACTTTTGACCTCAACCTAAAATGTAAATTCCTCCAGCTTTGAGAAATGTATATAGCTTCCTGCCTCTAATCTACAGTTCTTGTTACATATTGGCCTAAGAAAATGCAATTTTTCAGCAGTATCTATTATAGTGATTGGAGTGTATCTAATGGAAGATGCATCTTAACTGTGAGGTAAAAAATATCTTCCAAATATTTACTGAGCTTTTTTCTGTCAAATAGTTCTGACAGTAGCTTTCACCTATTCATAAAAACAGTGAAACTTCTACCAATAAGTGAATCGAACTTCTGCCCTACCCTAGGATGAGCCTTCAGCACTCTGCATGCATAAAACTTTATAGTCAGTTTTTATTTCTTATCGAAGTGCTAATCTAATGCTTTGTTTCCACTGAAGTTTATAACATTTATAACAGTGGACAAAAATATTTGTTTGTTTCCATGTAACCAAAATAAAATAAAAACTAACTGAACATAAAAGAAAGGTTTGTGGCATGGAATAAAAAAAAATGATTGAAATAGATGAATCACAAGAACAGAAATGCAATTGAACCACAGTCACTATTGAAAATAGTGACTCAAAACCCACAACTCTCTCCAATTTTTGTCTCTGTTTTCCTCTGCATTGGGTTTTTTTTTTTCCCTTCACTTTTATAGGTTCATATTCCAGGAAATATGACTGACATCTTCCAGGTTTTCAATATAATTTCCACTTGGGGAGATGTTATCTCGAATCTCAGCTTCCAGAGATTATTTAATACAGGTTGGACCAGACAAATTTTATTCTGACCAATGTGGCCAGAGCCTGAGGTTATATAACAACTTAGGAGCTTCCCTAATAGCAACATAGATCGGATACTTGTACCAATAAAATTAGGAAACGGTTGGGAAGATATTTCCACTGATGCCAACTCATGATATTTTGAAATGAGTTTTAATTCCAAAGGATGTCATACAGAAAAGAATACCACACAGCACAGCTACCTACTCTTAAAATCAGAGAAACTAAGCCTCTCAAGTGATTCCTCAGTGTTTAGAACCAATTGTTTTTATTCTACTGAATGTTTTGCTTGATGGAGACATTTTCTCACCATGTGGAAGTTGTAGATTGCCTTTAAAGTTTTCAAGAAAAATAGCTTAAAAATTAGAAATTTTTCTTGACTAGATCAATAGGAATGTAGTCTTAAGTTGGAAACAAGAGAAAAATAAACAATTATTAGTTTTATCCAGTTGCCTAAAAAAGAAAACTGACATATCTCTCAATAAGAACAAGGTATACACAGTCCGGGGCCAAAGGAAGTTTACAGATGTTCATGTCAAAAATAATACAACAATACATAATAACACAGGAATAAACTCTGTGCTTTGTGTACTCACAACTGTAAACTTACTTACGTACCCAACTCTATATACATATATTAGTAATTCTTTAACAGATAGTAAGTCTTCAGTGAATGGCATCATGAAAAAGAAAGCTTTGTTGCTTTGTCATTTTAATTTTGTATTAAGAAATTGTTAAACATGTTTGTTTGAATGAATAATATAAAACATTGTCATGTGCCCTTTAAATAGAGTTAATAATTTTCTATGTATGTCCAATCTTATTTCATCAATATCTCTCATCTTTGTGTTTTCAAGTAAATACTAGGCGTAAAACATTTTTTGTAATACTGAAATGTGTATATCCACAAGGATATACATATCCTTAAATAAAAAATTTAACTTAGTTTTACACAGTTGTTTGGATCAGATTCAAAAACATTTTTATACATTGTATTTGGCTGATGAGTCTCTTACGTCTTCTCAGTTTTTGTTTTGATGTTTTTGCTCCAGAAATGGTATGGATTTCTCACATTTTGAAATTTTCATCTCTGTTACAGGAGTAACTGCTAATTGATAAAGAGCTTCTCTTTGGGGAGATGAGAACATTCTGGAATTAGAAAGTGGTAGTGACTATATAACTTTGTGAATAGACTGAAACCACTAAATTATACATGGTTACATAATGAATTTTGTGCTATGTGGGTTATTTTTTTTCAAAAGGGAATTAACATTAGAACTTTTACTGGAGTAGAATTAAGGTGTCTTCTGGCCCAATGGTTTCCAAACTGGTTGATTAATGAAGTCATATGAAGAGGTTTCTGTAAAATATAGATCTTCTACACATTTTTATTTCATATGCCTGAGATGAGACTTAGGACTATTATATTTAAAAGAGATGGTTTGGTTATGATCACCGTTTAGTTTTCAGAACCATGAAGAGGAAAATAGAAACCAAGGAAAACTGACATGCCCAAGATTAAAGAGCTAGAAGCAGCTGGCACCAGCAGCCAAGCCTTTCGTTTGCTTTTTTTGATCTTTTCATAAGGTTGTGCTGTTTTCTATTACAGGAAATTCACACCAATTCAACCGATAGTCATGGCCTTTTTGTGTCTTTGTGTATCCCATGGTGACTCAGGAAAAGCCGTCTGAGTTAATGACGCAGACACCGACCTGCCATGTCCGCACCATTATGGATGAAATGAGACATTCGCAGGGACTACTGAGTCCAGTGGAGGAAAAGGGACAGCATGGCTTTTCTCTCAAGGGGAGCAACAGCCTGGGCTCTTGCCGTGACCGGCGTTTATTGCGTTTCTCCGCAAGTTTGTGATGATCCTCATTTACTATTCACAGGTTCACTTTAGGTGCTTACCTTCTACAGAAAACAAAGGAGCCAATGCCACTAATCACATCACAGAAGAGGGATATTTGCAAATGAAAAGGCAAAAGTGGTTGAACCAGTTACACTCATCCTTGGAAGGTTTAGCATAGATTTTAGGAAGTTACTTTGCAGTAAATGTCCTCAATTCAGGGTGAGGGAGTTTGTAGCAAGAGGAAGACTCAAAGCAGCCTAGGTACATTGCAGGCCTGACTCCCCACGGGAGAACCTATCTGAGGGTGTGGGTCCTGTGCATCTCTGAGTGGGAGCTGGGCCCACGCCACGCAGAATGGTCTCCTACAACTTAGGCTTCCTTTTCATTTATCTTAGACCAGTGATCCATCTCTTCCTGGATTCTGCCCTTTTCCCTTGAAAATTCCTCCTTCTCCCTTTTCTCTGGGATAAGAGAAATGTGGGGTTTATGTTGCAAATGTGGGCAATAATTCTAAGGAAGAGGAAGTAGATCAAAATAAATCCACACTTTTGTTTCAACATGATAGATGTTACATATC
>PVIA01002282.1:0-220087 GCA_004024845.1 Tonatia bakeri | reverse complement strand
AAAAAAAAAAAAAAAAAAAAAAGAAAGAAACTTGATCACAAACTTACACCATACATAAAAATAAACTCAAGGTAGATAAAAAGACTTAAATATAAGTTGTGACACAATAAAAGTCCTAGAGGAGAACATAGGCAGGAAAATCTCAGATATTCCACACAGCAATATTTTCACCAATATGTCCCCTAGAGCAAGGGACATGAAGGAAAGAATAAACAAATGGCATCTCACCAAAATAAGGAGCTTCTGCATGACTAAAGAAAACAGCATTAAAATGCAAAGAGAATCAACCATATGGGAAAACATATTTGCCAATGATATGTCAGAAAAGGGTTTAATCTCCAAAATACATAAAGAACTCACACCACTCCACTTAAGGAAGACAAACAACCCAATTAAAAAATGGGCAAAGGACTTGAACAGACACTTTCCCGAGGAGGACATACAAAAGGCCCAGAGACATATGAAAAGATGCTCAGCATCACTAGCCATCAGAGATGCAAATTATCTGTATTTTTGTCTCCACCCAATAGAGTATAAGATTCATGGGAACAGAATTGCTGTGTTTTATTCATTGCTGACTCCTCAGCATCCTACCTAGATCAATGTGAGCCAAATGTTGGGTGCTCAATTAATGTTTATTGAATAATAAATAAAATAACTCCATATAAACTATATATATTCAGTGAGAAATAAGTATATTTCTTCAATTCAGAGAAAAGAGAGTCATTACCCACCCTTGCCTGCACATATATACAGCAGTATCATATCACTATATTCCAGTTTCTTGTGTAGATTTTGATGATTAATCACCTTTTCCCACCAATCATGAATGTTAATTAGTGGCTAAATCACTGGTTCTCAAACTTGACTATGCATCATGGAAATGATTTTCAGAATATAGTTTCCTAAGTCCCAATCCCAGATGTACTGAATCAGGATCTCCAGGTATGAAACCTCAAAGGTATAGTTTTCAAAAGGTCTCCAGGCAAAACAGATACCCAGTCAGATTTGGGAACCGCTGGATTAAATTATTCATATCCTGATGTCAGCTACTCAGCTGCAGTAGCAACAGCTCCACTCACCTTAGGCTAACGCACAGTGTTGAACATGATTTCCATATCTCGCATTACTCGCCCACTACAAGCGCAAAGTTTGATGTGCTCTTTGCAATGCTTGCTCCACAGTATTCATTAAACAGTTATCTACACTTTTTGTGAAATGACGGGAGATGAGGTTAAGGTTAATGTATATAATCCACACTGAACAAATGAGAAGATGAGGGGAAAAAAAGACAGGGTATGAGAAAACAAAGAATTGAACTTGGCTGAGAACAAATTTTTTCTATTTTATAAATTGTGAGTAGTACCCTCAAACAATAGCTTAAAAGGATAAATAATTCTGTTTAGTCTGATCTGCCTCCAAAGAATAACAAAAAAGTAATGCTTTAACAAAATCATTTTAAATTGTTCTTTCAAACTTTATCACGTTTTTGTTTACAGTTTATCTAGCTTTTTATTACTAATGTTTTTTCTGTCATTGATTTGCAAAAGCCTAAAGTAAAATTGTCAGTCTTTGTCACCCTAAATTAATCCTAATCTCTTACATGCATATATAAATATAGAGAATTTCTTTTTTATTTTAATTTTACTTAACACAAACAAGATTGTACTATTTATATTATGTACCTTATTGCTTCTGTCACTATGTAAGCCATTCCAAGTCATAGTGGCTTAAATTAAAAACAGTTATTTGGTTTGCTCATGAGTCTCACAAATCTTTAACTTAGACGAGATTCAGGGACACAGTCTCTGGCCCACACAGTGTCAGAGGGAGTTACTCAGCAGGAGACTAGAAGATCCACTTTCAGTATCTCACAGGGTTAGCAAGTTGATGCCCGCTGGTCACTGGACACACCACCCAAGCTGTGACTATCAAGCCTCTGTTCCTGTTCAACTGACCTCCCCAAGCTCAGACCTTTCCCAAACCACTCATGATTTTTCATGGTATAGTGTCTGAGTTCCAAAAGTAAGCAACTCAAGGGAAAGGAAATGGAAGCTGTCAGATTCTTAAAGACTGCTCACATATACAAAAATGGCACACTGACACTTGCTCCACATGCTATCGGTCAAAGAGTCACAGAGCCCAGAGTCTAAGGAAGGGAACATATATCCCACCTCTTGACAAGAAGAGGGTCAAAGGATTATGAGGTCCATTTTTTTAAACTAGCACATATGCTTCATTACCTAACAAAATAACACCAATATCTTTCCAATTATATATAGAGATCTTGACACATGCAGACATGCCTTAGTGCAGGTGCAGTGATTTATTGTCATTCCCTTGGCATTCAGGATGACACTTGCTTTTTGATATTTGAAAACACTGCTGCAGTAAACATTTTTATTTTTATTTTGGGGGTTTATCAGGCTTGAGGCTCACTAATTTGAATCTACAGATTTCTATCATTTGCTAAACTTGAAAATTTTTCAGTTGTTTTTCTTCAAACTTTTCTCAACACTGAACATTTTCTCTCTTTGGGACTCTGATGGCACAAATTTTAAACATATTATCATTGTTCTACAGATCCCTGGGTTTCTTTTCATTTAAAAAAACATTTATTTTTGTCATTCTGATTACCTAATTTCTATTGATCTATCTTCAAGTTCACCGACTCCATCTGACATTTCCATTCTGTTCTTGAGTCTGTTCAATTCGAGTTAGTTTGTTTTTTTATTTGTTTGCTGTTTTGGTTACTCTATTTTTCAGTTCTAGGATTTTCAATTGGTTCTTCTCTATGTTCAATTTCTATGCTGGAACTTTCTGTATTCTTTTCATTGTATAAGTATTTACAATTTCTTACTGTAGCATTTCTACATTAAGATGTTTAAAATCTTTCTCAGATGATTCCAACACCTATGTCATCTCAATTTTGTCATCTGTTGATTGTCTTTTCTATGCAATTTAAAATATTATTAGTTCTTCATACGTCAAATAATTTTGAATTGAATCCTTAACACTTTGAATATTATATTATCAGATAGCAGGACTTGTTTAAACCTCATTGAGAGTGTTGACATACTTGTTTTAGCAGGCCATCAGTCTGGTTAAGTTCCAGCTATAAATTCTAAATCACCTTCTGTGTGCTGTGGTTCCAATGGTGGTTCAGTTTTCAAAACCTTTGTAGTTCCGTTTGTATCCATCCGACATGAGCACCAACTCATGTTCACTCTGTGGCTGGGATGGTGGTCTGATGAACTGTTCACTTCTCAAAGTGTTTAGCATAGTTATTAGGCTCAAATTCCCACATGTACAGCTCTTTGGTGAGCCCAGGAATTAATAATCAACTTACATCATCATTATCCAGAGCACCACTCTTTCTGTGGCCCCCCCTAAACTTATTAATTCTCTTAAGCTCCCCTTTTCATACTTCTTACCAGAAAGCTGGGATTTTATTCAATGTATTTTGTCATATACTACAGTGACTGTACCCATGTCTAGAACCTGTGGTGAGAGGACAGAGAGGGAAAAAACAATACAAGGGGGATGTGGTGGAAAGGGAATTTATCACACCCTCTCAGATGACAGCACCAATGCTACTATTTATAAGCAATATGACATCAGGATGCCTCACTTAGTGCCTTCAAGACCTCAGTTATCTCAACCACAGAAGGAGGGGTTCCACCACACTCAGTATAAGATTCATCTTGAACACCTAGTAAAAATATTGACTTCAGGGGCTTCACCCTAAGATTCTAACTCAGTAAGTCAGGACTATGGAATTACTTTTTAAAAAATATTCAAAGTGATCTAATGCATGTTGTTTAACAACTACAAATATAGTAAAATATTTCAATTTCTTTCTGGTTTTACCTTGAGCCTTTTTATTAGAAAACAAATAAAAGCAGAGCTCAAATTTCTAAAAATAATTCCACAGAGCTTCTAACCACCAGTGTCCCTAAGACCTTGGTTTACAAAACTTGTGAATCTTCTAAACTCAACTTTGGAGTTGATAGAAACTCTAATATAGTTTAAAGTCTATTACTTGAAAGGCACTACTAAGCATTGTGAGGATATCAAATACATATAATATGTTCAGAATTGAATTAGGAAAAGATATTAAGTTGAACCATAGGAAATTGTTAATATTCAATCATTTTTTCACCCACAAAAACAGCAATTTTCTATCACTCATTAGGTCATTTTCTTTTAGTTTGTCATTTTCAATAAATTCTTTCAGTATTTCTGTACTTTTACCTACATCAGTGAGCAAGACTATTTGTAAGAAGGCTTGATGGATAGGAAATAATTCTGAGGTTTTTAAGCCACTACTTTTAAGAGCTGAGAAGGGTATGTTTGTGCTAGGGATAAAATCAACTTCAGTTATATTCTTTGTGAAATTACTTACTACTTTCACCTAATCCACAGTCTCTTCTGACAAGAGTAGAGAGTGTGGATAAATCTTCAGGGATTAATTGCTCCCTGCCGTATCAGTCAAGTAGCTTCTTAAGGGTCTCAGCTGTGAATGATCATACTAGTTAGCCAGAATTTGGTCAGAAGCACACTTAAGAAAGATGGGATGAACAAATTTGCAGTATTTGGAACAAGCAAGGAGATCATCCATTTTTTTTCATTCTATAAATATTTACTGAGGTTTTGCAAGGCACCACTAGGCACTGTGGGGATTTCAAATATAAATAAGATCCAGTCTCTGTTCACTAGAGGCTAACAATTTAGTGGGAAAACAGACATATGTACTAGTAATTACATTACAAGGTAGATTATGTGATAAGGGTTATAATTTTAGTAACATCTCTAATGAAATAAATGTGTCTACCCATTCAAAGAGCACTCAAGGGAGTTGAAGTATGTTTGTTCTCATTTCTCTTTTCAAGAAAATTCAATGGAGACTTGTGATATCTTTAAAAGATCAAAGCAGGTTTTTAAAATACATATTCTGAGGTAAATGCTTGCAACTTTTACTTGTAAAGATAACATTGCATCAGTTGGACTCATTCAGAAATTGTAGTTCATGCTTAGTAACTTATAGTAATGAGAAATAAGATGTCAC
The DNA here is from genome assembly GCA_004024845.1 of Tonatia bakeri. Classification (NCBI taxonomy): domain Eukaryota; kingdom Metazoa; phylum Chordata; class Mammalia; order Chiroptera; family Phyllostomidae; genus Tonatia; species Tonatia bakeri. The sequence goes on along the minus strand of PVIA01002282.1, from coordinate 215,019 downwards.
AACTCTCATCACAGCTTCCGGTTACCAGCAAGATAGTCTAAACTGAATACTCAGTTTGAATATTCAATGTGAATGAACAATGAAAAAATTTATATGAATACTCCATTGCCTCTTATTATCCTACTTTTAAGGGAAAGGCTGTGTGTAGACCTAAGTGCTGTTTTATTTCTTTTATTTGGCTTATTTCTTTTTGTCTGGTTTGAGAGTGAAGTCATCATTTGCAGGGGGTTATATGAATGTCACGTTAAAATCGATACACAGTACCAGTGACAGCAAAGCCACAAATATATGGATGCTTCTTTGACCCTGGGATTTACCAAAGGATTCTGACTGGTTTTATAGGCATTAAGTAGTCAAGCCTCAGATCAGCTCTGAAACACGGATATTCCACAGGGTTGGTGCTATGAACCACAGGGGAACTAGAAGGTATATATTTAAACAGAAAAATCCTTGGAGAAACATCAGACTGAGACTGAACAGTGCTGCCCTCTCTCAAGTGCAGGGCATGCATGTGAGTGCAGCTGTTCTCTAACTGTTATGCCTCAAAGCCATAGAGGACCCTTGTTAAAAGCACAGTTATCAGACCAGTATTTGCAGAACCTGGGAATTTTGTTAAAATACCAATTTTTCTTTGGCAGGTCTGGAATTAGACCATATTTTAAGGACCAAAGGCCAGCACTAGCATCATCCAAAACAAGTGGGGTGGGGCTTTCTTGGTAAGAAAGATTCCCAGAAATCCTGATGCATTCAACCTGGGGTAGAACCCAAGAACTTACATTTCTAACAAGCTCCCAGGTGGTGCTGGTGTTGCCTAAGCATCACACCGTGGGCAACAGTGACCTGCATTTCTCCCAAGGACTGCTGGGGTCTGAACAGTCTTACTTTTAACATACTACCCTGATAATTGTAGTGAGCACAAAAATTTGAGAACCATGAAGCCAGTATAGACTGACCTGACTCTAGGGGGCTGACTCCAGAACAGGCAGCAAAGGGTACACATCCCCAGAGCCAAGAATTACTTCAGTCGGTGCCACAAGGAACAACACAAGAAGTGGAACAGTGAGTGGAGGTAACAGCTGAGTATGAACATAAAGAAACCAGGTCAAACTTGACTCTCATTCTAGGGTCCTAGCATTTCAAGGCATGACCTGGCTGAGTACTGGTAGGTAGAGGAAGCAGATCTAACCAAGGCAGTGGACAGTAACATAATCAGAGAGGTCTAAATCATGGTTAAGTAAGGGAAGCTAAAGGTCAAAGCCTGTTCTGAGAATTTAATAGCAGAAAAATGAGTCATGGGGTGACAAGCAAGGAAATCAGGAACAGGTCAGGACACAAAAATATAAAATAGTTCAGAGCAAGCTGCTCAGGAAAGAGGCCTAATTTTAAGTTGTACCAGCTGGTTTGACACCTTATCTGGAAGAACTGAGCGAAATCAGCATGACCATTCAAAACACCCTATGTATTTAGACACCAATACCTGCACACTGGGATATGTTTCTTTATGAAACATACTTTCATTCTCTGATCAGTCTTCTTTCTTCAGCCATCAAGCTACCTGTTATTTTCATAATTTTTGTTCCAGTCTGCCCCAACCTTTTCTCTGCCACTGCATGGTACAACCGCTGAATACCTTTTTTCAGAAAAACAATTCTATCCCGGACACTAAAGTTCCCAAATTGTTCTTAGATTTTTTTTAACCTGGCATCTAAAATTCTAACAAAGTTATTTCTCAAACTAAAGTGTGAAGACAACTTATAGCATCATATGTTTAAATGCAGATTCCTGGGCATCACCTACTCAATCTGAACCTCTAGGGTTGAGCCCCCTTGAAACATGCATTTTTTATAGTGTCCCCCTAGAAATCTGTATGTATGCAAAGGGCTGTAATTACTATGATTATTGCTCTTTCCACTCTTTTCCCTCTTTGAGTGGCCTTATGCTAGTAGCATAGTTTACTCCTTGGAAATGAATGATTCAAAATAGCTTGTTAAAGGCACAACATCTATGTCAGTCTTAGATGTCCTGAAACCATCCTCAGAAATTGTGGGGGTGGGGGCGGGGTTTAAAAATGTAAAGACAATTAACAAGTCTTTGATGTTAAAATTATATAATGTATAGATTGTTTTAGACCAGATCCTCATAATATTAAACCAATAGCATTATACTACTGAGTACCTAAAGTAAAAAACTACAACAAATGTTAATTTGAGGTGACCCTATCCACACTGGTATCTAAGAACATGGAAGATAAATAAAATCAGACATATGACAAAGTAACATTGTCTTCCACTTTATAACCCAGAACATCATGTTCATTCAATTGTTTATTTATTTATGTATGGTTAGGTTGGAAGCATAAGCCCATCACAGTAGCCTCTGGGCATATTTACAGCATTCTAGAAAGGACATTCTACAGTTTCTGTATAAATTCTGAGCAGCTTAAAGTGAATACTAGCTCTGTTATTTAAAAGGATTTCTGGTTTGTTTCAACTTGAAAGTGATTTAATAGGAGGCCCACAGAGAAAATCTGTCTCAGTAATCAAATTATAACAAGTAAGGATTAAAAGTATTAAGAAGTTTAAGCAAACTTTTCAGCCGCCCTGTTTTTCTCCTGGTTGGGGGTGGGGGTGGAGGGTCATTTAAAGTTGGCTGTGGGAACAAGAACAACAAAATTATAAAAAGGAAAAACACAAAACTGCAAAAAAAATGTGGGTCCACTATCCATCTCCGGCAACAGCGTTTTCAAACACTTGGGTTTGGCCAAAACCTAGCAGCCTTCTTCCCAAAGACATTTTGTCTCAGTCTACTGTTCTTTTTTTGAACTAATAAAGCCAACTGCATTTTACAGGTAAATTTAATTTATATCTTTGGATTCATTTGTACTTAAGTCACCAAAGTGTTTTGTCAAGTGAGCCACTGGGTCTTGGAAAAGCCTTGTGATCTTTTTAATAGACTTTCAGAACCTTTTCCCCCCTTTCTTAGAAACAGGAAACCAGCAAACAAGGTCAAACTGCTAAGTGTCCGACTGTGGCTTGGTGTTTAGCAACCACGGATCCAAACGAGTCTCAAGCTCGGCAAAACATTCCTTCCCTGCTTTATTAGGTGAGAAGAAAACATTTAGGGTAAAAACAAAAATGATTTAAGTGGGAATGCATTGCTTTAGTCTTTTATAAGCAAAAATAAGTTCACATATTATTTTTCTAATTAAAAAAATCTCCTTTAAAAATATGTAAAGCAATTTTCCTATGCTTCTTACTATATGTACTGTATAATATATATTACATACAGTAAATTTATGTATATATAAACACATATACATTTATGAAGCTATGTATCTGATTATAAAATTTACATTAATTAAGAATTTATTTAGCTACTGCTTTTCTAAAGGGACTAAATTGTATTGTGTAGGACATAATAATGACAAAAGATCTCAAAAGAGCATATGGTTGAATTCACAGACTCCTAGATCAGTGGCCCAAATATACAAAATGAGTGATAATTCACCTGCTTTTAAAACTCTTTCCAAACCTCCATAAAAACAGAGAAGCTAGAATAACAAAACCAAATTGCATGGCCAACAACCACATCAAAATTCAAAGAAAGCATGTTCCTGCAACCCCCAAACTTGGACTTGCCATGAGGCCCACACAGTGTCAGCCAGCTGTATGGGAGAAAGGGAAGGCAAGACAAAAGCACTTCTAATGAGTGAAAGAAACCAAACATATCACTAACAGGTATTTGTCTCCCAAATGAGGTGTCTCCACGAGCATGAAAAGCTCAGTGAGGCCCTTTGAAAGCAACAGACAGGCGTAGGAGGTCCTGTCAGAGGCTATAATGCAGGAAGCACCGAACAGACAGATCATGCAGGGGAGTCTCCTCACCAAGAGCCATCCAAATTGACCAGCCTATGGCCCTTTCAAAACAAACTCCCAACCTTAGGAGAATGGCTGAGAGGACAAGCTTACTAGAGCAGGGTGGAAACACCAGGGAGGGAAAGAGAAGCTCCTGAATCAAAGTATGGGGAAAGGCCAAAGCTCTACTAACACTAGGAAAGCTCATTCGACCATTTCTTTCTTTGAATACAGAAAAATCCATCTCACCTAAAATCAGAAAGAAGAGTGCATTGTGGACAGAACCCCTGTAAAGTTTTTGTCAGAAAAAAAAAGTAATGAGCAAACTAATCTTCATGTCAGTCATTGAGGCATGCCAGAAAATATCCTACAAAATAGATAAAAATATCCCCTAATATTTCAAAACAAGCTGAAAGAATTTAAGAAAATCAGACTATGAAAGAATACCAGAAGACCTAAAAACACTCAGAAATGTGTTGATGGGGAAAAATATTTGAAAACAAAGGACAGAACTGAAGAAAGAAATAAAAGCAAGAATCACTTCAGAAATAATGACTAAACTAGATGGAATGGAGGAACAGATACATGGACTTGGATAAAAGATAATGCCTTTGGACACATGGATAATGCCTTACGAAAAATAGAACATGAAAAAAGAGGAAATTAAAAGAAAATATAAAAGTTTTTAAAAAGGGAATGAAACTATTTAAAAGAAAGAGGCAAACAAATCCGCCACCTACACAGGGGTTCCCAAAGCAGACACCTGAAGCAATAGAACAGACTCAATACTAAAATGTACAAATCCAGGAACAAAGGTAAAAGACACATGGGCAAAAACTAGGGGGCTGGTGGTAATGGAAGGGAAGTTGGGAGGGCAGGGTGGGTGGGCTGGATTGGGAGTCAAGGGGAGAAAACTGTACTTGAATAATGATTAAAATAAAATTTTTTAAAAAAGAATGTGCTGAGGCAAAAAAAAGTACAAATCAAGAAAATATTTCTTAAATAAACACAAACTTTAAGCTATTTACATATGGAAAAGGCAGACCACATACCTGGAAAGTTTTAACCAAAGGAGACCACATATTATTATAGTAAAACTAAGTTCTAAGAAAAAAAAAAGTCATTTGAGTACCTAGACAAAAAAGACAACATCACTTAAAAAGAGAAGAAAAGCTGATTGTCATCTGGTTTTTTAACAGAAACACTTTCTAACAGAAGACAGTGAAATATCTTCATATATTTGAAATAGTCAAGGAAAGAAAGCATAAGCCCAGACTTTTATATGCAAAGTGACCTTCAAATAAAAATGCTGAACTTATTGGGAGTGGGGTGGGTGGGCCTGATTGGGAGTAAAGGGGAGAAAACTGTACTTGAACAATCATTAAAATAAAAATAATAAAATAAAAAACAATGGAAAAAAATGCTGAACTTTTTATGAACATACAAGAATTCAGAAAATATTGCCCCATAGAACACTTCCTGAGTAATCTGCTGGAGGACAAACTTTGGACAACTGAAATGACAAGAGTCCATGGCATAAGGACCAAAGGTGAGAATTTACTACATATTTGCCTACAAAACTAAGATTAAGTAATATATACCAGGAAAATGTTATATGGTGTCTACATGTTCTGATGACATACATACAGCACAATTATTAAACAGTACAGGGACAAGAAGAGTGAGTGTAGCAAATAGAATAAACTCACTAATGACTTTAAGAAGTTGCTAGATGACAAAGATATCATACAGTTAGAATATCACATCATAAAAAGAGAAACAACTAGACAACTTGTGCCTCCTGATAAAGGTATGCCTGTCTATAAATTATTTTTGTCATTCCCTCCAAAAAACTATCAAACATGAATTTGAATTCTAAATTCCAGAAAATAGAGGCAAAAAGAAGCACATGCTAAATAACCCCACAGGGTTACACTGAGGAAAACCCAGACTACGGTGAATTCTCCAGGACAAATTACCCAGTCTCTTTCACAGAAAAGTTGACAAGGGGGAGGGGGTGAAGTGAGCTTGTAGATCAAAAGAGACCTAAGACACACGTCCAACAATTGCAGTGTATGAACTCCGTTTGAACCTTGATTTGAACAATTCTAAAAAATTATGATGCAATCGAGGAAATTTGAACACTTTTTGGATACAAGATGACAATGAGGAATTAATGGGGGGATTTTAAATATGTTGTCATTCTCTTTCTTAGAAAAGAATAAACAACTGACTGTAAAAATCTCATCTTAGTTTTCATAGAGTCACATTATTTAACCCAATAATATGCTGGCACAAAATCATCGTATAGCACCACGGAGCCATTAACATCAGATGACATTGGTCAAATAGAAGTTTGGAAGTCCTGTGCATAATAATAAAGAACTAACATGCTAGAAAATCTGTCAAATGAGATGTAGTCTAATAAATGATCCCTCAGCCCAAACTCCATCATTTTAAGGATGTTCAATGGTGAAACTCTATACTCACTAATTCGTCTAGCCCAAAGATATAATGAGTCTTCTATAAGATTATTTACTTCTGTGTCTAAAATGAGCTCTCTTTGGATTACATTTGAACCGGTTTCCTATCTTTGGCCTTCTTAGAGATACCATATTGAGACAGACCTGGATTAGACTATCTTTTTGTCAGTGACTACTGGGTGGCTTTGAGAAAAAGCCTCATGGATTACATGTAAAGATTAAATGAGGTAGTATTTAAAATGCATGTAAAAAGCATTCACTAGTAATTATTATCACATAAATTTTTTTATTTACAGCTGTGTCATACAGGATCATTACTCACAGAAAAGGCAATCTACTATAGCTACTTTTAGAAGAGGATTATTTAAAAAAAAAAATAAAGCGAGGCTGTTTAGAAAATCTCTGGGAGGACCAAAATTTCAGTTTGAATACTAGAAAGTCAATAGTAGACTATCAAAGAAAAATGCTCAAACCTCCATGCACTATTCTAGTGTACTCATAACAGCTAACACACCAGGGTCTAGTTGCCAGAATCTCCAGACACTTAAATTCCTGTTTGCCCTAAAGAACCACTCCCAGGGAGTGGAGTGCCCCCACTCTCAGGACTGCCACCTGATTTGATCTCAACATCCTCACTACGCCTCACTTCTGCCTCCAGGTCTCCTCTGGGTGTGTCAGGGTGGTGGAAGCTAAGTCCTAAGTAGAAACCTTGCTTCAGAGGGTCCTCAGAAATACAGCTTTAGCCTGCCAGTCTCTAGTGTACAAAAGTTATGCAAGAAAGGAGTCAAATGTTTACTAGGTGAACTAAACCGTGTTCTATCATATTCTAAAATATTAAATGCCATTTATATTGTTCTTTTTTAATACAAGCCTTGCTGACTCCTTTAATCCTCCTCAAAGGGACCAGTCTTTTGTGAATACCTTCATTTTTACTGGGCTTATCCAGTCTTCCCCAATCCTGTATTGAAATGTTATATTAAGCTTGGCCTTATGTTCTAATGAACATAACACCAAATAGAGAAGGATGACTTTTCAAAAAATCATATGAGTGCTGCCCTGTCTGGTATGGCTCAGTGGATTGAGTGGCAGCCTGCAAACCAAAGGGTCACTGGTTCGATTCCCAGTCAGGGCACATGCCTGGGTTGTGGGCCAGGTCCCCAGTAGTGGGTACATGAGAGGCAGTCATACATTGATGTTTCTATCCCTCTCTTTCTCCCTCTCTCCCCATCTAAAAATAAATAAATAAAATATTTTAAAAATGTTAATGCTAGAATATTCCACTGTATTCTGAAATTTATGAAAATAAATTGATTTTGCAGATACTTGTTTGACTTGTTTAGTTATAATTCATTTTTCTTACATAGCCATCTATGACATATTGCTTATATATTGACATGTGTTTTTTTAATTAGACCTATAGTGTTTTTAGATTTTTAAGGTTATTAATAGTACTTCTGAAAAATATTTAGGATATATTAGATACTACTTTAAAAAGCTATTAAAGAGCATATATAAACAAGTTAATTTTCAAAATAACAACCCCAATATAACACTTTGGCTAAAAATCAGGGCCAAGTTCCAAAATTCTGAATCTTCACAATGGAAAGTTCCCTTTTCTTCTTCTCAGCACAGCGTTCATTGTTTATGGCTATTGGTGGAGTTGCGGGAATTATACAAACTATATTTATTCCTGCCCTCACATCTGAATAGAATCCCTTTATTAAAGGCCTTTTTCCATGTTTCCCCAGCAGCCATACATACACATAAAATCACTGAGAGACCAGTAAACTCAGTGAAGGGTGAAGGACTGTTGTCTTCTAGGGGGAGTGGGTTGGTAAGTGTGTCAGCTTGTGTTAATTTGCCTGCCAGATATGATCTAACATGGACATTTCCTAAGTTTATTTGCAATCAAATCCGGAAAGAAAACAAGCAGTCAAATAAAATTGTTTAGGACGTGAATTGAAAACTAGGGAAGTGTGGAAAGAGATGAAGGTAGGGCTGACAAATTGCTTGAAGGCAAACATGAGTGGTTTGAATATGATACAGAAGGTTATGAAGAGCAAATGGTTTAACAATGCCAGTGGGACACCACGATTCTGGCTATAAAATTCTGAAATGGCCAGAATGTAAACAGGTGGAAAGAGAGTGGTTAGAAATCTTTAGTTCATTGGCCAAAAACAGGTATATTTCAAAACTTCCCAGTTTTGCTAAAAACTACAGGCTATTTTCAAGTAGCCAAAATAACTAATCAATTTAGCAAAAATATTCTTATACAAATATTAGTGGTCAGTTGTTCAGAATAGTGGCAATGGGCTGATGTACTGAAACTTTGTAATCAACATAATAAAGAAATAACCATTAAAACCAAGGGAGGGAAGAGAACTACAAACTGTAAAGTGTAGCCTTTGCCCCTGAGAACTCCTGGAGACACCCTCACAGATGATACCCAAGGTTGATGGACCAGAGAGAAGACGGGCATCTTCAGGCTTCCTCCTTGCTCCAAGAGCACTGGGCCAGAGTCAGAGACAATGACCAACCTCTTTCAAGTTGGCCCAAAGGGGTCTGGCAAGCAAAGTTCAAATGTTTGGAGAATATTTTCATCCTTACAATGAATTACAGGCCTTGCTTGTGTTTACCATATGGGTTTATTTTTCAGTCAATTAAAAGATAAGCAGCCTCAGAAACATATGGCATGGATTCCACAATATTTTGGAGAAACTATACTGTATCTTTCATAGAATCTACAATTTAATGGAGAATAAAAATCTGCATCCCAGTCACATGAAAACTGCCAGTATCAGATTGTTCTGAGGCATAAGCAGGTATATTTATTTTGCCATTATTAACAGAAAGAAAATTGCAGACTATCCAGTGTAGTTAGTACTCTGCAATTTTTCTTATTTTAAGACTAGCAAAAACACAAGTCTTTTGCTAGTCAGTATACAGTAATGAAGGTACAATTTTGAACCTATGGAAGCCACTGTCTTCATAGCATGTAATGCAGTTTAAACAATTTTTGTCTATTATGCCCTGAAAAAATATGTGGGATAATGATTCTATAAATTAAAGTTGACATATTATGTTTATTTAAAAGTATGTCATTATGCAAATGCCTTTAATAATATTTTCAATCATTCTTTAAATCCTAAATCATGTAAGCATGATTTAAACTCATAATATTTTCCTCTGAATATAATAACACATCAATTTACAAGGTATTCGAGGTAGTATCTGGGTATATCTATTGAAGAAAGTGTGTTGGGCATCCAGCAAGGGTGACAAGATACCTTTAATTTACAATCTAGAGCAACCACGCTATTTTATAGCAGGCAATTTTTTTTTACTTCTCTTTTGTCTTTATTTTTAGTCCCTATTGATGTTTTGTTCCCAGATGTAGGAATGTAGCTGAGCAGGGGCTGCTGCTAATTATTAAGAAAATATCCACATGAAGTCCAGATGTTAATGTGTGATCATTTTTTTCTACCAGCAAATATATTTTCTTTCTGTGCCATGTTGAGATCAGATAAGACTCTTCCTACCCTTTACTTCGGTCATTTGGATCCCTTACCTTATTTAGTTTTCACTTGGTTACATATCATTCACCCACATGCTTAAGTAAGGTTTACAGCCAAATGAAGTAACTTCATTTATGTCTCTTATTTTGTTAAGCACAATCTAATTTAGGTTTCCATAGAAAGGGAACCCTTAAGAAAAACAGTTTATTTGCAATTTATAAACTGTTGAAAGTAAGTACCAAGAGAATGTCTGGAGAGAAAAAAATAGATAAAGACTAAATTTTGCTAGATTTTAACGTTGCATGTTTTCTTCTAGGCTAGTTATTAATAATAGAAGAGTAATACAAGACCCTCAGTTCATTTGAGGGATTTTGAAAGTCTCTCTGCTGGAAAACAAAACAAAACAAAACACAGTCAGTCTCTCAAGGATTGCCAAAGGATCAATAAATGTTCACCACATAAAAAAGATTTTACATTTTAATTTGAATTTATTTACTGAGTCTATACTCCAGAGCAATACAGCTGTTTAAATAGCAACAGCTATCACAACGTTTTCTAAAGCTACACTCCTATTGTACACTGACTTCACATTGTCCTGAATCCCCTAAAAGTATCAGCACTATAAACTGAATGTTCAGTCCTAGAAATATTGAATTTCTTTTTATACCTCTCACACAGGAATAAATGAAATTAAAACAAAGCCAAAATTGATCATTTAAAACAAAAAATCAATGAGCTTAAAATTGTTATGGTAACTGCCGTACAATTTTTTTTATTCTTGGAAATATTAAAATAATACTTCATTAAAGCAAGTCTCAGTTACTCAGTAAATACATGAATTTATTTCCATTTGTAGACAAAACTAAGTGATGAAGTCCAGAAGACACTATAATTTCATACTGCATTTTTGCTCAAACAGATTATTACATTACAAAGTCCCCTGATGGACCAAGGAGCCAGGAGGCTGCTTATTGTCTGGTCTGGCTTCCGTGACAGGCCTAGGCACTGGCCTTCCGCAGAGTTGGTTGGGAATCAATTTCAAATGGGGAAGATTCAAATTTTGAGTGTGATACTGACATATCTGGTTGTTCTGTGCAAGAATTTATGGTATGAAAAGATTTATTTGAGAGAGATACAATTGTAAACTGGCTTTACATTATTTTGAATTTACTAATAAATTTAGATTGATTTTGACATTTTTAGCATGGAGATTACTTAAAGGAAATGAGCCAATCACTCAGAAAACTTTTGGCTTTAAAATAAAAAGTCACTCCCTGCAGACTTACCTGTGGTGTGCCTAATCTATGAAAATCTTTCAATGACTCATATACAAGTTAATGAAAAGTAGTTTGCTAATTAACAACCCAAACATTATGAAAAAATGTTTAATATCCATTTTACATCTTTGCATCTTGTAATATTAGAACACTCAATCTCCAACAATAAACTATCACTTCTTACATTATAATAAATAACAACCATGTAAATTAATCCATTAATCTGGCACCAAAAAGAAAGCAGGCTGTATGTCTAAAATAAATTATTAGATGGTATGTCTACATATTCTATTTTTCTTTTTTTTTTATTAAGAAACTAATATATTTAACAGGGATAAAAATTCAGGGGAGCATATAAGTTGTTTTATTTTCCATTCAGCTTTAAGGCATATGGAGAAAAGGAAAGTTATGATTAGCTATTAGTAAGGTTTTAAAACATTTTAAAGAATAGAAAAAAATTTTATGAGGTCATAGGTCTTTTACAATATTTTCCAAAGTTGTCATCTTTGGCATCGTGCTTCACTTTTCAGGAGCTGGAACCCCTACCTTCATCCAAACATCATGGAAGGATTTGAAAGATCAGATTTCTTTACAATGCTAATTAATATCTAAAATTTAAGAGGAAACAGCATATCTTGGAGAGTCTAGTAAGTAACTCCTCTATTCACAGTCCTCACTAAAGATTGGCCCCTACTGGGTGAGTGAGGTGGCAGCTAGTGGACTGGGCGTTCCCACATTTACATGCAGGTAAACCAGGACAAACAATTGGGGAACGAAACAGACCATGCAAAACAGGGTTTCAGCAAAGGAAAATAAAGCCTCAAAACCTCTGGCTGTAAAAACCTGTGGGGGATGCAGCAGCGGGAGAAACTCCCAGCCTCACAGGAGAGTTCCTAGAGGGAAGTCTCCATAGGATCCTACAATGTACACAAACCCACCCATCTGGGAATCAGCACCAAAAGGGCCCAATTTATTTGTGCGTAGTGAGGGAAGTGACTGAAATCCGGCCAAAAGCTGAGCAAGTGGCATTGTTCCCTCTCAGGCCCCTCCCCCACATACAGCACCACAACCCTGCAATATGCATTGCCCTACCCTGGCGAATACCTAAGGTTCCATCCCTTACAGCATAACAGATGCACTGAGACAAAAAATATATACATGGCCCAAATGAAAGAACAAACCAAAGGTCCAAAAATAGAACTAAGTGATGAAGAGATGGCCAAAATATCAGAGGCAGTGTTCAAAATACTGGTAATCAGGATGCTCACAGAAATGGTTGAGTATGGTTGCAAAATAGAGCAAAAAGTGAAGGCTATGAAAAGTGAAATAAAGAAAAGTATACAGGGAACCAACAGTGAAGGGAAAAATACCAAGACTCAAATCAATTTGGAGCAGAAGGAAGAAATAAACAGTCAACCAGAACAGAATGAAGAAACAAGAATTCAAAGAAAATGAGGAGAAGCTTTGGAACCTCGGGGACAACTTTAAACATTCCAACATCTGAATCACAGGGTTGCCAGAAGGGGGAGAGGAAGAGCAAGAAATTGAAAATTTGTATGAAAACTTAATGAAGGAGAACTTCCCCAATCTGGTGGAGGAAATAGACTTCCAGGAAGTCCAGGAAGCTCAGAGAGTCCCAAAGAAGTTGGGCCCAAGGAAGCATTCACCAAGGCACATCATAATTATGTTACCCAGATGAAAGATTAGGAGAGAATCTTAAAAGCAGCAACAGAAAGGAGACAGTTACCTTCAAAGGGGTTCCCATAAAACTATCAGCTGATTTTTCAAAAGAAACCTTGTAGGCAAGAAGGGACTGGAAAGAAGTATTCAAAGTCATGAAAGACAAGGACCTACATCCAAGATTACCTTTTCCAGCAAAGCTATCATTTAGAATGGAAGGGCAGATAAAGTGCCTCCCAGATAAGGTCGAGTTAAAGGATTTAATCACCACCAAGCCCTTAGTATATGAAATGTTAAAGGGATTTATCCAAGAAAAAAGAAGATAAAAAAATATGAACAGTAAAATGACTGACTACAGACTTAGAACTATCAACAATGGAACCTAAAAAGACAAAAACAAAAACAAACTAAGCAAACAGAAACAGAATCACGAAAATAGAGATCACATGGAGGGTTATTGGTGGGGACTGAGAGAGTGTGAATGGGGGAAAAGATACAGGGAATAAGAAGCATACATGGTAGGTACAAAAGAGACAGGGAGAGGTTAAGAATAGCATGGGAAATGGAGAAGCCAAAGAACTTAATATGTGCAACCCATGGACATGAACTAAGGTGGGGGAATGCTGGTCGGGGGGTGCAGGGTGGGGGGGAATAAAGGGGAGGAAAAAATGGAACAACTGTAATAGCATAATCAATAAAATATATTTAAAAATACATAAATAAATAAAATAAAGATAAAACAAAAAATATAGTGAAAAAAAAGATTGGCCCCTAAAAGACACTGTAATATAAATTTCATAGTAATTATGTTTCAACTAACAAAATCATGATTGTTATGTTTATGTAGTACTACCAATCTGGAAACAAAAATTATTTCAGTGGATTGAAAATCATCTTGTTAAAATTACAGTTTCCTTGACCACTCAGTTTTATATAATTATAGATTAAAGTCTTTCAAATGGATTATTACACCTACCTGGTTACAGGCAAGATTATACCTAGATTATTTAGTGATTGTAGCTGGTGGGGGGAAATACAGCAAATCATTTATGATCATTTCTAGTCCCAGAAATTTCACTGTTAAGAAATACTTTCTATATATCATTATAAGCCTTCCTACCCACTCTAACTCCAGAACACTAAACTCTGAACAATCAGGTTGACCCTAAGATGAATCATTGCAATTGACTGAACACAGCATTAATAGACCAAGCATACTGTGATCACGCAATAGCATTCAACATTATTTTTATCTCAGAAAAAAGTGTTTATTTTTCAAAAATTTCCACTGCATTTGTTAGTACATCTTTTCAAAAATTAAGCACTTAGAGTACAAAGATTTAGCTACACAAAGTGAAATATTGGCAATGTGTTCCTGTGGGAAGAACAGTGGTCCAAGGGTTTCCAGATGACTTTGACTAATAATCCATAACACTTTAGGCAAGTGACTCGGCCTCTCACTTACTGTTCTTGAACAGTAAAATTGGAATAACACTGGTTATCTGAGAAAAATAATTACATAAGTAACATAGATTGCAGGATTCATAAAAATGCCAAATTTACCCTTTTACTTAACAGCAGGATATGGGCCTTAAATTAACTTCCTAATTTCCACCACAGATATGGTATACTGAGAAGCCCCAGTTTCACTACAGCATCTAGAATTTCTCTCTCCAAATAAACAGATATAAAATGGATGAAGTCTAGCAGAGCACCAGAGAGTTTGAACACTATTAGTACAAAAAGCAAGCTTAATCCGAAAATAAATATACAGATTTACATAAAGGCAATAAGAAAAAATAACGCCATTGGTTATTTTTACACTTTCATTGAAAACTTTATTAAATTTTAGTTTTCTCCCTTCTGAAAGAGATATTAAGAACAAAATTTCTGGAGTCGGAGAGGAAATTCTTAAAAGGACAGAAAGTAGTTCTTACTAAACGTAGGTAAAGAAGTTGTGATTGCTCAAGATGAAGAGGGTGCTTTACCTACTCTCTCAGTATGCAAGGCCGCTGTGAAGAGAGCGCTAACCGATTGCTCCACACCGTGGCAAAATAAAAGAGTTTAACAATAGCAGAAGCACTTGTAAAACTTAGCAGGATAGGCTATAATTATTATACAATGTCTCATTTTGCAGCTATTCATTGAAACAGGCAGTGAAGACAGAGCATGCAATCAGGATCTTTAAGAACAGAAATGACAATAATTCATCTTGAATGGCTTATCTGGTACTTGACCACTGACTTTTGAGATCACATCCAGCATTTACATTTTATAGTTTATTCTCAGGAAAAGCAATGCATATTCTTAGGTCGACTATACAATTTCTTATTTTATTATACTTATTGTAATTCTGACATGCCATTTTTTGACCAAGTTAACACCAATATTTTAGAGGAAGATGAAAAGCTCTGTATTCAATAATAAGTTTAATGTCAATCCAATCACTTTAACCAGGGCAGTTCTGACATAGATTAGCTGTAAAATGATTGAATTTCTAACTTGGTTTAATACACACAATGATTACTAGTAGGTTTTCATTTCTAAAGGTAAGCATAATTGCACTAGTCTAGCCAGATATAATTAAGTCTGAAAACTTGAAATATGCTAGCCAGTACTCAGAAGAAGAAATATAATAGTATATTTTCATTATTAAATGTTACGTGCCCCATAAAATGCCACAAAAGAGACATTTCATTTTTAAAGATTACTGGTTATAGTCAAAATGAGCTTCTAGACCATTAGGTAGAATTTGTTTTGTTGGAGAACTGAAAGTGATACAGCCCTCATCATTTAACGGCTGATCCCTAGGTTTCCACATACTCCAGAACTAGGATTTGGCCTGCTGAGTTTTGGCAAGGCTTGTGTTGGTATCAAGCAAGTTCTCTTCCAAAAAAGTGTTGGACAGCACTACCATAACTCTGACTTGCACTGAAGTCCAAATGTGAATTTCCTGGAACACATATGGGAACATGTAGTTGACAGATTTCTTAAACTACGTACAAGCACTTTGCTTTGCCTCTACAAGTGCTTGCCTATCTTGGAATAAAATTCATTAATATCTCTTCCAATGGGCTCAGAGATAAAATGTTGCAACTAAAACAGCTGCTTTGCTAGTCAGCTTCAAAGTTCTATGCCCTAGCTTCTAAGTAAAAGTGGGTGAATATAAAATGTTATATATATATATATGGTTCCAAAATAGCAATACACTACAGTGACATGAACAGAATCACAATCATCATCAATATCATTTATCCTCTTTTCAAATTCCCTTAAATTCTGTGTTTTTGCCCCCATGTATAGGACAAAGTTGAGTCGTATGACTCAGATATGCTGTTTTGTGCTTTTGCCCAATAAGAGATTTTGTTAAACGTAGTTTTCCATTACAATTTCTTAAACTACCTGATTAAAACATTGGTTTTCACATATTTAAAAATTTCTTTTTACTTATTCATTTCCTACCACCTTCCACCCCTTGTTTCTACAAGAATTCTCATGTTCCCTACCTGAACATGTTATCCAGTCCATGGATTCCAAGTACCTGAAAAGAAATGACAAAGTTGAAGGGGCGACTCAGCCACTCCTGCTGTGTCATACCATCAGTCTGAGAAAGTCAGGTGAACTTGAGAAATGCTTAAGTAATCACCGGATTTCCGATGGATGCAGAGTATCTTCCAATCCGGATTCATTCAACCAAAGTAACCCTGGACCTTTTAAATTATCATAAAGATTCTAGCGCAGGGCCTGGTCCATAGGAGAAAGAGAGGAGTAGAGAGGGAGTTAAATATGGAAATACCTTTTTTGGAATGTGAGGCCATACTAAATATAGTAGAAATGATACTTCTCAGAATAAAAATTATTTTTAAAATGGAATCATATATTTTCCAAAAGGAAATTTGTCATACATAATCTAAAAAAATAAATAAAATTTTAAAGATGATACACTGTCATATGGGATTGGCATTGACAGAGATGAGCCTCAAAGCAAAGAATCAGGATTGACAGGCCTCCGCTGAGCAAATTAGGCAAATTTACATGGATCCTGGACAGTTGGCACAAAGTCACTGTTTTCAGTTACCACTACTACCCCAAAGTGTTTTTTTAATCTTGTGTTTTATTGGACAAATGGACAAGATGACCATCTGACCAAATACCTCCTGATCTGAAATAGTAGGGCAAACTATGACATCAGATATGAGGTTTGAACCATACTTACAGCAATGGCAATGTGATGGACAGACTGTCAACATGTGGGGAGTCCCAAGTAGATGGTGCGCACAGCTCGGAATCAGACAGATGTGCTAGGGTCTGTCAGACTTTAGGTAAGCAAGAAAGGTGTTTATCTGAGTGAGGGGCAAAGGACCTCCTTGGACAGAGTCCATCTTAATGGATGAGAAAGTCAAGTTCATAGACTTAGCCCCACCAAAACAACTGAGTTGGTCAATGGACTTGTACTAAGAGTGATAATGAGTACAATAAGGAGTCTACTACTTACCAGATTTGCCTTCTGAGTCAAACTGATGTGTGAGTTTTTGAGACAGAGACTACAAATTAGAAAACAAAACTTAAAAAGCTGATTAAAAAGAAAACTTTGTAAAATGTTAAGGTTCAAGCCAACTCTTGAGGATTTATCCTTTGGGGGAAAAGTAATACCAAGACAACAGAAAGACACATTCCCTAATGGCCTTAGATCATTGTTGTGTACAGGATATCAGCTGACCCCAGCTCCATGGGGAGTGGGAGGCAGTGCACAGCTGACAATGCCTGCAGTGCAAGTATTTCCCAAGGGCGACAGTATTGGGAATGCAGGGGGTAGGAGCAATGGCCACCTGTGGAGGGTGAGAACTTGTTGAGGAGCACATATACGTTACCTGGTGTCATTACAATAAAGTAAGAAAGACTATGAATAGAGTCAGGTCTTAAAACAGCAGATGTAAGTGAGAGCCAAGGAAATATTGCCCATTTCTCATAATCCATCTTTACTTACCCTCCTCCAGGCTGCTCTGGCCTGGAATAACACGAGTTTAACATTTATTATATATATCAGCTAGGATTAGAAATAGTTCAGATGACAAGAACTCAGGAAAAATCTCATTTTTTGGCACTTCCAAACACAGCAAACATTCTGTTAGAATCTAATAAAAATACATTGTTTGATAAACTCACTAGCATCATTTTGAAGCAGAGGTAAATCAGAAAATTGACTGAAACAACAAATGTTCTTAGCATTAACCCCTATTTTCTTCCTATTAAAATTCTTCCCTTGGTTTCTAAAAGCATAACTTTCATCCTAACTTTCTGTTCATTCCAATTTAGACTTGTCAATTTCTCCTTCTTCTGTTCACCCCTTAGGTGGCCACGTAGTCCAAAGCTCCGTGTTTTATCCTCAGATCTTTCTCTATACTTTTTCCCTGGGAGATTTCATCCCAAATAAAGTCTCACTTATTATCTATATGCTGACAATTTTCCTAGATGATATAGTAAAGAAATAAATCATTAAAAGTTTTCCAATTTCAGGGGAAAGTAAGGATCAAGGATCTGGTGACTAGAAATAAAAGTAAAGAACAGGTAAGGAAAAAGTGCAATTTTAAGTATATTTTATTGATTATGCTATTACAGTTGCCCCATTTTCCCTCTTTATTCCCCTCTGCCCTGTATTCCCCCTCCCTCCAGAATCCCACCCCCCACCACCTGCTTAGTTCATGTCCATGGACACATGTATAAGTTCTTTGGCTTCTCCATTTCCCATACTATTCTTAACTTCCCCGTCTCTTTTGCACTTACCCATTATGCTTCCTTTTTTATTGTTGTTGTTGTTATTGAACATGTTTATTATCTATCTCCTACCCCTACAATGTAGGTTTGCTAAAAGCAGACTCATTACTTGCTTAGTGCTACATGTCCTATTTCTAGCAAAGAGTAAGTGATCAACAAATAACTGCTGGCTTACTGAATAGGAAGTTGGTTAAATAAATCATGGATTCATACAATAGGATCCTATGAAAATATTAAAAGTGATGCTGTCACATATACATTGATATATAAAAGGTTTCATATCATAATGTGTAACATTTAAAGAGCAATTTGTTAAACAGTTCTCTGTGATAACTTGTGTTAGCTTCTCCCTCCCCTATTTTTTAACTGTATTTTATTGACTATGCTATACAGTTGTCCCATTTCTTCTTCCCTTTATCCTCTTCCACCCTGCACCCCGCTTCCCACCATCATTTCCTTTACCTTAGTTCATGTCCATGGGTCATACGTAGAGATTCTTTGGCTTCTCCACTTCCTATACTATTCTTAACCTCCCCCTATCTATTTTGTACCTACCATTTATGCTTCTTTTTCTCTGTACATTTTCCCCCATTCTCTCTGCTCCCTCTCCCCACTGATAACCCTACATGTGAGCTCCATTTCTGTGATTCTGTTCCTGTTGTACTTGTTTACTTAGTTTGTTTTTGTTTTTGTGTATCTTTTTAGGTTCAGTTGTTGGTAGTTGTGAGTTTGTTGTCATTCCTTTATTCATAGTTTCGATCTTCTTTGTCTTAGATAAGTCCTTTTAACATGTCATATAATAGGGGCTTGGTGATGATGAACTTTAACTTTACCTTATCTAGGAAGCACTTTATCTGCCCTTCCATTCTAAATGATAGCTTTGCGGGAAAAGGTAATCTTGGATGTAGGTCCTTGCCTTTCATGACTTTGAATATTTCTTTCCAGCCCCTTCTTGACTACAAGGTTTCTTTTGAAAAATCAGCTGATAGTTTAATGGGAACTCTTTTGTAGGCAACTGTCTCCTTTTCTCTTGCTGCTTTTAAGATTCTCTCTTTATCTTTCATCTTGGGTAATGTAATTATGATGTCTCTTGGTGTGTTCCTCCTTGGGACCAACTTCTTTGGGACTCTCTGAGCTTCCTGGACTTCCTGGAAGTCTATTTCCTCCACCAGATTGGAGAAGTTCTCCATTATTTGTTCAAATAAGTTTTCAATTTCTTGCTCTTCCTCTTCTCCTTCTGGCACCCCTATGATTCAGATGTTGGAACATTTAAAGTTATCTCAAACGTTCCTAAGCCTCTCCTCATTTTTTTGAATTCTTGTTTCTTCATTCTGTTCCACTTAAATGTTTACTTCTTCCTTCTGTTCCAAGTCATTTATCTGAGTCCTGGTTTCCTTCCCTTAACTGTTGGTTCCCTGTATATTTTTCTTTATTTCACTTTTCATAACCTTCACTTTTCCCTCTATTTTATAACAATATTCAACCATTTCTATGAGCATCCTGATTACCAGTATTTTGAACTCTGCATCTGATAGGTTGGCTATTTTCTCACCACTTAGTTCTTTTTCTGGAGTTTTAATCTGTTCTTTCATTTGGTCCATATTTTTTTTTGTCTAGGAGCACCTGTTACATTGTAAGAGGTGGAGCCTTATATATTCACCAGAGCAGGGCAACCAAGTCGATGTGTGGTAGTGCTGTATGTGAGGGAGGGGTCAGAGAAGAAACAATGCCACTTGCTCAGTTCTCACCCCTCTTTCAGTCATTTCTCCCACTACCCACAAGCAAATCGGGCCCTTCTGGTGCTGATTCTTGGGTGGGTGGGTTTGTGCAAGTTCTAGGATTTCATGGGGTCCTCCAACAGACTCTTCTGTGAGATTAGGAGTTTCTCTCACTGCTGCAACCCCCACAGGTTTTTACCGCCAGAGATTTTGAGGCTTTATTTCCCTATACTGGAACCCTGGGTTGTGTAGTCTGTCTCACTCCCCAGTTGTGGGACCACCTGGTCCACCAGCCATGGACTTTCTGTACATCCTCTCCACCCCGGCTGCCCATCTCTGCCCCTCCTACCAGTCTGAATGAATGTTTCTTCTTTAACTTCTTTGTTCTCAGACTTCCATACAGTTAAATTTTCTGGCAGTTCTGGTTGTTTTTTTATTCTTAAATTTGTTGTTATCCTTCTTTTGGCTGTGTGAGGAAGTGAAGTGTATCTACCTATGGTTCCATCTAGACTGGAAATCAGGAAAAAGTATATTTGTGGCCTAGCATCTACAACAGTTTTCAGATAGCTGGGCTACTCAAAAGACACTTTACTTGAAAGCAGTAACACTCTTAACCAAGGAAAGTCATTTGTAGTCTTTTCACCAATATAATCAGGCTCAGTGTGTGTTTGGAAAAACAATCCCCAAATCTCACATATTTTGTTTAGCCAAAAAAAAGTTAAGGATGAGGGAGTCTCAGCCATTGCTCTGTTTTATTTCACTGGTTACATTGTACATCTTTTAAAAATGTGACCTAACATTAGCAGATTTAGAAAAAAACACTGGGGTCAGAACACTTGGGAGGTCAAAGAGAAAGTCCGTGTTCAATATGCCAAACTCAGGCCCCAGAGGACAGTCATTCTTCTAATCATCCAAGGAGTTAGAATATTATGTACTTTTAAATCAACAGGTGTTTATCTCATAAAAGTCAATATTATACTATTTAACAACCTCCTTGGCTGCCCTAAACATACTTAAGACAAAAATAGGGAAAAAAAATGCTTTTGTCCCTGAGGCACTGAGTTCAGCTGGCTGGACCTTGTCTGTGTGCATGTGTGTAGGAGAGTAGTGTGAGAGATACAGTGAAAATATGGTCATTCTTATTCTGTAAAACATTCACTAGATACATTGACGATATCAACTATACAGATGTCAACATCTGGCCTCTCCCAAGACCCACTGCTCTAAAGAGAGCTCAGATCCTTCCCAAAGCCGTGACCATGGCCATACCACCAGGACCCACAGTGAGGAAATCTTAGTCAGACTCATATGCAAAAAGACACTGTGCCTGCTCCATATCTAGCAAAGATATGGGCAATGAACAATGTAGATATGTAAATTACACTGGCATGGTTCTTTTATACTTTGTTTGAATGGGTCACATATAAGCAGTCTTATAATACTGAATTAAAATTTAAATACATTCTAGGCAAATCATCCTTTTTTACTCTGCACAGTGGTTCATCCCACTTAAGAGAACTACAAAATGCCAAACTGAGTTTTACTTATACTTCCCTTCATCACGTATTTGTTTTGCACGCATGATATGTTCATGATACTATGCTAATAAATCAAGGTTGGGAGGAGGCACAGAGAGAAATAAGATGTGATCGCTGCATGGCACAACTCAAAGCCTATTGCAGACACAGGCACAAGGTCACTAATCCTAAAGCGGGGCAATAGTGCTAAATGAGACAACAGAGACACAAAATTCTGTGGGAGAACAAACACTTGGTTGACCTTGGAACTTGAGGACAAGATTCCCCCAAGTGAGGAAGGACAAGCATGGATGAAGGCATGGAGGCATGAAGAAAATGTATCAAAGTTAAAATATTTCTTGTTTCGCCTGGCAGCAGAGCAAAGAGTTGGGAGATGAATAGAGGGGCATTTTTAGGATTGTTTGCTCTGTATACTCAGGAAATTACAGATCCCTGTAGAACTTGTCTGACACATTAAGCCTACAAAGGAAGAAATATAAATGACTGATAAATACATTGTTAAAATTCAACCTAACTGGATATTAAAAAACACAAATTAAAATATTTATTTTTCATTTATCAAATTAAAAATATTAATACTCTGGTTTGGCAAGAGTGTGCAGAAAATGAACATTATTTTATATTTCTTGGGATATATCCTAAGGAAACAATCATTAATCTGCCAGAAGATATAACAAAGAAAGTTTTATAGAGTTATTAAGTAGTAAAAAAAAGCTTGGGAAAAAATTAAGTGTCCAACAATAAGAAACAGGTTAAATAAATTACTGAACAAACATACAATATTATGCAATCATTAAACATATTTAAGAAAAATAGTTAATGCAAAGGATGTATGTGCACCCTTTATTTTAACTGAAAACTATTAGATCTGTGTATACAGGGACAGATAGAACACTAGGATAATGCATACAAAAACTAGTGGCACTGAGTTATATCAGTGGTAGACATCATGATGATTTTTGTTTCCTTTTTCTGCTTTTCCTATATTTTTTTTCTGAAATTTCTAAATTGAAAAGACCATGATTTTTATCATGGTTTTTTTATCCAGAGATATTATATACCCAACATCACAAAAACAAAAGGCACAGTTATAGATTCCTATACAAAGCCAAAATCAAGGTACTCTATGGTAGTGAGAATGACTTTCCTTCTGTTATCAAAAGCCAACATTTGGAAGAGGAAGGGGACTTTAGGTCTCTTTTCCTGAATAATAATCACTGATTACAATGTGAGGTTATTGCCCTCCCCCATTACCCCAATCACTCCATACAGCAAGGCCAAGTGCCCCTATGTAGCTGTGTGGCCCCACACCCAGAACTGAATACATAGATTCCAGAGAGTTCTTTTCTCTGGTATCACCCTCCACTGGGCCATTTTGTCATAGATCTTAAGGAACATATTAACTATTTGAAGTTGCTAGAGTATGTCTGCATATCTTATACCTGCACCATGGCAAAATACAGACATGTGACCTAATTAGGGGGAAATATTCCATTCAATTACACTATTTGTAAACATATTCAGACTATCTTTTCCTTCAGCATTTCACGTACCCTGTAGTTTATTGATTACAGACAGTGCACGGTCTCTTCCAGTCGGTTAGGCACCTAAGAAATAAGTGTCAAGACACATAGGTGTCCCATAAATATGTGGGAAAGTGAGTTTAACTCTGATAATCAGAGCCTTGTGAAAAGTAATATAGAAATAATGCCTGGTTTTAGAGTTTTGGGAAAACATGATTTTCCCCCAAAAAATTTAAGTTCCCCCAAAAGTAAGCTTTTCTCTTAGGGTGAGATATTCATTTTGCTACTTCAGAGGATTTGTTAATTTTTTAGGACAAAGGTGAAAAAGTGCCAGCATGGTTTGGTTTTAAATGATTTATGTTCTTTCTTCCCTTAAAATGATAGGGGAATGTAAATAAAAAGCAGATTTAGTTTTGACTTTCAGTAGTACAAAATAAGAATAGCTTCATGGAAAACAAACCAATTTGAACAAAGCCCATTCATCATGTGTACAGTCAGTTCTGCTACAACATACAGACAGGTCTGTCCAGAAAGTATCCATGCATGTACTATAAAAAATAGAGACATTTATTGAAAAAGGTACAAGAAACATTGTACACAGGACAATGATGCCTCAGTCCCCTTCAAAGTAGGCAGGCACCTTGGGACCTCACACAGTTCTCCCAGTATCCATCAGCTGCCCTGTCATATTTTCCTGAATCTCACTGACAGCCTGAAATCTCTTCCCTTTCCAAGATGATTTTAGTTTTGGGAAAAGCCAGAAGTTGCAGGGCACCAAATCTGGACTGCAGAGGGACTGAGTCACCTGGTTGATTTGATGTTTCACAAAAACTCTGCATGAGACATGATGCATGAGCAGGTGCATTGTAGTGATCAAGCTGCCAATCATCAGTTGTCTGTAGCTGCAGCCTTCTAAATCATCTTAATAGTTTCTTCAGAGGAATGTACAAACTTAATGCAAAATTTGATGCAGATTCATTGCTCTACTCACTCAGTCATTTCGAATGTGATGGCCACGCAGTACACATGCTCACTGAATGGCTTTTACCACCTGCATTGTTCATATAGGCACATTCTAGTCCACTCTCCTTGGCTGCCAGATTACATCAATGGTGCTCAAAACCATCCTTGTTATATTAACTACGATTGGACTTTTTCTGGACAGTCCTCATTTTGCATCCCTAAAAATCCTCACTCATCAAAACTATGCAATAAAGACACAGGGCTTATGGATAAAATGGGGTTAGTGGCAAATTACTCAAAAAATCTGTTAGTTACACATTTTAAAATGATAGGAACCACTTCTATAGATTCTATGCAATTACAATAAAAATTCTAGCAAATTTTTGTACATATCAACAGATTCTAAGGTTTACATTGAGCAGCAAAAAGACTCAGAAGAGCCAACACAATATTGAAGGGGAAGAACAAAGTTGGAGGACTGATGCTACCCAACTGCAAAACTTACTATAAATGAATCAAGGAAGCATGGTATTGGTGAAAGAGCAGAGAAATAGATCAATAGAACAAAACTAAGAGCCCAGAAATAGACCCCATAAATGCAGTCAACTGATTTTTGACAAAAGAGCAAAGGCAATACAATGGGACAAAGATAGTTTCTTCAACAAATGTTGCTGGAAAAACTGGGCATCCATATGCAAAAAAAAAAAAAAAAATTAGACACAGGTCTAAATTTTTTAGACCCTTCACAAAAATTTACCTAAAATGAATCAATGCGCTAAATGTAAAATGCAAAACTATAAAACTCTTAGAAGATAACATATAAAAAACCTACATGACCTTGGGTAATGAAGCCTTTTAAGATACAAAACCAGAAGTCATAATCCATTAAAGAGGTGATTGATAAGCTGGGCTTCATTAAAATTAAATACTACTACTCTGTGGAAGACAATATCAAGAGAATGAGAACATGAGCTGCAGACTAGGGGAAATGTTTGTAAAATATATGTTTAATAAAGGACTGTTACGAAAGAAAACACATAGATAACAAATAAGCATATTAAAGAAATTTTTCCAATTCTTATGTCAGCAGAGAAATGTGAATTAAAACAACAAAATGCCATTATAAACCTATTAAAATGTACAAAATCTGAAACATTGGCACACCAAATGTAGTTGAAGATATAAAGAAAAAGGAATTCTCATTCACTGCTAATAAGAATGCAAAATTTTACAGTCACTTTGGAAAGTACTTTGGCAGTTTCTTACAAAATTAAACATCCTCTTACCATATGATCCAACAATTGTATTCCTTAGTATTTACCCAAACAAGCTGAAAACTTTTGTCCACACAAATACCTGCACATGGATGGTTATAGCAGCTTTATTCATAATTGTCAAAATCTGGAAGCAACCAAGATCTTCTTCAAGAGGAGAGAGGATAAATTGTGGAACATCCAGATAATAAAATATTATTCAGCACCAAAAAGAAATGGGCTACAATGACAGGAAAAGACATGTAGGAAACTTAAATGCATATTACCAAGTGAAATAAGTCAATCTGAGAAAGCTAAATACTATATGATTCCAACTATATGCCATCTGAACAGGGCAAAACTATGGAGACAACAAAAAGACCAGTGTATGGGGAGGGAAGAGATTAATGGGCAAAGCACAGATTTTTAGGGCAGTGAAAAAATAGTAAAATATTGTAATGATAGATGTATATCATTATATGTTTGTCCAAACCCATTCAACATACAACATCAAGTGCAAACCAGTAGGCAAACTATAGATTTTTGTGTGATTATATGTCAATGTAGTTTCATTTTTAGTAAACACACATACACACACACACACACACACCCCACTCTGGTGAGTGATGTT
This sequence comes from Tonatia bakeri, assembly GCA_004024845.1. NCBI lineage: Eukaryota > Metazoa > Chordata > Mammalia > Chiroptera > Phyllostomidae > Tonatia > Tonatia bakeri. The sequence continues at coordinate 188,809 of PVIA01002282.1, read as the reverse complement.
GACAATGGGGGAGGCTCTCCATGAGTGGGAGCAGGGGTTATACAGAAAATGTCTGTACATCCTCTCAATTTTATTATAAGTAAAATGGCTTTTAAAAATAAATTTCTTAAGGGGGTGGGTAGGGTGGGGGAAGTGGTGGAGGGAAAATGGATACAACTGTATTCAAACATCAATTAAAAAATGTTTTTAAATTAAACTCAAAAAATTCTTAAGAAAGATATAAACCAAATAGAACTAGTAGCTTTTGTTCAATGGTTTAAAATGCATAATATTACAATAAATATGTCACTTTGAAAAAACACCTGAAGTTTTCTTGTGAAGTGGACAACTGAAAAGTTGCAGCTTGTGAGGTACTGTGAGATCATTTCATCTCCTGGCTTTTTTCACCACAGAGGGAGAGAAGGAGTGAGGAAGGAAGGAAAGAAGGGAAGAAGGGAGGGAAGGGGGGAGGAAGGAGATAAAGGAGGAGGGAAAAGAGAAAAGAGACAGAAAATCTCAGATAATTTAACTAAAGAAGGAAAAAAATTATGCCTCAATTGAAGTCCACAAATTTTCACCCCCGGAGAGAAATTGTTTACCTCTCTGTCCTTTCTGAAGCCTCTCTTTTATTCTCTATGCAATATTACCAGATAAGGAAAACCTCACATGCTATGAGGATACCAGGAAAACTGCACAACGTCTATAAGCCACAAAATCCTTGCCCAATGTGTTGACAAAACTGAACAAGTAATTAAGTAGTTAAAAATCCAGCCACATTACATATAATACTGACCACTCAAGGATGAACATGTATATCCCTATCCTCTCTGGGATCTTTAACATTACTAGGAAATGAACAAAGAAAATATAAGGTTAGGTAATTTGGCCATTCTACCACACGATGTACTGCAGGCACTGGGAAACTGAGAGTGAGACATATTCTCTTGCTGTATTTAGGGTTCTAAGATCCTGACTTGAAAGGGGGCTACAAACTCTGATCATGATCCTTTTTAGTAGTTGCTTCTGTTGCAGAGCTGAAATCCATGATCTTCAGAGTCACAAATGTTGCACAACCACTGCCCAGTCAAATGATCCAACAAATGATCATCCAAAAAAAGAGGGAAGGAAAATCACCCCCTATAAAAATTCAGTACATAAGCATGATGCCTAAAACAGTGGTACGGGTCTGGATCTACCATGTCCCCAGATGGCAATGGCCCATCCTTCAGCTTAAGCCAAAGAATTACCACCAAGTACAAAACTAAGAACTGAGCCTATCTGCATAGTCTAAATTCCCTTCCCCATCAATTATTTCATGTTCACAGAAGTACACACACTCACATGTCTTAGTCAATCCATCAAACATCTTTTGGAATTGTGGGAAAGGACTGAAACTTGTTCTATAAAGTTATAAATCCCTAAATTGAAGTGAAAAAAATAAGCAGTAATCTAGTATAACATACTAGATGAATAAAATGTCTAACTGGTCTAAAACCTCATCTAGACTTTTCCTAACCACATGTTCAAATATGTCATAATTGACTCAGCCCTTGCCCTTCTAAAATTATAAATTATATGCAATTCAGTTTATCTGTGTGGGGTCTTCAGGATGAACCTCACAAAATATATTTATCTTAAAAGGACATCAAAGTTTGGAAAACATTATCCTTGCCTTTCGGTCAAAGTTTCTGGGACTGAATATATGTTGGTAGGCTAAGTATCTGTTCTATATATTTTTCACCATGTTGTAAAAAGTAAAAAGACATAAAAAATATAAAGAATGCAAATAAATTTTCTTAGTCTGCAATTTCTTTCAAAAGTTAAACAAAATTTTTAATATGATTTTTATAAAATATAAATTTATTCATTATTTAAAATTAACAACTTAAAAAAGCATATTACTTCAGGGTGATAAAAATGTATTTTGCCTTTTACTAAAAGTAATGGTCTACAAATGCTTTCCATATTTCCTTATTAGGGAAATGCTATATTTCCAAAAGATAATATCTCACATCACATACCAGCAACATCTACCACCCTACCCTTCCTCCACCATTGCAGATGTTTTCTAGTTTATTCTTCATGTAAAGCAAAGATATAAAAGATGACTTTGACCTGGTCCTCTTATTAAAATTATCTACATCATATGGAAGTGGATATTAGTTTCTTACCAGAAAGTGATTTTATAGCATATTTAGCAATACTTTTGTATCAATCTGCTCACTTCTTCTCACTTGATTCCATGAAGTGTCACACTGGACATGAATCTGGTACTTTTCTGCATCCTTAATGTTTAAAACGGGATGGATGTGTGTCTGTGTGTGGGTAGGGGATTTGAGTCAAGTCAAAAACAAAACAGATTAGAAAGATAACTACATTACAATGACTCATTCTTCTTTCTTGGTCCAGCTTAGAAAGATCTTCCTATTTTTAAACATGTACTTCACAGAAAGAAATTTCTGCAGCACTAGATGTCATTGTAATGTTATTCCAAGAATTATGGACAATAGGAGGTCAGTCCAGAAAACATCCAGCCATTGTTAATGTTATGAGAATGGTTTGTGTAACATGAATGTTACCTTGCAGTCAAGGAGAGTGGAGTGGAATGTGCATGTGTGAGCAACAACAACTTCACTGTACTTGTCAGTGGGAGCAGTAGATTCTGTTCAGTAAGCATGTGTACTGTGTGGCTGTCACATTTAAAATGACAGTACAGAAATGGATCTCCATCAAATTGACATTAAGCTTAAACATTCCTCTATGGAAGTAATTCAGATGATTCAGAAGGCTGCAGCTGTGGGCAACTGGTGATTGGCAGCTTCTTCACAACAATGAGCCCACTCATGCACCATGTCTTCTGCAGGTGTAGAGTTTTTGGCAAAATATCAAATCACCCAGGTGACTCAGTCCCTCTGCAGCCCAGATTTGGTGCCCTGCAACTTCTGGCTTTTCCCAAAACTAAAATCACCTTTGAAAGGGAAGAGATTTCAGACCATTGATGAGATTCAGAAAAATACAATGGTGAAGCTGATGGCAATTAGGAGAACTGTGTGTGGTCCCAAGGTGCCTACTTTGAAGGGGACTAAGGTACATTGTCCTACATATAATATTTCTTGTATCTTGTATCTTCTTCAAATGTCTCTATTTTTCATCTTACATGGCTGGACACCTGTTGGACAGACATCATATATCAGATAAAATTTTTTTAATTATGCAATTTTATGAAGGAAAAAGCATATGAAATGCTGGCATTATCTTAAAAACAGTAATAAAAGATCCCCTTCATCAGGGAAAGGCTAAAGTTCCTTGTCTCTGCTGAAAAGAATTAACCTTAATAAAACAATTAATTGTGGTTTCTCTAACATCATGCTAACTTTACTACCTCAGAAGACCCTGTTCATTCTCCACATGTGTTTTAATTCTTAAGTCTTCATCTGCGACTGTAGTTGTTACCTCCCTAACTTTAACTGAGGGAAAATAGTGAATGTGGATATTAACTCCTTGTCTGAGCTGTTGTTTGCAAATACTATCTCCTCAAAAAACTTGAAAACATTTATTCAGAAAGATATATGCACCCCTGTGTTCATTGCAGCACTGTTCACTGTGGCCAGGACATGGAGACAACCAAAGTGTCTTTGAGAGAGGACTGGTTAAAGAAGATGTGGTATATACATACAATGGAACACTATTTGGTCATAAGAAAAGAGGAAATACTGCCATTTGTAACAACTTGGATATGTTACCATTAGCGTTTAGCTGATGGAGAACAAAAGGGGACTAGACATTGAGCTTAATAAAATGGGAAACATAAGTCTGCTTGATAGGCAGGAAGCTACAGCTTTACACCCCAGGGAATTACAGCATTTCTCTGCCAAGAGGATTTACACTACTCCCTTCACCACTCTGGTACCAGATTGTCAGGTGGAAGCAGGGGAAGGCAAGCACATGCACAGCAGAAATTGAAATGGCACTGAGGAAAGTGCTTGACCAAAGAGGCCTGTCAGTCTAGGCTGGGGAAAGAAGGGATTGATTGGGGGGTACACCCATACCAAGCCCGCAGAAGTATGGGAAGTTCATTGGTTCCTTTGAAAAAGCACCTGGTCTGTCCCACATCCAAGCTAATATAATCCCAGGGGAACAAAGAAGTGCACAAGCGCTCATTCTCTCTCTCTCTCTCTCTCTCTCTCTCTCTCTCTCTCTCTCTCTCTCTCTCTCTCTCTCTCTGTCTTGACAACCCAGGGATGCACTTGCCCATTTGTTGGTGCACTCACTCACCCAGGAGCATGTGATCGAATGGGTGGAGCAACTACCAGGCCTGCAGCATAAGGTGTGGGCTCCAATAAGACTAAGCTCTCTGGCAGCCATGTGGACTCTGCCACCAGAGCAGCTGGGAACATGCTAAGCTACACAGATGCTGGAGTGGAGTGTACTTTAATATGGAGCAGAAACTCTGGACACTGGCTTTTGTCTTGGCCTTGCTGAGGACATGGTGGGACAGAGGGAGATGGGATATTAGAAACCCAAGGGGAAGATTCTATCTCCACACAAATAAACTGCCATACCACGGTCTCCTGTGCATGGGTCCTTGAAATGTTTTTCTCTTGGGAAACCTAATTCCCACCTACAATAGATGGACCTTGAGAATATTATGCTGAGTGAAATAAGTCAGTCAGAAAAAGCTAAGAAAGCTAAGATTTCACTCATATGTGGGATAGAAAACTGAAAGTCAGAGACACGGACAGAAAACAGTATAGTGGTTACCAGAAGGAAGGGTATAGGGGTGATAGAGGATAAAGGGGCCAAATATAGGTGATAGAACATTATTTGACTTTAGGCAAGGGGCACACAATGCAATATACAGATCATGTGTCATAGTAGTGTACACTCAAAATCTATATGACCCTATTAACCAATGTCACCTCTATAAATTTATTTCTTTTTAAAAACTTTACTTTTCTAACTGGAAAAGAAATAAATGTTTGGCAGATATAAAAATGTATTGGTTCTCCTCATTTTAATGCTGTTTTCTTTAATAAAAAGCTTCTGCATGGCTAAAGAAAACAGCATTAAAATGAAAAGAGAACCAAACATATGGGAAAACATATTTGCCAATGATACCTCAGACAAGTGTTTGATCTCCAAAACATACAAAGAACTCACACAACTCCACACAAGGAAGACAAACAACCCAATTTAAAAATGGGCAAATACCTGGCTGGTGTAGCTCAGTGGATTGAGCGCAGGCTGCAAACAAAAGCATCGCAGGTTCAATTCCCAGTCAGGGCACATGCCTGGGTTACAGGCCACAGCCCCCAGCAACTGCACATTGATGTTTCTCTCTTTCTCTCATTCTCCCTCCCTTCCCTCTCTAAAAATAATTAAATAAAATCTTTTTTAAAAAAATGGGCAAATGACTTGAACAGACACTTCTCCAAGGAGACCATACAGAGGGCCCAGAGACATATGAAAAGATGCTCAGCATCACTAGCCATCAGAGAGATGCAAATTAAAACTACAATGAGATACCACTTCACACTGGTCAGAATGGTCATCATAAACACATCAACAAACAGCAAGTGTTGTAGAGAATGTGGAGAAAAGGGAACCCTAGTGCACTGTTGGTGGGAATATAGACTGGTGCAGCCACTGTGGAAACCAGTGTGGAATTTCCTCTGAAAACTAAAAATGGAACTACCTTTTGACCCAGCAATTCCAGTGCTGGGATTATACCCTAAGAATCCTGAAACACCAATCCAAAAGAACCTAAGCATCCCAATGTTCATAGCAGCACAATTTACAATAGCCAAGTGCTGGAAGCAACCTAGGTGCCCATCAGTAAATGAATGGATCAAAAAACTGTGGTACATTTACACAATGGAATTCTATGCAGCAGAAAGAAAGAAGGAGCTCCTACCTTTTGCAACAGCATGGAAGGAACTGGAGAGCATTATGCTAAGTGAAATAAGCCAGGTGGTGAAAGACAAATACCATATGATCTCACCTATAAGTGGAACCTAATCAACCAAACAAACAAGCAAGCAAAATATAACCAGAGATATTAAAATTAAGAACAAACTGACAGTACCCAGAGGGGAGGCAGGAGGGAACAATGGGGGGAAAAGTGGGGAGGGTTTTCAGGAATATGTATAAAGGACACATGGACAAAACCAAAGAGGGGTAGGATCAAGGGTGAGGAGTGGGGATGGCTGGGGTGGGGGTGGTGATGGGAGGAAATGGAGACAACTGTACTGAAACAACAATAAAAAAGAAAAGTGTATTGGTCATTTTAATCTCAGCATCAGAAGACTGACTTACCTGAGTTTTCTGTACTAGACTAAGAATGTGTTCCTTCTTATTCTGATTCAGCTCTCTTATGAAAATAACATGATCTGCTTTGATATTTGCAATCCTTTGCCAAGATATATGCTGCTGGGCTTTAATTTGAGTCTTTAGATCTCTATGTAGTCTATTAAACAGAAAGTTGAGACACTTATTTTTAGACCTATAAATGGTGGTGGAGCGGCTATCATCTTATCTGGAGTTGATTTAGAATTGAAAAATTATTTCATTACAGGTTATTTTTCTAGGGATATAACATATGCGAAAAAATTCCTGGAAACATTGATTTAAATATATATTTCAACATTTGTAAGTTCTAGCATATAAGCATAGGGATAATTTTGCTTCTATTTTTAGACTAATATACTTATAGACTAACACTCTATTTATGAACTTTCCTGAGATGAATTCCATATATCATGTCAAAAACAACATTTCTGATTTCAGACATAATTTCCCTTGGGCCCATATTACATCCAGAGTAAGGCTGGTAAGTTACAGAGGTGAAAAGACAGATCAAGTGAAGGACTCTGTTTAAAGGTTATCTTTTGTCAACTAGAAAATATTCATCAGGTCTCTTCTCATAAGTTCCATTTATATCTAATTAAAATCTTACTGTCATAGATTGATCTCAATATTGTCTATATTTAAAGTTTATAAGCTTCCCAACCCAGGTCTAATAAAGATTATTGAAAAACAACAAATTAAAAAAAAATTAAAAAAAAAGAAAAACAACAAATTAAACTTAATTACATTGTCAATGAGAACATAAAAGAGTACTTGAAAGTCAACAAATATTATTAGAAGCTTTATTCTGTCTCCAAAAGGCTAATGTAGTCTAGTGAATAACTTCAGCACATGGGGCTTAAACAGGAGAATCAAGAACAAAGATATATTTGGGAGCCACGACCACCATGTTGTAGCCATATTTTTTAAGAGGATTGTAGAATACGAATTTCTATCAATGACTATGAATACTGATTTTCTTAGATTTATCATTTCAGTGCATATTTCAAACTTGGTAAGGATCTGGCTATTTTTCCTTTCATAGTTCACCTAAATAAAAATCTTTTTAAAAAACCCACAAAGAGATTTTCTACAGGTTTGCTCAAAATCCAACACGTCTCAGGGTAATGCCTTTACTCATCTGAAGCCCAAGGGCCATAAGCATCCTATAAAATCCCACATAGGTATTCCATTAACTCTTGTTGATGCATGTAAGTCCTTCAGACTCCACCTGCCATTCATTCTCTCCTAACATTTTACTCTCCTTGTCTCTCCAATCTTCTGCAACATTTTGGCTTAGTACTAGGACTTTCCACCCTTTCATCTCCTTTAAACTTACCAACTCTGGCTAGCCTCTCTCTTTCCTCCCACCTATCCCTCCCTCCCCTTCCCTCCTTACCTCTCTCCCACCCCCACTTTTTATTAAACTAATACTAATTACATATCAAAAAAGTTGTTACCAAAAACAAATAAACAAAATAAACAGTACTAGTGTACAGATGGTTGTTTTCTTCTCAGATTCCAATCCCAAGAATTTAGCAGAATAAAGTTGCAGTTAATCTGCCTGGATGATCTCAAAAGACATTCCTCTTCAAGTCTCCCAATCTATTTTTACTGTGAAAGCCCATTTCTTTCAAAGGATGGGCATCTAATGACTCAAACTATCATATCCACTCTATTATTGTTCAGAAAGTTCTGGCACATTATTTAATAATCTTTACATTCCAAATGCTTTCAAGTCCCCAAGAGGGATTTTTCACTCTAGAGATAGATGCAATTAATAGAATTGGTTGAAAGAAAAAAAAAAAAAAGTAAAGAAAAAAGGGTGGAGCATGCATAGGCTTTGCTCAAATGTTTTTCTGAATTTGCAGATGGTGGGAAAGACTAGAATTGCCTGGAAGAAGCCTTTAGCTTTGTCACACACAACACAGACCAAAGAATTACTGCAGGCAGTTAACTGCTTAACTATGGCTACTCTTTTTTTTTTTTTCTCTTTCTTTTTAAATGGTGAATAAAGATTTTTATTTTTACACATAGTTACTTCTCTAGCCTTTCTGGAGTTTTTTGCTTTTGTTTGTTTGTTTTTCTTTGTTTTGAAACTTTTTTTAAAAATGCTGTTTAGTTACAAATGGTGGGACAGTTGTCCCACCATTTGCCCCATCCCCACTCCCACAGTCAATCCCCACCCCATTGTCTGTGCTTATGAGTCCTCTATTCATGTTCCTCAACTAGCCCCTTCCCCTTCCTTCTCCCATTATTCTTTTCTAAAATAGCTTGAGATATAATTCACAAAGCATAAAATTCACCCATTTAAAATGCATCATTCAGTGTTTTTTTTAGCATATAGAGTTATACAGTTATCACTGTGATCAATTTTACAGCATTTTCATTACTCCAAAATTTCTTTGCCTGTGCCTATTAGCAGTAACTTCCTATTTCCTCTCAACTACACATCCCTCTTCCAGCCCTAGCAACCACCGGTCTAGTTTCTGTCCTTTCACACTTGCCTATTTTAGACATTTCATAGAAATGTCTAAATCTATGGAACGTGCATTGGCCTTTATGACTGGCTCTTTTCACTGAGAAACATGTTTTCACTTCTCTTTCATGTTGTATCAGGTATCAGTAATTCATCCCTTTTTCTTACAATTAATGTTTTAGAGGAATTTTAGTTTTATAGAAAAATTGATTGGGAAGTACAGAGTTCTCACACACTGCCTATCTTCCTCCCCAACCCAAACACAATTTTCCCTGTTATTAACATTTTGCATTAGTGTGGTACATTTGTTACTACTGATGAGCCAACAGTGACACATTTTTATAAAATAAAATCCATAATTTACATTAGGGGTTTTTTTTGTTTGTCCTCTATAGGTTTTCAAAAATGTGTAATGCCATTTCAGATTAATCATGTAAAAGTTTCATTGCCCTAAAACTTATGCATTACTTTTGATCATCTCTCTCTCTCACTCTCAAACCCCTAACCTTTTTATTGTTTCCACAGTTTTGCCTTTTCCAGGAAAATATAAAAATATGTTGTTGACTATACTTCACTATGTGATGGATATTTTCCAATGGTATGATACATTGCATTTTAATAACCAGTCTACCAGTTGATGAATGGACATTTGTATTTCCATTTTTTGGCTACCCTGAATACTGCTATGACAGTCAAGTACAAGTGCTTTTGTATGTATATGTGTGGTGTATATGTACACGCTTTTATTTAGCTATTTCTTACTTCATTTTTCTTGAAGGAATGGCTGGTTATTTTCAGGAACTGCCAGACAATTTTTTTAAGTAAATGTACCATTTTACATTCCCACCTGTAGTGTATCAAAATCTCACTTTCTCTACATCCTCTCCAACACTTGTTATTTATCTGTCTTTTTTATTTGAGTCACCATAGTGGGTATTAAGTGATATCTCATTGCAATTTTGATTTGTATTTCTCTACTAATAATGTTCAGCACTTTTTCATGAGCTTCCAGGCCATTTACATATCTTCTTTGAAGAAATGTCTATTCAGATTCCTTGCCCATTTTTTATTTTGGTTATATACCTTCATATTTTTAAGTTGTAAGAGTTATTTTTATAGTCTGGATAAAAGTCCTTATCAGATATATAATTTGCAAATATTTTTCATATTGTTTGGGTTTTCATTTCACTTTCTTAATGGTATACTTTGAGGCACAAATGTTCTCATTTTAAGGCTGTCTAATTTATTGATTTTTCTTTCATTGGTGTGTGTATATATATATATATATACATATGTGTGTGTGTGTGTGTGTGTGTGTGTGTGTATGGAGAGAGAGAAAAAGTGCACCATGGCACAATCAAAGGCCATACAAATTTACAGTTTACTTAGATTTACACTATTTTCTTCTAAGTGTTTAATTGTTTTACCTCTTGGATTTTGATTATTGTTCCATGTTAACTTTTGTGTATGCCTAAATAATGAGGTATAACTTCATTTTTTGCATATCTTTATTTTTCTCGTTCAAGATCATTTTGAATATTCTAGGTTGCTTCAATACATAAGAATTTTAGAATCAATCTGTCAATTTTCCAAATAAGCTAGCTGGGAATTTGGTAGGAATTATGTGAACCTATAGACCAATTTGGGGAGTATCTCATTCTTAACAATATTCAGCCTTTCATTCCATGAACATGGGAGGTCTTTCCATTTCTTTAGGTCTTCTTTAATTTATTTCAACAATGCTATGTTGTTTTCAGAGTATACGTTTTATTTTTTTGTTAATTGATTTCCCTATTTTATTCTTTCAGATGCTTCTGTAAATGTAATTATTTCTTTCTTCATACACTATAATAATTCTCATTATGCTCACTTTTTTTTTTGTATTCCTTGCATGCCTCATTAATCTACCTTCCTATGTTTGATAGACTTATTATTGGCCTTGACAGTGGGGAAGAACACTTCCATGAATAAATGAATAATCTGTTACGTCTCTTGGTGTCTGTTACCGAGGAGATCCAAGTTATAGGACTCCCCCTCCTCCATCCTTGTCTCACTCGCAAGAGATGAATTCAGGCAAGAAACAATACATATAGTAGAAATAAGATAGCAAGTTTATTTATGAAAAACACTTGAGCACAATGCTGTAAGTAGGCACCCAGCTAGTCTGAGTGCCCTGCCTATTGGAGTTTTAGGGCACTGATGCTTGTAGCCAGTCTCCAGGCTCCCCCTCCTCCTCTTCTCCAGACCTTGAGATTAACACAGAGTTTCAAAGGCTTTCTTTCCCATGTAGTGGAAATGATACACACAATTTCTAAGACTCCCATATTCCTGCACTGTCATGATTTTACTTGTGATTTTTGAACACCTGGCAATCTTATCTGACCAGGCTCAGGACTGCTAAATTAATGGGTGGAACATGTCTCCCTTCCCCTCCCAACCTAGGAGTGTCTACCATCCTGCCTAACGGTGTCTATAATCCCAAACAATAATGCCTTCTAATAAAAAAAATGTTCATTCTATTTATAAACTTTTTTTCCTCAAAAATGCAACATTTTTTACCCTGGTCTTATGGCTCAGTTGGTTGGAGTGTCATTCCATGCTGATTTGATCCCCAGTCAGGACACATACCTAGAATGTAGGTTTGATCCCCAGCTGGGGCACACATGGGAGGCAGCCATTCTATGCCTCTCTCTCTCTCTCTCTCTCTCTCAAAAATTAATGGAAACATGTCCTCTGGTGAGGATTAAAAAAAAATGCAACATCTCTTTTTTTAAAAATGAATTAATCCCTAAACCAGCTTATATGCCCCTGGACAATTAAGAGTTGGGCAAAGTATTCTTGTGCAATTTTCAAAGTATTCTCTACTTTATCCAGTAAAAATATGGGAAATAAATGACTACATATGAAAATTACAGTAAAGTATCTGAAACATATTTGAAGCTAAGTTGAAATGATTTCAGCATAGGCAAACTTTCATTAAAAATCTTAGCATTTGCTGGAATGAAGTAACAACATGTGAGATTTACAAACCCAAGTACCTTGACATTAACCTCATGTGGATTTAAAGAGTCATTCTATATTTTTCACAAGAGAAAGAAGAGAGAACTAAAAAGAATCAAGTACAGTATAGAAAAGAGGAGTATGAATCAAACTGAAGAGTTTAAGGTTTAGAAAATAAAGTATATGTAAGAGGAAATACTAAGATGTAATGAATTTTTAGCCTTGAAATGGAAAAATTCAGTTCATTATATAATTGTCTTATATATAAACAAAGGATAATTATCTGTCCCTTTCCTATTTGGGAGACAAAATGGCAACAAGAAAAATATATTTGAGGAAAAGTTATTCTAGATATAAAGAATATATTGACTATAAAACAATTAGAGATTAGAAATAAGTGATATAAAAGTTTTTAAGTATTTCCCAAGGAGGACTAGATTACTACAGTAGATAGACACCAGCTGTTTATATTATGTAGAAATCATACATAAGTTCAAGCATGATGGCTCTGATACCTATTTCTATTGCCAAGGTTCCTATTAAGTGAGCTTTCAAATAGTGGGTATAAGTTTGAAGTGCAATAGTAATTCCAAATTCAGTCACTACAGTTGTTACTGTTAATTCAAAAAGAAAGCAATTACACACACAAAAGCCTATATACATGGCATTTTATTTTCCACATTCTGTGATCCATTTACTTAGAAAAATAATTCTCTTTGGAAAGTAGGTCAGAATAATTTTTATGATATATTTTAGGATCCCAAAAATAATTTTAATACAGCAATTTCTCCTATGTCTAATGTGTTTAGTTACAGTAGCTATGGAAAAGTCTCAAAAAGTGTTAGATTTTTACAGATTCATCACATTACAATTTTAGAGTCAAAAGGACAGCCAAGAACCTAATTTGGAACTTGGAGGTAAACATAGTACTTAGAGTCGAACACCAGAAAAATCACTTCTCTAGAGCATGACTCCATAGCATCACTGTTTTACCCAGGAGAATATGAATAATCTGTGTCATCTCTAGTGACTGAATAATTATTTTGCCTGCATAATCATGCAAAGGAAAACCACGTAAGTTTATAGCCACCAAGTGTTTGTTGGGCTATTATCAATTTCAGTCTCCACAAGTACTTAAGATGATTGTTACTGGCCAAAGCAATAATCTGACTTAATTTGTATAATGTTCATAAGAATTCAATTAATTAAATTAAAAATTAAAGTACAAAATATTTCACCTAAAACATTTAGGTAATTGATGTAAGATGACTTTTTTCTCTTTAGATGAATTATTCAAATGTTCTTATATATCTCCTTCCTATCTCCATAACATTAATATCATTTCCACTTTGCTTTCATCATCCCTTCTTGAAAACTAAACAAATGTGATGGCTTTCACTTAGTTACTACTTTTCCAGTACTACTGTAGCATACTTAGGACCTAGCAGGTTATCAGTAATGGAAGTGAAAACTTGTGGTTTAGTGACTTCTATGAAATTTTTAATGGTCAGTGATACCCTGAGAAGTGGGAATAAGGCCTTCACTAATACTTTTCCCCTAAAACAAAATATTCCAGTCTATCATATAACAAGCTTCTTTCCTCTACAATTGTTAATTAACACAAATTAACCATGCTAAAGAAGGATGCTATAAACTAATTTTAAAATATTACCCCTATAGATATTACCCAGCATTCTATAGGGTAAAAAAAGAGGGAGGATGGCAGTATTTATATCCATGGGTTATTTATCCCTTAGTGTACCCTCTCCTCCATGCAAGTTGTTTTATCAGCATGATCTCTCTACTTATCTATTAGTGCCAAATGTAGAACAAAAAGTGTTTTCAACAAAGTCACAGTAAAAAGAGAAAAATTCTCATTTTTGATAGTAAAACCATAAAGTATGAAGCTTTTGGAGATTGTCTCTTATTTTCAGATTGACCATATACCATGGTGGTTCAAGTCCAAGGCTAGGAGTTAGATAAACCTCTTTTTCAATCCCAAGCACTTTACTCGTGAACTCTCTTAATTTGGGCATGTTACTTAATTTCCTTAAGTCTTAATTTTCTCCTCTAAAACTGAAACTAATAGACCCTATCATATTTAGTGATATATTTATTCTTTCAATAATTCATTGAACCAATATGTTAGCAGCACCTACTAGTGTCAATCACGGTAACATTTTCAGGACACTGAGGATGGACAAACAAAGCAGCTGAAATGCCAGCCTTTGTTCAGTTTTATTTTAGTCAGTGTATATAGGCAATAAACAATAAATTTAAAAGTCATATATATATATGATTTATATGTGTGAGACATATATAAATATATATAAATATATATATATATATAAACAAATAAAGAGCCAAAAGGATAATTATGTAAAACCATCAGGCCAGTTCATGGAACATAATAGGTAATCAACAAATATCAGCAATGGCTTTTATTATTCCTATCAAGAGACATCTAGGTGATATTATTTCTAGAATGGAGGCACAAAGACCTGTGTAGAGCTTTCCCCAGAGAACAACCATAACTGGTTTAAATTATTTTAAAACAATCATTTAAAGTTCCTGGAAATTGTCTTAAGGGTGCATAGCAGATGAAAAACATTTATTCAAGAAAATCTACTTAATCTCAGTAAGAACAGTGATAATCTGTGGTACATGAGTCATAAATTCCCTTTTCCCCAAAGTCTAGCTCATTGTAATGACAAGCTGAGCTCCAGGTGGGCCAAGTAAACAGGGTTTCCTTTCCTCCCTCCCATTTATATTATCTCCCTGGGAAAGGTAAGGCACCTCTATTTCTCAGTCTCCCACCTCTATGTCACAGGGGCTAAATGCCAAGCAAATTAAGCTGAAAAGACAATCACTCATTTCCTCCACCCAAGCCCAGTTCCAAGCATGTAGATTCCACGCCGGGCATGGCAAGCCAAGAAAACTTGACCTTTAATAGCTTATTCAGATCACATATTGGGTGGAGGTTCCATGCCAGCCGGACAAGTGCAGAAAACCAGAAGCCAGCACTCCTGTCCAGTACTCTTCTCGTAAAGCTAAGGTGCAAGTCTGAGGGTTTCTATCCCCAGCTACACGGAGTAGGAGTGCAGACATTTTGGCCAGAGAGAGAGGCATTTCACAAGTTCTGCTCAAGAAAACCAACCTTATTTGAAACACAGTGTGGAGAAGTTCAAGCCTAATGGCACTTTCAAAAACAATGGAGATTTTGGTGATAAACAATAGTAAAGAAACTGGTAACATCATGAGAATAAGCCAAACTATGGGCCAGATACTTTATTCACATTGACACATTATAATCAAACTGTCAAAAAGCAAAAACCAAGAAAATAGCTTGACAACTGCCACAGAAAAGTGACTCTTCACAAACAAAGGATCCTCAATAAGATTATAAACTTATTTCTCAACATAAACTTTGGAGGCCAGCAGGCAGTGGGTTGATATATTCAAAGTGTTGAAAGCAAAAAATATCTACTGAGAAATCTATATCCAACAAAACTGTCTTTAAAAAATGAGGCAGAAATTATGACATTCTCAGATAAACAAAAACTGAGCGAGGTGGTTACCCTAGGCCTGCCCTACAAAAATGCTGAAGAGAGTACTTTAGATTGAAATGAAAGGAGTCAATAACTCAAAGCTGTATGAAGAAATATCCTAGCTGGTGTGGCTCAGTAGGATGAGTGTTGGCCCGCGAACCGAAGGGTCACCAGATCAATTCCCAGTCAGGGCACATGCCTGGGTTGCAGGCCAGGTCCCAAGAGGGGGACGTGTGACAGACAACCGCACGCTGATGTTTCTCTCTCTGTTTCCCTTTTTTCTTCTCTGTCTAAAAATAAGTAAGTAAATAAAAATCTTTAAAAAAAGAAATAAATACTCCCAGTAAAGGTAAATACATAGGCAATTTTTTAAAAAGATTTTCTGTATTTATTTTTAGAGAGGAAAGGGACGGAGAAAGAGAGAGAGAGAGAGAGAGAAGCATCAATGTGCAGTTGCTGGGGGCCATGGGACCTGCGATGCTTTGGTTCGAAGCCCGCACTCAATCCACTGAGCTACACCAGCCAGAGCATACATAGGCAATTTTTTAAAGATAGTATTATTCTAATTTTGTTTGATAAATCCACCTTTAATTTTCTGCATGAGTTAAAAGATAAATGTATTAAAAAACACATGAATCTATGTTTTGGGGCACACAACATATAAAGATGTAATCTTTACAATATAGGGAATATAGCCAATATTATTATAATAATTATATATGGTACCAAGTAAATACTAAACTTACCAGGGGATCACTTTTTAAACTATATAAATATCTAATGATTATGCTGTATCCCTGAAACTAACATAAAATGATATGGAATATTAACTGTAATTGAAAAATAAATAAATAAACAAAATTTAAAACAAAAACAGAACCTGGGAATAGCATGGAGAAAGAGATAATCAAAATCACAAAGGGACCTTTACAAAGTAAAATGTCCATGGTTGCAAATCAATGTTTTATTGTGTTTTTGTCTCAAATCATAATATATTGATGTTATAATTGTGTGAAATATATGTATTTTACGTCTTTACCCTTATTTGCCATTCCCTGTATTAAATGACAATGCTAAAAGACCTAAGACTGGATCAAAAAAAACTCATTTACAAATTCATACTTTTGAAAATCAAATCTTTTATAATGTTAGGAAAGAAGATATAAAATGTGACAGTAATAGAAAGTGGAAACATGAAACTGGAGTCAAGGTTTTATATGCCATTGAAGTTAAGTTGGTATAAACTCAAGTTAGACTGTTATAACTTTAGGATGTTAAATATAATCTTCATGATAAACACAAAGTAAATGTCTGCAGAATATACACAAAAGGAGATGAGAAGGGAATCAAAACATTTTAATACAAAAAGTTAAGTAAACACAAAAGAAATCAGTAATGAAGGAAATAATGGACAAAAAAAGCTATGAGGCATATAGAAAAAAACAGAAAAATGGAGGAAGCAATTTATTATTAGTAATTACTTTAATGGTAAATTGATTAGATTCAATCAAAAGATAGAGATTGGCAGAGTAGATTTTAAAAACATGATTCAATCATATGCTCTCTAAGAAATTCACTTTAGACCAAAAGACACAAATAGGTTGAAAGTGAAAGATGAAAGAGATATACCACGCAAATAGCAATCAAATGAGAGCTGGGTAGCTACATTAATATCAGATAAAATAGACTTGAAATTCAAAAAGGTTGGAAAACACAAAGGAAAACATTAGTAAATTAATAAAAGTTCCAGTACAACAAGAAGATATAATATTTACACCCAATAAAAGATTTGTAAGATATAGGAAGCCAAAATTGACAGAAATAAAGGGTAAAATAGTTCTACAATAATAGTTGAAGACTTTAATACTCCACTCTCAATAATAGATAGATCAACCAGAAATAAGGAAATGGAGAGCTTGAAAAACACCAAACATATTATACATGTACAGAACCCCACCCGACACTCAGAGAATACAGTTTTCTCAAGGGCACATGGTATATTCTCCTGGATAGACTACGTTAGGAAAAATCAATAGATTTTAAAAGGTAGACTAATTATGCAAAGTATTTTCTCTACCCACAAGACAGTGAGGTTAAAAATCAATAATGGAAAGTTGAAAAATTCACAAAAATGTTGGCATTAAGGAACACACGAACAATTGGTTTTAAAAAAGAATCATAAGTGTTATGAGGAAACACTCAAAGACGAATAAAAACAAAAATATAACATTCTAAAATTTATGTGATATAATGAAAGCAGAGCTCAAAATAAAATCTCTAGTTGTAAATGCCCATTTAAAATAAAAAGAAGAGTCGCAAATCAACATCCTAACTTTACAATTTAAGGAACTAGAAAAAAAAGAGCACACTGATCCCAAAGCTAGCCCAAGGAAGGAAACAAACAAAACAGAGAGTAGAAAAACAATAGAGAAAATCAATTACAACAAAAAGTGGGCTCTTTGAAAAAATGTCAACAAACTTGACAAATCTTTAACTAGATGGATCAAACACTAAAATCAGAAATGAAAGTTGAGACATTGTTACCAATTCTACAGAAATGAAAAGATTATAAGACAGAACTTTAAACAGTTGTACACCAATAAATCTGACAATCCAGATTAAATGGACAATTTCTACAACACAAACCTGCCAAGAATAAATCACAAAGAAATATAAAATCTAAATAAACCTATAGCTAGTAAGGAGTGAGTCAGTAACCAAAAATTTTGTAACAAAGAAAAGCTCTGGACCTGACGGTTTTGTGGTTAATTCTTCCACCATTTAAAAAAGTACTGACACCAATCTTTTGAAAAAATTTTCCAAAGCGCTGAAAAGAAGGAAACACTTTCTAACTCATTCAATGAGACCAGTACTACCCTGATACCAATGCCAAAGCACAAAAGAAAAAAAAAAAGAAAAGAAAATTAAGGATTAATATCGCTTATAAACATTGGTAAAAAAGTAATCTCAACAAAATAGTAGCAAACTAAAGACAACAACACATTAAAAGCATTACTCACCATGAGCAAATGGGATTTATTTGTGGATTGTAAAAATAGTTCCACATATGAAAATCAATCAATGTAAGATAGCACATTAACAGAATAAAAGGGAGAAAACCATATGATCATCTTAATTGATGCTAAAAACGTATGTGACAAAATTCAACATACTTTCATAATAAAAACACTCAACAAACTAAGAATAGAAGAAAATATATCAACATAATAATAGCTATAAATTTTCAAAAGAAAACCTACGGCTAATATCCTATTAGTGGTGGAAGATTCAAATAGGTTGCTTTAAGACTAGAAATAAGGAAAGGATGCCTGCTTTTGCCACTTCTATTCAACATAGTACCAGAAATTCCAGCCAGAGATAGTAGGCATGAAAAAAGAAATAAAAGGTACAAAAATTAGAAAGGAAGTGGTAAAATTATCTCTGTTCACAGGTGATATGACCTTATATGTAGAGGACCCTAAAGATTACACAAAAATTCTGTTGGAACTAGAACTTCCAGCCAAGATGGAGGTGTAGGTAGACATACTTTGCCATCTCACACAACCAAAAGATGGACAACAACAAATTTAAAAACAAAAATATAGCCAGAACTGCCAGAAAATTGAACTGTATGGAAATCTGACAACCAAGGAGTTAAAGAAGGAACAATCCTTCAGACTGGTAGGAGGGGTGGAGATGGGCAACCGGGGCAGACAGGACTCAGCAAGTCAGGGGCTGCCAGACCAGGCAAGTGAGGTGGCGGCTGGCAGACCAGGCAGTCCCACATTTGCGTGAGGATGAACTGGGAGGAACAACTGGGGAGCGAGACAGACTGCACAACCCAGTTTTCTAGCACACAGAAATAAAGCCTCAAAACCTCTAGCTAGAAAAACCGAGGAGAGTTGCAGCAGTGGGAGAAACCTCCAGCCTCACAGGAGAGTTCCTCAGAGAGACCAACAGGGTCCTAGAACATACACAAGCCCACACACCTGGGAGTCAGCAACAGAAGGGCCCAATTTGCTTGTGGGTTGTGGAGGAAGTGACTGAAACCCAGTTGAGAGCTGAGCAAGTTGCATTGTTCCCCCTTTGACCACTGCCCCACATACAGCGTCACAACACAGCAACATGAGTTGTCCCGCCCTGGCCAATAACTAAGGCCCTGCCCCTTACAACGTAACATGTGTGCCGAGACATAGAAATATGGCCCAAATGAAAGAACAGTTCAAAACTCCAGAAAAAGAACTAAGTGATGAGGAAATAGCCAACATATCCAATGCAGAGTTCAAAAGACTGGTAATCAGGATGCTCAGAGAAATGGTTGCGTATGGTTGCAAAATAGAGGAAAAAGTGAAGGCTATGAGAAGTGAAGTAAAGAAAAATACACAGGGAACCAACAGTTAAAGGAAGGAAACTGAGATTCGAATCAACCATTTGGAGCAGAAGGAAGAAATAAACATTAAACTGGAACAGAATGAAGAAAGAATTCAAAAAAAATGAGGAGAGGCCTTGGTACCTCAGGGACAACTTTAAACATTCCAACATCTAAATCACAGGAAAACCAGAAGGAGAAGAGGAAGAGAAAGAAATTGAAAACTTATTTGAAAAAATAATGAAGAAGAACTTCCCCAATCTGGTGGAGGAAATAGGCTTCCAGGAAGTCTAGGAAGCTCAGAGAGTCCCAAAGAAGTTAGACCCAAGGAAGCATACACCAAGGCATACCACGGTTACATTACCTAAGATTAAAGATAAGGAATCTTAAAAGTGGCAAGAGAAAAGGATACAGTTACCTACAAAGGAGTTCCCATAAAACTATCTACTGATTTCTCAAAAGAAACTTTGTAGGCAAGAGAGGGGTGGAAAGAAGTATTCAAAGTCATGAAAGGCAAGGACCTACATCCAAGATTGCTCTATCCAGCAAAGCTATTATTTAGAAAGGAAGGGCAGATAAAATGCTTCCCAGATAAGTTAAATGAATTCATCATCACCAAGCCCTTATTATATGAAATGTTAAAGGTACTTATCTAAGAAAAGGGTAAGATAAAAAATATGAACAGTAAAATGACAACAAACTCACAACTATCAACAGCCAAACCTAAAAAACAAAAACAAAAATGAGCTAAGCAAACAACTAGAACAGGAACAGATTCACAGAAATGGAGCTCACATGGAGGGTTATCAGTGGGGGGTGGGGAGGTAGGATGGGGGTAAAGATACAGGGAATAAGAAGCATACATGGTAGGGATAAAATAAACAGGGGGAGGTTAAGAATAGCATAGGAGATGGAGAAGTCAACGAACTTGTATGTATGACCCACAAACATGAACTAAGAGGAAAGAGAATGTTGACGGGAGGTGGGGTATAGGGTGGAGGGGAATAAACAGGAGGAAAAAATGGAACAACTGTAATAACAGAATCAATCAAATATACTTGAAAAACATTTAAAATTGTTTGAACTAGTAAGTGAATTCAGAAAAATAACAGGATACAAAATCAACAAGCAAAAATCAGTTGCATTTCTATACAGTAACAATGAACAATTTGAAAAGAAAATTATAAAAACGATTGTATCCACCATAGCACCATAAAGAATAAAATACTTAATAATAAATGTAACTAAGGAGGTGAAAGTCTTGTGCAATAGAAACTACCAAGCATTGTGGAAGGATAAGAAAACATAAATAAATGAAAACACATCCCATGTTCATGGATTGAAAGATTTAATACTATTAAAATGTCAACACTACAAAGCAATATACAGATTCAATGAAATCTCTGTAAAAATAATGTGTTTGGCCTTGGCTGGTGTGGCTCAGTAGATAGAGTTCCAACCTGCAAAATGAAAAGCATTGCCAGCTGGATTCCCAGCCTCGGGTATGTGCCTGGGTTGCGGGAGCCAGGTCCCCAGTAGGGGGCATGTGAGAGGCAACCACATATTGATGTTTTTCTTCCTCTCTTTCTCCCTCCCTTCTCCTCTCTGAAAATAAATAAATAAAATCTTTTTTAAAAAAGTAATGTTTTTACAAGATTAGAAAAACTCATAGTAAAATTCATATAGAATCTCAAGGGGCCCCAAATAACAAAACCAATGTTGAAAAAGAAGAGCAAAGCTAGAGGACTCACATTTCCTGGTTTGAAAACTTAATACAAAGCTACACTAATCAAATAGCGTGGTACTCACATAAAGACAGACATATAGATTACTGTTGTAAAATAGAGAAATAAAGTTTCTTATATATCGTCAAATAATTTTTGATAATAGTGCTAAGATGATTCAATATGGAAATGATAATCTTTTCAACAAACGGTGCTAGGAAAACTGAATATCACATGTAAAAAAAGAATGAAGGTGAACTCTTACCTAACACCATATACAAAAATTAACTCAAAATGAATCAAAGAGCTAAGTGTAAGATCTACACAATAAAACTCTTAGAAAAAAACATAGGGAAAAACTTCCCAACATTGGATTTGCCAATCAATTTTTGGATACAAGATGAAAAGCATAGTCAACAAGAGAAAAAATAGACAAATAGGACATTCTGAAAATTTTAAACTGTGTGTATCAAAGACAATATCAAGAGAATAAAAGGGCAACACACAGAATAGAAAATATTTTCAAGTCACATGTCTAGTAAGGGATCAATAACCAGAATATATAGATAACTAAACTCAACAACTCTATTTTTAAAAAGTGAACAAAAGAGTTAAATAAATCTTTCCCTGAAGAAGACATATATGTGGTCAATAAGCACACGGAAAGGTAGTTGCAGAATAGTCACAGGGATGTAAGGTAAAACATAGGGAATATAGTCGATAATATTGCAATAACTCGTATGATGCCAAGTGGGTACTGGAAATATTGGAGGAAACACTAGTATTTGATTCTCTAACCACTATGTTGTACACCTGAAACTAATACAAAATAATACTGCATGTAAACTATAATTGAAAAATAAAACTCAAAGTTATTTTTAAAAATAGCTTTGCTAAGTATGTTTAAATATTAAAAAAACATATTCAACATCACTAATCATTACAGAAATGCAAATTGAAACTACAATGAAATAGCACCTCACACCCATTTGGATGGCTACTATCAAAAAAATCAGAAAATAACAAGTGTTGAGGATGTAGAGAAACTGAAAACTTTGCATACTGTTGGAGGGACTACAAAATGGTACAGCTTGCTGTAGGAAAGAAGTATGGCAGTTCCTCTAAAAACTAAAAATAGAATCACTATTCATCATGCAGTTCCACTTTTGGGTGTGTACCCAAAAGAATTTAAAGTAGGTTCTCAGAGGGATATTTGTACACCCATGTTCATAGCAGCTAAACATGGGAGTAACCCAAGTGCCTATAGACAGGTGAGTAGATGAGTAAAATGGATGCAATGGAATATTATTTAACCTTTAAAGAAAGGAAATTCTAACATATGCTAAAACATGGAAGAACCTTCAGGACATTATGCTAAGTGAAATAAGCCTGGTAAAGGCAAATGCTGTATGATTCTATTTATATGAGGTACATAGAATAGTCAAAGTCAAGGAGAAATTAAAATAGTGGTTGCCAGGGCTGATGGTGGGGGTTGCAGGGACGGAGACATTGTCTAATGGGTAGAGAGTATTTTTACAAGATGAAAACAGTTCTGGAGATGAATGGTGGTGATGGTTGCACATTAGGAATGTATTTAATACCACAAAACTATACACTGAAAGAGTGTTAAGATGGTAAATTTTGTGCTTTGTGTATTTTACCATAATAAAAATTGAAAAAAGAATGAAATAAGTGTCAAAAATTTAAAAAAAAGAACAATCTGGCTGCATTGTGGCTAATGAATCATAAAAAGGCAAGAACAGAACAGATGTAGAAAACCAGTTTTGATTTGCTAGAGCTATGTAATTATGGAATTCAAAGGCTGTAAACTAGCTTAAGTAGGGTGGATGAGGTTGAATTTCAGACAGGAAAAGAATGCCCTCCTCTCTGGGGACATAACTAGAGAACAGCAGAATTCCTAGAAATGTTTTGGGGAAGTCTGCCCGGTTTTCTAAATGAATACTAAGGAAGTGGAAACCTCATGGAAAGTCTCCCATTATAAAAGAAAGAGGAGGGTTTGCTGGGTCATAATGGTAACTCCGTTCTTAATTTTTTGAGGAACTTCCATACTGTTTTCCATAGTAACTGTACCAGTTGATGTTCCCACCAGCAGTGCATGAGGCTTCCTTTTTCTCCACAACCTCTCCAAACTTATTATTTGCCCTATTGATAACAGCCATTCTAATTGTAGTTTTGATTTGCATTTCCTAAATAGCTAGTGCATTTGAGCATCTTTTCATATATTTTGGCCATTTGTATGTCTTCTTGAAAAAAAACTGTTCACGTCCTCAGCCCATTTTTAGATTGGATTGCTTGTTTCTTTGTTATTGAGTTGTATGAGTTCTTTATATATTTTGGATAGTAACCCCTTATTGGAGGTGTTGTTTGCAAATATATTCTCCCATTCGGTCAGTTAACTTTTTGTTTTGTTGGTGGTTGTTTTTGCTGTGCATAAGTTTTTTAGTTTGATATAGTCCTGCTCATTTATTTTTGCTTTTACTTCCCTTGCCTTTGAGGTCGAACTCATAATATCACCTCTAAGGCCAACCTCTCTTTTGGTATGTACCCCAAAATTTTTAAAACATTTTATGCACCCCTATGTTCATTGCAGCATTATTCAGTGGCCAAGACATAGAAACAACCAGTGTACTTGGCTGGAAATTTCCTGTGTTAGAAGGAAATTGGAGGAAATCTTGGACTTCATCATTTGGGAAATGATAGACAAAATGTAGCAAATGCACACAAAAGTGTTATGCTACAGTTAGAAAAAAACAGATCATGTGAACAAAGAGTAACAAAGCTCTTAAAACAATAGGGCTTAAGGAAAAATTAGAAAACGAGATTTACAACTTTACCATTCATATACTACCATTCACTCCACCCATAATTATCATTTTTTATATTTTATTGTTGTTCAAGTAGAGTTCACTGCCTTGTCCCCCAATTATTAAATTTATAGGAACTCTCTGAATACTTGCTTTTCCATCTAGTCATTCAACAAATATTTAAGCTCCATATGTACCTGCCCCTGGGCTATGTTCAGTGTTGATTACAACATATTTTGACCCTTGAGGAGCTTAAAATTTAGTAGGAAATGCAGAAAAATATATAGGAAGTCACAATTAAATAGAGAAATTATTAGCATTTATTTATTCACCTTCTTAACATTTCTATCTTCCGTCCAGGTGATAGATCAGCTTAGGAACTGATACAAAGAAAAGACACACTTGGGAGGCACCGTATTAGTGCCTAAGAATGCAAATGACTGTAATGGCCTCTAAGTGTGTCAACCAAGTGAGCAATGTCTTATACATTATCTCTTAGACAGCTGAAACTCATTAGTTTTTGGGGGCAGTCCCATGAAATACATCCTCCACCCAAACATGAACAACAGTGGGTCCTGACCTTAGTCAGAAAACAGACAACCAAATGTCCTGTGTGCTATCCATCTGTGGTATTCACTATGACAACAAAAACCACTTCAAAAAACAATATGTGGCATTTGATAAAATAGAAGGTGCTGGAGGGAAGAGGCCATCAGTTCAGTGAAATTAGATCCAGCTGCGAGCCACTCAGGCCAGGGCTATCTGTAAATCTCTTTTTTTTCCTGCCCTGTACATTATAGCAATCTACTGCAGATCATAAGAGCACAGCCAAAAGCCATATGTTTGGCATCATGCGGACAGCATCTGGTATTTTTTAAGATACAACTAAAAATGTTGAAAACACAATAAAACAACTGTCATTCACTTAATGCTTATGCTTATATCTTAGCCCATGGATGGTTTTATGACAAATAAACAGTTGTATGAAGTCTCAGTTTAGTCACCTTCCTTTATATATTTTTTTCCTTTAGTGAATTACTCTTTCGTTTCTCCGTTTGGCTTGGTCTGACTGTACTTTTATATATGTGCGTGTATGTGCTACTGTAGATGGTGAAACATCACTGTATAAGCAGAATAAAACTGCCTCTTAAGGTGGATTCAGCCAAGTAGTCTACAAGGTCATAAATATTATTTACACTCAATTCTGTTTACTAAAAGTCAGTAGGGGTCTGGCTAATATGTCTCATAATGTCTGGAATTCAAACTTACATTGAAGTAGTCAGGGAGAAACACATGTGGTTGGCACTTGGGAAAGTAGACACGGCAAGTTTTGCTGGCCCTTCTGAATTCTATATGAATAATCCAGATCAAGTCTACTCTCCAATTTGCAAGTCTGCATAAACCATAGAGTAGTTGGAAACCTGTTAGGTATTGGTTTAGGAAGACGCTTAACTCCCCACCCCGGAACAAATTACTTATCGTCTAATTAACATCTTCTCTGCATCTGTCCATACAACAGTGCTATTAGCCTTAAAATGTACAGCATACTTGCTTTCCCATTTTAGATGCTGATTCACAAAAGGATTAAGTATACTAATTGCCTTTGAAGATATTGAATATATCATTCTTCATGGTGAAGAAAGCAAAGTTATTATAATAGGTTTAGTTAGAAAACCAAGTTAAAAAAAAAGAGCACTTTCCTCTATAGAATTTGCATGTAAGTTCTAAAATCAAGATACACTGGATATAAAACACCAAATTTCTATTTATTTAATCCCTCCAACCTTTTTATACTTTAGTTTACTTTTTTAACTGTTATTTGAGAGAGTATCCAGGATGTGGCCTGGCCTGGGAATACATACGTTTCATGTCTAAAAAGGAGTAGAGTTCTGTCATTGGGAGCTCCCCGACCCCATGCCAAACAAACACAGCATTAGTCAGAATAGGTTCTCAGTCAAAAGCAGAAGGGCTTAGAATTTATTTGTAAGGAGGAAAAACTAGAAAAGCACTTTCTTAGTTATTTAATTCATAACAAATTAAGAATTTGCTCTGGACTTATTCTTTCATTAGACGCTATATTTCCAAATAAATTACTCACTTAAAAACATATAATTTATGTGTAGTAAATTATAAATGATTTTTAGGCAAAAGCATTATTTGTTTTTACTTTATTTTTATTGCTGGCACTACTAATACGGATGTCTGCATTCCCCTGCTTTTCCTGCCTCCACCCAGCCCCCACCATAGTGATGTTTAACAATATTACTATGTGGACTAAATTCTAAAACCTGTTTCGTTCCAGTGGAAAATGTCATTTTTAATCTTGCTGCTTTCTGCCTGTGTCCCCACACACTGTATTTATATACCAACCATAGTACTTATTATTATGAACTATAATTACTATTATTAGACCATGAGTTCATCTAGTATTAAGGTCATGTCTTACTCACCTTTATGTCCCTATTATCCACCTGGAAGAAGCTGACCAGAAAAGGAGAAAAAAAAGGGTGATGAATAAAATTGTTTGAAACAAAAATAGCCAGTCAGTTGAGACTGTTTCTCTAGTGTACACTGTCCAACTACTTAACCTATTTAAAGATACAAATATTAATCTCTTTAAAGATATCACCTATCTGTGAAGCACAGGCCCATGAAAACAGCTTTAGACAGTACACAGGACTACATGCACTGACAGTGTAGTGTGCAGAATGTAACCAAGTAACAGTGAAAACTGACTAACGGGATACAATTACATTCTGAGCACAGTCTGATATAGTCATGTAGCACAGAGTATATGAGGGGGGACCCAAAAAACTAGAATTATCTTCCAGAAGAGGGCCCCTTGTAGTATAGGCTTCCCCCACTAGGTGTTGGGGGAAGCCTATACTGTATCATGCACCAACTGGTGTTGTTGTGAGAGGCTGCATTTGGCTCCAGTGATTTTTTTTTTTGAAGACTCTTTGTACATGTTTGCCCATTTCTCCCTATGCCCCCACCCTCTCTATTCACCTAATCTCTCCCAAGGAACTTTGTTTCCCTGGATGAAAAACATCCTCAAAGAAAAACACTTTGCCAGTGTGGAAGAGATGAACAACAAAAAATGGCAGAAACACTAAAAGGTATCAAAATTGACAAGTTCAAAAACGGTTTTATTGTTGTCAATTACAATCATCCCCATTTGTCCCTCATTACCATCCCCTGCCCTACCCACCTCCCACATTCAACCCCTCCCCCTTGTCTTCACCCATGGGTCCTTTATACATGTTCCTTGCCTTGACCCTTCCCCTTTTCTTCCGGACCCCATTACCCCCCTCCTCTCACCCCTTTTAAATAAGATTTATAAAAAACTCAGTTTATTCCTAATTAGTGCCTCTAGTTCTGTTTTGCTCTTGTCTGTTTTGTTGATTAGGTTCCACTTAAAGGTGAGATCACTATGGTATTTGTCTTTCACCACCTGGGTTATTAGACTTAGCATAATGCTCTCCAGTTCCATCCATGCTGTCGAAAAGGGTAGGTGCACCTTCTTTCTGTCTGCTGCATAGTATTCCATTGTGTAAATGTTTTGAGCAGTGGGAAAACATCTCAGCAGGTGTATTGCATCAAATGGAGAGTAGTTTGAAGGTGACTGAAATTAACATGTAAGAATACACAATTTTTTATAACTTATTTATAAAAAAATTTTAGGTTTTGTGGGTCCTCCCTTGTATGTACAATAAGAAGACAATCTGCTACTTTCACTGAAACAGCCAACGCTAGTTTGAGTAGAGTACAGGGCACTGCAATACACAGACAACATTCACCTCCACAGGGTGTGCAGGGGGACGGCGGGGCGGGAAGTTTTCTCCTCCCACTGATGTACACTGGGCATTTGTTTTATAATAGGGAGATAGTGAAACCATCTGATTGAAGCAGGTGTCACAAGTAGGAAGGAAGAAAGCCTTTATTTCCTATTTGACCACATAGACTGGACTTGAGCTCTTATCACTGAAGGGTAGAAGACTATATAAAAATGTATTGAACTTAATGCAGACCATGTGTGCGGTAAAAAAAAAAAATCAAAGTTATAGAATGGCTTAAATGCTAAATTACTATTTCTAAATTGAACCTCATTCTCTGGGTACAATCACTTTTACCTTTAATAAAATCCCATATTTTAAAAGAATACACTTATGAATTTTAAACATTATCAAATGAATTTTGGTTATATGAAAGTTTATCTTAGTTACAAAACTGTCTCTTCTCGTCCTTCTAACTAATATGAGAAGTGGGTGGATTGGTCATCGGCGGGGGATGGGGGGTGGAGCCAGAGAGCCCATGGTGGGAAGGTGTACCAGTGGAGGGGTATGTAGCAGATGGGTACCAAATGCAGCGTTCTGAGGTGGTCAGATCAAAACCTGGTCAACTGCCCGGAGACACCATGAATACAAAAGGCAAATCAGAGAAAAAGGTCCTGGAGCAAAGGTAGTAGAATACAGCCTGGGAAGCCCATCCAGAGAAAAGATTAGAAGCAAGGTAGCAGGAGGGACAAGGCAGTTTCTGAACTCACAGTGGCCCCTGGAACCTCCTACAGAGCTCCTCAGGTGGGGAGCCTGCAGGAATAGTGTGAACAATGGCCATCAGAAACGGACATTAGAAAACCAGCAGAACAAAATTAAAGGAAGCCCTTAAAAGATTTGTGCTTGATTAATTTCCAGTTACAATAATTTACAAAACATGAAACACTTGAAATATTGAGAAATCAAGTAGCAATTAACCAACCATGCTGGTGAACCGCAACACTTGTAAGCCCTGGGCAAGAATACAAATGGAGGCCAACATACTATATTCTGTATATTTAAATTGATATGTCAAGGCAACTTTTCATTAAAATATATTCTATCTTCCTACATTGACAAATATACTTTCAAAACAGAAAGGTAAAGTATATAAAGCTATGTTTTTTAATATGACTGGAAGTCAGCAAATTAACAGAGAGAATTAAATAAGTATTATAGTTATGTAAGTGGTCTGTGGATGGACTTAGTAATAACTACATCATTCATTATTTTTTAAAAACCATTTTTCTTATCTTACTTCCAGCAAAATCAGTATTATAGTGTTATAATCAATATTTTAGCCCTAAAGGTTATTATTAAAGGTTTTTTAAAAAATGTAATCACTAATATGTATAAAATATGAACATGTTTTTATAAAATGTAAATTAAGGTATTTTAAAAATCAAAATATTAAAATTATCTCACATGCATATTTTCACAATTATTTTCTAAAATATTCAAAATTATTTATAGGAAGGACAAGATTATAATTCACGAAAACTGACAGTGACAAGAGGGGAAGGGGAAAGGGATAATGAGGGAAAGAAGGGGAAGGGTGTAGTCAAGGAACACGTACAAAGGACCCCTGGTAATGGACAACAGGGTGCAGACTGACTGAGGGAGCAGGGTGTGGGAGGTTGGCGGGGCAGGGGAGAGAAATGGGGAGAAAACTGGGACAACTATAATAGAACAATTTTTTTAAAGCAAAAGAAATATTAAAAATCCAAATACAAAATATTCAAATAATGATGAAATTTTATTTAAATGTATTACATATTTTAATAGAGTAAACTATTAGCAATTCTGAGTGTCAATCTAGCTTTAGCTGATGTCATGCTTTAAGCACATTACATGTATACCTACATATATAAATTTAAGTGACATATAAATTGTTACATAATATTGTTACCTCCTGCAAATGTAAATATCATGCTAACTGTGAGCACCTTCAGAATCAAATTGAAATACAAAAGCAGCAAAAATAAAAATAGATGTTAGGCACTACCAGTAAAGGAAACTTTCTTAATAAGAATTGATTTCAGTCACCTATCTAAAAGATTCAACAAGTTCATTTATCTAATTACCTAAGTGCTTCTTCCACTCAAATGTGTGATAAAGGGTTACCACTGTGGCTAACGGGGTGCTGGTGATGGTAATGAAACATAAGTGTAACAGTTTAATTTGTTGTGTACCTTACACAATGTTTTATGTCAACACATTTCAGTAAAGTTGGGAAAAACAATTTTTCCTACACCCTGAAACTGTATCCATTTCCAAAGAGCAGCAGCACAACCCACAAACTTGCCACATTCAGAAAAACTTGCCTTTTGTTTTAAGCACACAAAAAAAGTGAAAAAGCATTTCCACGGGGTCTTAAAAATTTCCATGGGGTCTTAAGAGATGTTCAGGATGTTTAAGGTTTCTGGCTGCTCTGTCAGGGCTGAATATGGATCATGAGAAACAATGCTGCCTCAATAAATTCTGTGTGTGTGTTTGGAATATCTAGTCATCAATTAGATCTCCAAAGAAGTTTAAGGCCCAGGGCTAAGGCCCCTTTTGCCTTGTTCAAAATGGTGGCCCTACCAGCAACAGAAGTGACTCAGATGTCAGTAAAGGTCCTATGACAACATAAAGAGAATTAATATCACTAACAGTGGCTCTCAGTTCCTATGCTATTATTAT
This sequence comes from Tonatia bakeri, assembly GCA_004024845.1. Classification (NCBI taxonomy): domain Eukaryota; kingdom Metazoa; phylum Chordata; class Mammalia; order Chiroptera; family Phyllostomidae; genus Tonatia; species Tonatia bakeri. The sequence continues at coordinate 158,043 of PVIA01002282.1, read as the reverse complement.
CATGTCAAGAGAAACTTAAACAAAACTTTTTTAAAAAGAAAAAATACAAAGTTTAAGAAATTAATGAATTTCACAAACCCTGGTCTGCAGATTTATGATGCTGGTATAATTATCTGTGGAGGCCACTACTATATACCTGTATACTAGGTGCACTGTACTTGGTACATAGTAGGAGCTTAGTACTCATGAAAAGTAAAGAATGAAATACATTATGTGACAAGGTGACTGAGGTGACCCCTGCCTATGATCTCAAGGAGACACCTGAGACAAGAGTCACATGCCAGAGTGGAACTTATCAACCTTTTCACCAGTCCTTTCCATGACTTCCGTGACAGCTCAGCCCAAAGAAGAGAGCCCCTTCTGCCATCATCAGCATTAAAAACAAGAGCAGGGCTATTGTTCCTCACTAAAACCCTAGGTGGGTTTCCAGATCAAATCAGAACCAGATATGAGGTCTCCTAACTTTCAATTTAATACAAAATCTGAGAAGAGCCCAGTGAATCTTGGAGGATGTTTTTCAGTACTCTGACAGCCTTATTCCAGCTTCGGTTAGGACTCTGGCTCTTTCTCTGCCTCTGTTCCCAAGCTGCCAGTCTCTGTTCCAAACTGGAGTGGTGCCATAAGCATTTCCCCTGGCAGTGAGTCACTTCACCCGTGACTTTAGGGGTTGGTGGCACAACCCACACACTCAATCTGGAGGGTGGGTCATCTGGAACTGGTAATGAAACTAGGTTCAGGGCATCAGCTGCCAAGCTTTGACTGAAATATTTAAATACATCCATCCAAACTTCAGAAAATTTATAGGGACTTTATAAAAAGAAACAGAAAAATAAAAATTGTTACAATAAAATGAAACACATTTTTAGAAAATGCCTACGTTTATAACTGTCAAAGATTATAGTTTTCATGAAATTATACTTTAATTCTGTTGATTTTTCTTTCTCCAGAATAATCATACTTACTCAGACTCCCAGCCCAGGTAATTACATGAGTATGTCAACTCATTTAATAACAGCATGTTTTTACTAGTAAATAATGTATTTGTACAATTGGTAGTGATTTGCAACAAATTTGACTTATCGAGCAATACTGAGTTTAGCACTGATAAATATTAGTAAAATGTTGGATGAAATTCAGACCACATTGGTTGGAACAAACCAGTGCAGGTTTGGGGGAAGCAGAGCAGCGGAACACAAATCGACAGCACTCCCTTCCCCTACAAGGCCAACCTGACAGCACAGGCAGCCGGTGTCTTTCCTCTGTTCCCAATGTCTGTGCAGTGTGGGCCTCAGGCTCAAGTGTTAGCAAAATCTCCTCCAAAGTTCTTCCAATTAACTCACACATTTTCCAGGAAAGAACATCTTATAAGGAGAAAAAGGTAAAGTCTCTGCCTCACAACTTAAGATTTAATTTTAAGTTTTCAACAACAAAACACTTGTTTTCTGAAATTAGAGAAACCCAACTACCGAATTTTTCAGACTATAAGACGCACCCCCCATTTGGGAGGAAATGGGGGGTGCGTCTTATAGTCCAAATGTAGCTTGCCTGGCTTGTTGTAGGGGGGCGTACAGCATCCTATGTTATTTATGTTGTCAAATGTTTTACCACATTTTTCACTTCAATTTTTTTTCCTATTTTCCTCCTCTAAAACCTAGGTGTGTCTTGTGGTCCGATGCATCTTATGGTCCTAAAAATATGGTAAGTTTCATGCATTTACAGCTCCTTGGAGACAGTGTCTCTGACCTGTGCAGTCGCATTCCACACAGAGAGGACTTGGCGAAAAGCTGGTGCTCTCCCTATGCTTACTGAATAGATCGGTCGCTGTAAGTGATTCATCTTCAGCATTAACATTTTTATCTTTCAATCTCAATAAATAAGGGTTGACCAGGATTTGTAACCAGCATAAAAAGGCCAGATACTGAAGTGCCAGATAATTATTTATCTACCAAAAAACATAAATAAATGTTCAGAGACTTAATAACAATGTAGTAAAATCAAATGCTTTTTCTTCAATATTTGATATAAGATCAAATTCTCTAAGTTTCTATACACAATGTATTTCTATTTATAACACTAGTAGCTAATGTCTCCTGCTTCTGTATTCAGACTTATTTATACATGACCTTTTTCCACAAATATGAGACAGATTTCCTTTTGCTCCAAGTATAGCTATGAGAATCAAAAATATTTTCAAATTGTCACATAAATATGTCTGACATTCTGCAACCTGTTGTATGCACATAGCTCTGATCCTCTTCTCCTGGACTTTAAGTTCATACACTCAACATAAGATTAACTACTAATCCCTTTTTAATGCACCAATGTGCCCCCAGTAATATATCACAAGAATGATTTCTGAAGCACTGTGATAAAATATCTCACCATCACAGCTTTACTTTATTCTGGAATAAAGTGTTTAAGGCCAATACATTCCTTTTTACTTTGTCTCCACCTGTAGTGGTTGAAATTAACTTAATGTTAGAAAGAAACTCAAGGGACATTTTAACATTAATGACCCTTGTACATGGGGTTATAGCTAAGTATACTTCTGAACTTGTTGTACCATGGTTTCAAGGCACCATAAAAATCACTCAGGAATTGCATCCATGCTGGAAAACTCAAGTGATTGATCATCTTGCACTCTTCAACAGAAAAGAACTAAATGAATATATAAATAACTGTGCCTATAGGTAGAGTCACTAAGAGCCTGTTAAGAAATACACACATGGTAAATAAAAAGTACAGAAGAATCATAAATAACAGCATGTATCATCCACGCATAGCCACTCCTACCTTCATTCCAGCAGGTTAACAATGAGACGTATTTGGGTGGAAAAGTTAAGTTTCTATTCTCTTTGAACCAAAGATGAGATTATTTGCAGTGCTCAGATCCTGAGGGTCCTGAGTACAGCCAAGGCTGTAGTTAATTTTGAGTTTCAAAACAAAAGAGCATCCCTGGTTATTCCATACCACTTCTGTGAAAGAATTCTTACACAGATGTTTACCTTGTCATCTTGTGTAACTCGGGCAATGTGTTCTCAGTATTATGGGGTTATGTGCTCCTCCCCACTTTGATGATTCTCCATTTCCTAAAGTTGTGCGAAGCAAGTTACTGTGCAGGTTCTCCAAGGTTCTGGTTGACTTATATTTGAAATAAGTCTTTTGCTGTTATTTGCTTTCTGACACAGGGACTGGAAATTGTCTAGACTTTGGAACTGACTTTGTCATGTTTTGGTAAGTACTCTTTAAGTGTATGATGTGTTAGCATGTGGTTTACTTAGGTAAAGAAAGTAAAAGAAGTATTAAAGTACATTTCATAAAAGTGTGAGTGTTTCTGAGAAAACTTCCTAGCTGTCCCAGTTTTGTGATATGACAGACTGACACTGGCTAAAAGTATTAGCAACTATCATCTCCTGCAACCTGACTTCAGCGACAATGCAGAAGTTACCAGTTCTGTTACTCCTTCCCTCTCCTTCTCTACTTAAATTAAGTAGACAGTGATACCACTTGCCTGCTACATTCACCAAGGTTTAAAATAAAGTTTTTGAGCAGCAGTAACTCAAACCTCAAATCTGTAGCAACTAACTCTGGACTTTTTTTCTTTGTAATTGAGGCTGAGGAATAGGTAACCTGATGAATATGTACAGTAGTGAACAGTTAACTGGGGATAAATGTTTCCATAAAAGCACATATCTTTTTCCTTAAATTGTCAGTTTCTCTGTAACCATCTACATAACTTTAGTTGAAAACTGCACTTTAAATGTGATACTCTGTGTGAATAGAGGTCAGGAATGAAGGGGTCCTGATTTCCCCAATTCACATACCCTCCTTTCAGTATACCACTAGGGAAAAGTCCCTGCATTACTTTATCCTAGCCCTCTCCTCAAATCCTGGAGTCTAAAAATAAAGTAAATTATAAACCAAAGGGTCACCAGTTCAATTCCCAGTCAGGGCACATGCCTGGGTTGTGGGCCAGGTCCCCAGTAGGTGCCTTGCAAGAGGCAACCACACATTGATGTTTCCCTTCCTCTCTTTCTACCTCCCTTCCCCTCTACAAATAAATAAACAAACAAACAAATACAATCTTTTAAAAAAACATGTAAAAATAAAGTACAATTAAAGAATGTATTTAACTGATGCCTTGCTGACGTTCCCTCACAGAGGACATTACCCTTCCCCCAAGATGTGTGCACACAGAACACATTAATTCCATGGTGACACTGTCAGAATGAGAACCAAGGTGCCGATCGCGGCCCTATCCCTGATACATGGGTGCACCTGGTTGCCCCATGAAGGTACCTCTGTGCCGTTCTCTCCTTTTATCAATGACATTTTACTCACCATGTGGAACACTTTCCTACTGCCAATTCCTATTACTAAGGAAAAGTATTATATGCTCTTCAGTTTGCCTCTAGGGAATAAAGTATTTTAACAATACAGCAGGAAATATAATTTGTGTGACAGAATCAGCCACAAAAATTCTGACAGTGCGAATTCCTAAGGAATGCCCACTTCATGGACCTCAGCTGCAGTATCCACTCCAGTGTTGCTGATTTAGCTGTCCTTAGCCCCTGCCCTGTCCACTCTATTACTGTTAGCAGGGGGTCTAGCTGGATCCGGAGTTACTGCTCCCAAACATTAGCAATAGAAGTGACAAGAGGCTGACTGTTATGAATACAGCAATATATGAAAACAGAGGTAGCTGGAACCCCAAGTCAGGAATATGTTGACCTTGAAAGATGCCCATTCTGTCTCAGGAGGAACGTGGGCTGCCTGGCACACCTGTCAATCTAGGTCTCCAGCATTTATCTAGAACGTGAAAGACACTATAGTATGAATTTTTCAGTTCTATACACAGGGATAGATGGTTATCAGCTGGTGTGGACCAGAAAATTCTTCTGCGCCAAGTTTTTATTTCCATTCACTCATTCACTCAGTCATTCCCAGGACCGAGCAAGACTCTCAAGCACAGTCAAGTCAAAACTGGATTAGAATCACAGCCAGTTCTAGATTCAGGGTGTGCATATTATATTTACTGAAAGCTTCTTTTAATGAGCCACTACAATAAGACCTTGCCAATGCCCATCAAAGCTACAAAGATAACTAGTTCTACTGCTCCCTGTATAAGAAAGACCAGATCAGAATAGTGTAAATTTCCTAGACTAAATTAGAAAAGATTGGCCCCTTCATATGCCTTTCCAAAGGAGTAAAGGTTTAGTCCATCAGTGAATAGCAATAAGATGATCTTTATAAGGCCTAATATAGCTAAAATAATGAAGAATGAAAGAGGAGAGAAAAATCAGAAAGGAATGAAATGGAAAAAATAGGAGAGGAAAATGGCAAGAAACAACAGAAAAAGGGAAGTAAGACAGAAAAGAGGGCTAGAGGCAAAAGTAAAGAGCAGTGAGGACCAGGACAGGCACTCACCAACTGTTGCACTGAATTGAGAAGAGGCGGTATGTGGAGGGCAAAGATGGAATAGACGAAGGAGCAAGGGGCAGAGAGCATCCAACTTCTCACTGATCCCACTTCCACCTAAGCCAGGTTGCCATCATCACCACAGACAATATTAACTGCTTCTTGTCATCTTCCTAAAAGTGCTATTCTGTAGTTTTTCCCTCTACCCAGAATCAGAAATGATCCCTATAAAAGGTAAATTATAGTCACATCTCTTCCCAGCTGAGAATATTCCAACACCTTCTCTTCACATTCAGAAAAAAAAACCCTCAAAGTTCTTATTATGAACTCAGAGGCTACACATATCTGGCCTAACTCACCTGTTCAGCATGCTACAGCAAGGCTGACTCTTTCTGCTCCTTGAAGACGTGAGGTTTATTTCCTCTCTAGGGCCTCTGCATGCACTCTTGGAACTCTCTTCCAGCAGGTCTTCTAAAGGTTGATTCCTCCTTATATTATAAGTCACAGTTCAAAAGTCATTTTGACTGCGTCTAACTCATATATGAAACTCAAATGTCTACTGAATGAATGAGGATTGTGAAAGCTTCAGCATAACCATTGAAAAATTTGGGAGGCAAGGAAAACTTAGTAAAAATGTTTGTTTCTCCAAATGACTTGGAATATCTTGCAGAAGAACACAAAGTTATATTCATCTAAAGAACACAAATAGTATCAATGTATAGAAGTACCTGTAACAGGATCACAGGTTCCAGCCTAAGAAACTAACATCCTAAAAACTAGATGTTTATACAACATTGCATTTCCTAAGTATTCAATTATTCGTATAGCAAGTAATCAACAAAAGGGTTAAATAAATGAACAGAATTATTTATTATATACCTAGAGCTGATTTTGTTAATCAAACTACAAAGAGCTAATTTTGTTAATCAAACTACAAAGTGGTGGGGGGTCAGATGTAATGATTTGCTTTAAGAATTCACACTAGATTCTTATTTCACAGCATACATAACTATCCCAAAGTCAAGACTTGTTTTCATTTTGACCCAGCAGTTCCACTGCTAGGATTATATCCTAAGAGCCCTGAAACACCAATCCAAAAGAACCTAGGCACCCCAATGTTCAAAGCAGCACAATTTACAATAGCCAAGTGCTGGAAGCAGCCTAAGTGCCCATCAGTAAATGAATGGATCAAAAAACTATGGTACATTTTACACAATGGAATACTCTGCAGCAGAAAGAAAGGAGCCCCTAACCCTTTGCGACAGCATGGATGGAACTGGAGAGCATTATGCTAAGTGAAATAAGCCAGGCGGTGAAAGACAAATACCATATGATCTCACCTTTAACTGGAACCTAATCAACAAAATGAACAAGCAAGCAAAATATAGCCACAGACATTGAAACTGAGAACAGGCTGACAGTGACCAGAGGGGAGAGGGGAGGGGATAACGGGGGAAAGGGGGAAAGGGTTTACAGGAACAATTATAAATGACACATGGACAATAACAAGAAGGCATGAAAACAAGGGAAGGAGGTGTGGAGGGTTGCAGTGGTGGGGAGGGGTGGGGGAAAAGGCAGAAAACTGTACTCAAACAATAATAATCAAAGAAAAATTAAAAAGGCTTGTTTTCATATTTGTACTGCTTGTTCTCAGAGCTACGAGCTTTCACCTCAATGCTGATGAATATAAGCTCAGTTGATATGAAACTGCACTCTACCAAACTTAATCATCCAGGAAGGAAAACTCTGGCATTCAAGTCACATGCTGTATTAGAATAGCATTGTCAGCTACCTGAATAAACTCTCAAATCTGATGGAAACCAACAGAAAAAATGTTCCAAATCAAATTTGATACGTGTTATTTCTAACCCCATACTGATCCAGTTTTAGAGCCACTGGCTTTGCAGTTGTTAAAAGAATATGCTCCCTATGAACTGTATCAGCCTTTTATAAGCATTTATTTCCTATGCATTTTCACCAGTTCTTTCTCTAGTAATTGAAATAACCAATGACTAGCTCTGATGTTTATTACTTTGGGCCAATTTTTTCAAAATTTTATTAGAACTCTTATTAATCTAATGACTTTTTGTTTCCCACCTGTGTACTTTTGCATACTATTCTACCTACAGAGGATCCTATAATTCCCACCACACACCCGTTCCCTGCCATCTCCTCCATGCCCAACCTTTTTAACTCAGGGGGAAAAAAGCCTTAGCTAATCTTTGGAAACTCCATTAGTCACACAAAGTCAAAGAGTCCTCTTTCTTAGCACTCGCACAGCAATTAAGACCTAGACCACTACTCGTGAAGTGTGGTATCTCTGAACAGGACCTCCAAAAATGCATACACTGCCTTTTTGCTACTCACATCAAGAGATGAAACTCATTCCCCCACCCCATCTCACCAGCATGGGCTGGTCTTGTGACTATCCTGATCAGTAGAATAGGGTGAAAATGGATGGCACTGGTACTTCTGATCAGAGGACTTAAGAGCACTAAAGATTCCACTCCTGGCTCTTGGGGCCCTAATCCATGACATAAGGCTATCCCATTGGAGAAAAGGCCACATAAAGATATCCCAGAGGATGAGACATTATGGGAAAAGAGAAATCATGTGGAAGAGACCAGAGGCCTCAAACACGTGCATGAAGAGGTCATCTTGGACATCCCAGGCCAGCTATCATCTGACTGCAGTGGCATGAGAAACTTCAAGTAAAACCAGCAGAACTACCCAGCTGAGTCCCAGCCAATCCACAGAATCACAAGAATTAATAAAATTGCCTTTGTCTTAAGCCATTAAGTTTTAGGATTATTTGCTATGCTGTAATAACCAAAATAGGTAGTCATGTTAGCACCATAGATTTTTATGGCTGGAATGGCCTTAAATATCAGTAAACTGTCCCACGTAATGAATTATTCTCTGTCTTATTTGCTCAAACTATAAACTTCTTAAGGGCAAGGAATGTTTTCATGGTTTTTGTGTCCCTCACTCTCTAGCACAGGGCCCTAAAAATAGGAGGTACTGAAACAGTATTTATTATCTTGTCCACAGACTAACAACTTTAGAGGCCCATCTAATTTCTTTTGGCTCTTGAATGTTTTAGAATAAAGTTAATTTTATTGTAAAATTGTTCCTTATATACAAAAAGTCTTTGACAACTATATTGTTAATAAGATTTCAGAACTCAGAACATTACTTTGATATCATTTATATCTTATACCTTTATAGTTTTTCCTATGTGAAAAAAGCATTATTACATAGTTGTTTAACTATAAAAATATAAAGAGAAAATATAATTGTTTTGAGGATTTCCTTAGAAACCCAGAAGAAAAATGACTCAGCTGCATCCAGAAATAAAGTAACATTTAAAATTCCAAATGACTAAGAGTAACATTTTATTTTATTACTCATGGGCACAGAATCTATATTACTGGTTGTATCCCAAAGCACTTTAGAGGACTTATGTGAGTAACAATGACATGATTGCATTTCCAGAAAGGACACTTAGGAAGTTTATTGCTGGTTCTTTCTGCACTTCTTCAGTGATTCAATCTTTTGGCTAGACATTTTAACATTTTCTGCATCACTGGAGGCTTGTCCAAAATATATTTTAAATAACCACATACCTTCAGAGCCTCATTCTTAAAACCTTCAAGAATATTTTGCCAACTCAATGATCTCACTGGCTAAATATCTTTAGCTATACAATTTTGCACCTACATCACATATCATTTCATCATTTAATCTGAAGGCTTACCATCATCTGAGATCACAAGCAATATAACAAAAACGATACACATTTGAAAATATAAGATGTTGAATGTTAAAACTATAAACATGGGATACAGATTACAATGTTAAATTTAAAGATGTTTGAAATCACATGTTTATGTACTGTTTTTCATATTTACAAATTGGTCCCCAGACTACATCTATTTTCTACACTTTCTTGCTCATGTAGTCTGGGTCTCTCTGATCACACAGTCTGAGAAAGCACTAGGATCACAAACAGTAACAAATGTCCTGACTCAGTATTCAGACAACTGAAAGAACTCCAGTCTAAAATGTTAAAATTTCTAACTTTACGGTTTAATACATGTTTTTGTAGAATCAATGGATCTTTTGCCAGAGACGCCTACCTAATATACTCATATGCTTCTCCTTCCTTTAATGACAGAATCTGGATTGTGCTCAGAGAGAAAAAACGGCAAAAACAATAAAATACTTAGGAATAAACTTAACCAAGGAGGGAAAGGATCTGAAAACTGAAACCTGTAAGACACTGGTAAGAGACTGAAGAAGCAGCAAATAACTGGAAAGATATTCTGTGCTCTTAGATTGAAAGAATTAATATTGTCAAAATGTCCATACCAACCAGAGTGATCTTCAGATTCAAAGCAATCACTATCAAAATCTCAATGGCATTTTTCACAGAAATAGAAGAAACTATCCTAAAATTTGATTGGAACCACAAAAAAACCCAAATAGCCAAAGCAACCCTGAGAAACAAGAATAAAACTGGAGACATCATACTTCCTGATTTAAATCTGTATTACAAAGTTATAGTAATCAAAACAGCATGATACTGGCATAAAAAAACAGGCATAGACTACTGGAAGAGAGTAGAGCCCAGATATTGGATTAGCCAAAAAGTCCACTACATTGTTTCCACACAATGATCCTAGTAGTGCTTACTTGTCTTTAACTTAATTTAAAATAATTTTGTTAGATTGTATTATGACAGCTGTGACAGCGTGCATTTAAAAACTGTCAAAATTGGTGACTTTTTGTACAGCCACTGTGATATTAAAGATGGAAAAATACACAACAGTTTCAGCACATTATACTTTATTGTTTCAAGAAAGGCAAAAATGCAACCAGAACACAGAAGAAAGATTTGTGCAGTGTCTGGAGAAGGTGCTGCTAGAGATCGAATGTGTCAAAAGTGGTTTGTGGAGTTTCTTGGTGCTATTGACATCTTGCTGTGGGCCTGTTTTATGTACTGGAAGATGTTTAGCAGTACCCTGGCCTCTGCCCATTAGAAGCCAATAGTGGTAGACAGCCAACATACTCAAAATATCCAAATCGGTATTGGTAAAAATGAAAAATTTGTCTTTTATTTTACAAAAACTATGTAACAGACATTTTGGCCAACCCAACATAAACCCGCATATATTTAAGCAAATTCTAAAGTAAATACTAGTTAGATGGTACACTTTAAAGCAGGGATATTGTCTCTCATTCTACCTGAGTGATCAGCGCATAGCAAATACTAATAAACATACCCAACAGGATTATTTGAGTTTATGGTATACATTTACAAATTCAGAAACTATTCACAAGACAACACTCAGAGACTATTGGATCTCAAAATACCTATGTAGGTATGGTTATTAATACTTAATCTAACCCAGTTAAACCTAAATTAACCCAAAATGTACATATATCAACTGAAAATAAGTGACTTTGTTTCATTGGAATAGGCATGTCCCTTCCTTCTGGGCAACCTAACAGCCCAACTTCAGTAAAATCTAAGAACGGTTACTTTCACAGCACAGGGCGCTCTGTGCACAAAGCTACAGGGTTAAGAACACTTAACCAATGGACTGATTGCACTGCTGCCTCTTCCCATCCCTAAGCACTCTGAACCAGGATTTGTAGCTAAACACCTTATATTTATAAGTATAGTATATTTAAATACTAACTGTCAAATTTTTAAAATAGAAACTTCAATGGTTTAACTACTCCACTTACAAACATCAATAAGTTTTCCAAAATAATTTAAAAATTTGTATATTCTTGCAAATGGCCACTGTTTCATTAACCAAACTGTTTATGCAAGGAAACTAGTAAAATATACATATTCTCTTATATTATGGGCTTTATAATATAAAGAATAAGGTAACTTTAAAAAAACTATAAAGTTTTATAAAACAAATTATTTTAAAGGGTCTAACTTGAACTCATAATACAAATCAAATATAAGTACACCATTCATATATTAGATTGCATTTTCCCCTGCATAGTAAATATAATATAAATAGCACACCGAATCCCAACTGTAAATTTTGAACTTGAATTATTTTGAGTATTTGTTTAACAACTATGAAGTCTTACAATTTAATGTCAGTAGGAATTGAGATAAACATTTTTTTCTACTCACTTAAATCTTGACAGCCCTAACTCCCAAAACTCAGAAATAAAATTTGATTGAAAAGCCCACTAAGAATAAATTGCTTGATCAGAAATGTGGACCTTAATCTGGAATTTTAATTTTTGACCAAGACAGTAAAATTGTTACCTATAAAAGAAAACCTCCCAGAAGAGGTGCCAAACTCACATAAACACAATCACCTCCCCCTACTGACTCCACCTCTACCAACTCCCTCATTCCCATCCCATCTCCCCTCCTCCCCTAGTACACGTGCACGCACACACACACACTTTGATCTTCTCTTTCCCTTCAGGTTAGCAATATTGTGATCTCCAATGACAGGGGCAAAAAAACCTAAGCCTCTGCAAACACCCATTCAGAATCTTAATTTACCCTTCAACTGTAGAAGCCTAATCTTAGCACACTTTCTGCAAGTTTTACAATTAAAGGTTGTGATGGGGTAAGAAAACTGCATGTAAAAGATTAATACAGATGATGTGAGAATATGATCAGGTTATCTGACAGCCTTCTGGAGAAGAGGTAGTGAGCCCTACTGCATTTTAATGATCATCTGTCACTGGATAGGGGATAGGACGAGGAAATCCTCATTTTTAAATAAGAAATATATTAACTGAGTATATTAGTTCTAATTGTCCTAAAACCAAAATTCCCTAGTCTAGCTCCTATTTCAAAATAAAGTCAAATGAAAAAGTCTTTATATTACAAACACTTATAGAACTCTTCAACATTATATATTCTAAATTTTTTTCAAATTTATTCTCATTAGAAACCCTAATACACTTATAATTTATCTTGTTATTACACATAATTCTACATTTAAAATGTGTATTTATATAACAAATAACTTGTTAAAATCTTGGCACATTAATGCTTTAAAAAAATTCTTATTGAACTAAGAATCCATGAAGCTGTCTGTTCAAAATCAACCACACATATTCTTTCCCTCCAAGGCTCCATTAACATAATAAAGTATAAAAAGGCATTAACCAAAATTGAAGAAGTTAAGATGTAGACATTCAAGAGACTTCAAGAAACTTCTAGACGCAAAGAGAATCTAATGAGCGCTGAGGCAGAGCCAAAGAAGCTACAGGTAACAACAGTTGAAAACGCTACAGCTGAGGCAGCCGGCTGCCCAGACACTACTCGGAGGCCTCTCCCGAGTCCAGGCAGCCGTGCCCGCCGGAGGATGAGGGTGAGATGGGCGCAAAGCAAAATGAATGAGGATCTAAGTGTGGTATAGTCTAGTCTGAAGAAAACTTATCCCAGAAAAAAAATGAGGAATGGAAGATGCTTCTCTAAAGAAATTAAATTACCCAGAAAAGATTAGGCACTAGGATGATGTGGATAGTTCATGACAGCCTTTCATATTCTGATTTTTGGAGTTCCCTGGCTTAATACCTGGTTCTGTGACCATTAACCTACTTACACCCAAGGAAAGCTTACCAGATAATAAGCCCTATATACATACATATAAGTCTGTACAAGGTAACTAACAGTGCTACATATCTGGATTGAAAGTTTCATTTTAAGATGATGATAAGCCACTGAAGGATTTTCAATAGGGGCAGACATGACTGGGCTTACATCTTGTAGAAAGACAACTTCAGCATTGTGAAGATGGACAAGAGACTGTATGAAGGCAGGGTAGGGAACTAGAATCAAAGATATCAGATAGGATGATGCAGTAAGTAAGGTAATGGGTACATATTTCTTGTACAGATATTGAGAATCTGAAACAAAGAAATGGAGGCTAGAGGTAGGAAGAGACTTTACATTCAAAGTCAATTAGATCCTGGTGACCTATTTTACTGTATGAAGGAAGGAGGCAGATGGATTTGAGGAAGTCAAGAATAAATCCCAGGTTTTTAATTTAGATAATTCCAAGAGTTCTTTTTCTCATTTCATAATATTTCTTAAGAACATTTAACTTAGCTATTGTCAACATCCTTGAAAGCTTTTTCTTAAATAACTATTGGGACTCCTGCTTTCAAGAAGATGAAGTAAATGTGCTTTTCCCTATTCCTCTCACTTAGTTCAACTAAAAACACTGGATTTCATATATATAAAATAAATAGAAGATGACTCTCAAAAGTCCAAAGGAGACAACAGATTAGCTAGAAACTTGTAATCAAAGGAAAAATGCAATATGAGTTCCCTGGGCATTTTTTTCCTTCTGTCTTAGACTGGCTCCTAGAGAAGCTGGCAACTCAGAAATACTGATGGGCACAGACAAAAGGGGGAAAACAAAAAGCACCCCCTGCCCCCCCCAAAAAAAAACAAAAACTGTTCTCTCTAACCAAAGGACAAGGGACAAAACAAAAAAAAAAAATTTAGATAATAACCACTTTATTCCAGCCAAACACCACAAATAAAAACTGCAGCCCACACTCTCCAGCCCCATTTGCAATGGTCAAATAGACAGCCTAGACTTCCACTCTTCCTAGGTGGTAATGGTGCATCCCAAACCCCACATCCAGGGTGGTCGCAGAGAAGGCCACGTGAGAAGCTGGAAATGTCATACAGAGACAGAATTTCACCCACCCCCGCAGTAACAAGGAACACCCTCTTCTCTGCATTGGTGAGGAATCAGAGACATACTGGAGGCAGAACTTTCACCAGTCAACGGCCAAAGGACAAGCCCTCACAGTGTCAGTGAAGACCACAGAAGTAGAGCGGTATTCCACCCTCATGCTTTATTAACAAGACACTCCTACCCTTCTCCACTGGATGGTATCAGACACCAGCAGAGTCAGCACGTACACCACTGATCAAGGGTAACATGACCTTCTCACAACATCAGTGGAATAAAGGTGGGTAGCAGTATCAAGGTGGCCCTGCCTCCCAATCAAGATAGTATCAATAAGGCCTAGTAGGGAGCCAAACTCCCATCTCTGCCCAGCAATAATGAGAGCCCCCTCCTCTCCCATCACAATTTGTCAACAGAAGCTAAGTAGTAACAAGGCAGTGCCAGACTTCACATACCGGAATCATGTTGGGGGACTGTGACGGTACAAGATTTAAATATGATCCAGTCTTGTAACATAATACCCAAAATGTCCAGGTTCCAGTCGAAAATCACTCATAATACAAACTCAAGAAGATCTCAAATTGAATGATTAAAAAAATACCAATCCAAAATGGCACAATGCTAGAATTATCAGATAAGGATTTCGAAACAGCCATAATAAAATGTTTAATTACAAACACACTTACAATAAATTTTAAAAAATTAAAAATCCCAGCAGATATAGACAATATAAAGAAGAAACCAAAGGAGCTCTGAAAACTAAAATATACAGTAACTGAAAAATAAAAGCACTCAAAATCAGTAAACAACAGAAGGGGGAAGACAGAGGAAATAATCAGTGAATTATTAGACAGAACACAGAAATTATACAATCTAAACAACAGAGAACAATAAACCAAAAATAACAAAACAGGCCTCTGGCATTTGTGGAACTCTAAGATCGTACTTCTGCATCATCAAAAACCCAGAAGAAAAGAAAAAGATAGGGTTTAACGTTTTCAAGTGCCAAAAAAACCTGTTAACCCAGAATTTTATATCCCACAAAAATATGCTTCAAGAATTAAAGGGAAATCAAGACATTCTCAGGTGAAAGCAACTAAGTAAATTTGTCACAAGCAGACCTACACTAAAAGAATGACTGAAGGCCATGGTCGGGTGGCTCAGTTGCTTGGAACATCACCCCATGCACCAAAGGATTGCAGGTTTGGTCCTCAGTCACAGCACCTACCCAGGTTGCAGGTTCAAACCCTGGTCAGGCCATTACCAGAGGGAGGCAAGCAATCGATGTTTCTCACATTGATGTTTCTCTTATGCCATTGTTTCTCTTTCTCTCTCTTCTCTCCTTCTACCCCCTTCCTTTCTCTCTATAATCAATAAACAAATCTGCAGGTGAGAATTTAAAAAATATATAATACAAAATAAAAGAGTGACAAAAGGAAGTTCTATAACAAAAAAAGTGTAAACTACAAATAAAAGGTATAAATAAACAGAGAGATATTCTATACGAATGGACTGGAAGATTCACCATAGTAAAGATAGCAATTTTCCCCAATTTGATACAAAGATTTAATGCAACTCCAATCAAAATTCCAGCAAGATTTTTTTGTAGTTACAGATAAGATTATTCTAAAATTTCTATGGAAAGACAAAGAAATCAGAAAAGCCAAAACAATCCTGGGGAAAAAAAAAATTAAGTGCGAAGAATCCCAGTAATAAAGACTGTGTGTCACTGGTGGAGACTGAAACAAACCAATGGAATCCGGAGCCCAAGAACAGCCGTACAAGCACGACCAACAAATGTGTGACAAAATTGCAAAAAAAGTTCATCGGAGGAAATACAGTCTTCTCAAAAGTTGGTGCTGAAACAAATGGATATCCACAAATAAAAAAATGAATTTTGACCTAAGCCTCACACCTTAAACAAAAATTAACACAAAATAGAACACAGATTTAAATGTAAAACAAACTGTATAAAGCCTGAAAAAAAATAACATAGGGAAAACATCTTCAGGATTGGGGTTTAATGAAGAGTTGTTAAATATGACACTAATACATAAAAAAAGAATTCAATAAATTAGACTTCCCCAAATTAAAAATTGTTGATCTTCATAAGCCCCTGTTAAGATAAAGGAGAAACTACAGAATAGAATCGTTGCAAACCACATTATCTGACAAAGGCTCATATCTAAAATAAAGAACTCTCAGAATTCAACATTAGAAAAACAAAAAAATCCAAATAGAAAATGTATTAACAGAAGTTAAGAAGTCTTTCACCAAATGGATGACAAATGAACATATAAAAATATATTTACCATCGTTAGCCACTAGGGAAGTGCAAATTAAAAACCTTGAGGAGACACACTTCTATCAGAACAGCTAAAATACAAAACTAACAATACCAAATGTTCATGAGAATGTAAAGAAAGTGGATCTTTCATAACAGGCTGATGGGTATATAAAGTGGTACAGCCACTCTGGAAAACACTTTAGCTGTTTCATTTTCAAAAACTAAACATATACTCACTACTAGACCAGCAATCACAGTCCTGGGTATTTATCCCAGAGAAATGAAAACCTTTATCTGTACAAAAACTTATAAATGACTGTTCATAACAGCTTTATTTGTAATAGTCAAGAACAGGAAATAATCAAAATGGCCCTCACTAGGTGAATAGTTGCACAAACTGTGGTATATAAATACCATAGAATATGACTCAGTAATAAAAAGTACACTATATTACTTATACAAAGGCATTAAAGAGTTAAAATTGTTTAAAATGTACCTAATTTTGACTGTAAATTGCCTTTTTTTCAGAGAGCAAATTGATTCCATAGTTAATTATGTCTAAAGCTAAATATATATAAGCTTAATTTCAAGAAATAATGTCTTCAAGCTACTTCATATAGTAAGATTTTATTTTTGTTAGGCAAAGTATTTGCAATACCAGTGAAACAAAAGTAAAGAACTCGAGTCCATTTAAAACGAATCAAGATAATTCCTCAAAAATAAAGTTATATAGTTCTAAGTGTTTGAGATATTTCAATGTCAGTAAAAAAAAAAAAAAACAAATGTACACATCCCTCAAGCAGCCAATATTTTAATAATACACAATATTAACTGACATGTAAAAAGTGCTTTCATGATCTGTTACCAACTAAAATAAAAAAAATACATTACATAATTTCAAAAGTGTGTTCTTTGACTTCTAACCTCTACTCTTCTTTAGAATAACCTGTGAGGGAGGGAAAAAAAATGAAGATTCATATTATACTTATGGCAAATAAAACATAATTGCGCAACAAAAAGTTAAATATTCCTATGTGTATAATATGCAAGACTATGAATTTATAAAACCCAACATGGAAGGTGATTAGGGAATTCTTTTGCCTTATAAATGGTCTGAGACTTAAAACATGCCTAGATTCTGAAAATTTGGTTTTATAGTCACTTCTAGATGTTAATTTCTTCAATTGTAAGCCAAAAGTATCCATATTAATGGTTCCTAACATGAGGCTTGTAGATAATTTAGTAATCCTGTGAGTTACATACTGTTCCAAAACCCAAAAATCCTATTACAAATGAGGCATTTAATAACTATACAACAAAACAAATCCATTGCAACACCAAATTTATTATATATATGGTCTGGAATTATATCCATTTAGAGACCAAGACGAGTCATGCTGAACTTATTAGGCAGACCAGAATATATAAAACAATTTTTTTAAAATTTATTTTAGTTACAGTTGAATTGCCTTTTGATCCAGCAATCCCACTGCTGGGACTATACCCTAAGAATCCTGAAACACCATTTCAAAAGAACCTATGCACCCCAATGTTCATAGCAGCACAATTTACAATAGCCAAGTGCTAGAGACAACGTAAGTGCCCACCCAAAAATTTTTTAAAGAGAACTTACCTACTTTTGGGTTAAGCATATATATAACTTATTAATAAAAACAAACAAATCCTAAATTTAAAATACATACATATACTCTTCAAGCTCTTAAACCTTAATTTACCTATAGAAAAATTCACATTTATAGTCTAGATTCTCTTTGGAATGCTTATAATTGTACAAAAATATGAAACCCCTAAAAAAATTCCTGGGCACACACATTTCTAGGCTTCCACAAAGGCCACCAAATAAGTATATACTCTAGGTTAGTACTTCTCTGTTTGATAAACTGTTAATATGGGTACTACAAAATAAAGTACTACGTATTCAAATGAATTTACGAAATGATGAGAACATGAGATTATGTATACAAATCTACAAAATGTTAAGTTAAACAGCTCAACAAGTTTCTTTACTGCTATATTTTCTATAACCTTTTTAAACTTTACATAACTACAGTTATATAAAGATGGCAGCATTGTATAAAGCTGGAGAAAAGGTATGTGAACGCTCTATACTACTTATGCACACCTTCTCTGAGTCTTTAATTACTCAGTATTTCAAAATAAAAGCATATAAAGACATAGAGTACGAAAACTAAGTGTCTCTTACCCACATCATCCCCCAGTCAACCATGGTTGCCAATTTCTTGCATATTCTTATAGAAACAAGCTCTATATACATAATAACGCTGTGACTATTCAAGGAGCTATAATATGTTATCTACATGTAACATGACCCCAGAAGTTTTTCAAGGTGGAGAATCTATTAATATCAAGTGGCAACGATCTCAGGAACATATTTGGAAAAAACTCTGCCCTGGACATCATATTCTCACACTATATAGAAATACCAGTAAGAAGCAATCTTCTCTGCTTTTGTAAGTAATTTGACTCATAAGTCACACAAATCTCAAAATACAGTTACAAAAACAAATAATTAGGCAATTAGGAAAACAAAATGATTAAGAAGAAAGTTTTGATAAATTTCAAGGTGATAACCTTCTCAACTATATATAGCCTAGTACCAATCCTACAGATTACAGTCAAATTTTGATATTCCCCTAAATGGTGATGAAGTAATAGCCGTGAATCTTTGCATCAGCAGCCAATAATATACATGAAGAGAAAGAAAATCTAACTATGTAATTAAATCAATTAACATGAAAAGCCAAATCAACTGAGTCAACAAAACTGAAAAAAGAAATCTAAATCAGGCAGAGTGATGAACCAGGCAGTATTAATTCTTGCTCAAGAAAAGAAATTCAGACTTCACCTTTGCGGCAGCCTGTACATGCTGGTCTTTAATGATTCCACACTTATTCTTACAAGCATTTGCCCTGGACTCTT
Organism: Tonatia bakeri; assembly: GCA_004024845.1. Lineage (NCBI taxonomy): Eukaryota > Metazoa > Chordata > Mammalia > Chiroptera > Phyllostomidae > Tonatia > Tonatia bakeri. The sequence goes on along the minus strand of PVIA01002282.1, from coordinate 138,675 downwards.
CTGCTAATCGTCGAATAAATAGTAAACAGTTCAGATGCACCTTTAAAAGACAAAATTCATATTTTTAAACTCAAAACATTAATGCTTTGAAATAACAACTTTTAAAATTAAAAGATCCCAAAATTTAATGCTGTACTCTTTAGTATTGTAATTAAGTCAATTAAAGTAACAGAATTTAGTTTAATATAGGTCTATCTTAGATTCCATACAAAAGAGACTTGGTTATTGCAATACATGAAATAAGGCTATGTAAGACTAACCAAGCTATAGACAATAACATTACTGAAAAGCACCATTAAATTAAAACTTACGTAGAACTTTATTAACAAATATTCCCACTTCTGAATCCAAATAAGTTTAAATTTATAATGTACTTAAAATTTTTCCAAAATTTAAAATCAAAGTATATTTAAGGCTAGTCATCTTCAATCTACAAGCCAAGGTCTAAAGATTTTAACCAGGTATTTGGAAGATCTACTCAAGCCCTGGCTAGTGTAGCTCAGTGGATTGAGCATGGGCTGCAACCAAAGGGTCACTGGTTCAATTCCCAATCAGGGCATATGCCTACATTGTGGGCCAGATCCCCAGTGGGGTCCATGTGAGAGGCAGCCACACATTGATGTTTCTCTCCCTCTCTTTCTCCCTCCCTTCCCCTCTCTCTAAATAAATAAATAAAATCTTTTAAAAATCCCCAAAACATGTTAATAATTGAAATTCTAAAAATTTACTGTGTTGAAAAGTTTATATACAAAAGTCATTACTTGTCATCTATCAAAATAATCATCTACTATCATTAACCTTTAGGCCCCTTTTAAGAAATTATTTCAAATAGCCTACATAACCAGACAGCACAAAATTCAAAACTCCACAAAGGACTGCAGTTAGGCTAAGCTTAGCATTTTGGAAAGCTGGGTAAAACATACATCAGTAGTCTATTATTTTTGCCCCTTCTTATGAAGCTATAATTATTTCAAAATAAAAGTATAAAGCAAGAGTCTATGAAAGGGAAGACTGTCAAAAATAAATCTCTCTTCCATGCAGTCCCAACATTAATTGTACACTCAGAATGTTCAAGGTGTTATGTTAAACATTAGGAATATAAAAAGGCCCAAACTTTCCAGTCCAATGGCAAAACCAAACCTATAAAGAAATTAAAGACACGTGCGACAATAGATGATGGAGTAGGATAAGGTTGGTCCTTTTTAAGATTAAGACAGGCTTCACCTGAAGAAGTAGCATTTGAATTGAATTTTGAAAGAACTGGAATTTGCTGAGTGTACTAAGGACATCTTCAGGTAGAAGAAATATCGTGTACAAAGACAGCATAAAAGTAGATTAGTTTTTAGTGTTGAAGAAAATGGGAGACACAAAGAGACATGTATAGTTCTTTCCCCTCAAGAAGCTGCATACCAAAGGAGGAGATCACACAGACATGAAATTCTTAGCAAATAGTGTCAAAGTCCCAATAGCTACACTGTATGATGTATACTTCCTCTGCTATCAGAGTTCAGGAAAAAAGAGGTGAAAACAGACAGTCTTAATTGTTGAAAAGTATATGGATGATATGGGACATCTGCTGGGTAAGATTATGAAATGTCAATGGCAAGCAGAAACCATAAGCAAAGAAACCAAGGTGAAACACAGCATACACAGAAAATGGAGAACAAATGAAAGCCAAAGAAAAGCATGACCTAGAATAAAGAGTGGCCTAAAAAAATTCCTTTCCCCTACCACTGCATCTGCTTGGAATTTCACCTCCCCTTCTTTCCTGCACGACCTGGATCCCACTCTACTTGGTTGGCCAAAAAATTCACACTTTTTTTCCCGTAAAATAAGAGGCACATTTTCATCTTCATCAATAACTTTATTGATTTGGATATTTGGAGTATGTCGGCTATTTCCCTAGTGGTATAACATTGATTGTTCTCAGTTAAGCTCGATTTGATCATTATCAACTTCAACTGGTCTACCCAACCGTGGAGCACTGTCCAGTGAGAAATCTCTAGCATGAAACTTCACAAACCACTTTTGACACATTCAATCAGTCACAGCACCTTCCCCATACACTGCACAAATCTTTTCTGTGTGTTTCAGTTGTGTTTTTATTTCTTGTGATAATAAAGCATAACACACCAAAAATGTTATATATTCTCTTTCATCTTCAATATTAAAGTGGCTATACAAAAATCCACCAATTTCAATTTTTTTTAATGCACACTGATATGACAGCTGTCACAATATAACAAAATTGTTTCAAATGAAGTAAAAGACAACTAAGCAGGGGGAAAAAAAACCTTTTTGGCCAACCTGACACAATACAGCCCACCTGTCCACAAGTCACTTGGGGCAGACAAATGTGAATGTGGAAGAAACCTGACTACTTGAGAAATGCCTGCCAATCTACATGATAGTCTCCTAGATGTTCTTGAGCAGGTGATTTGTTTCCCCTCCACATAGGAACCCAGGACCAGTGAAAACTCCAGAATTACCTAAAAATGTCTTGTAAATCAATTCACTTTAATCCAACTCACTTGTGCCACCTTTATCAACACCATAAGGTGGAGGAGTTGTACAAAACAGTATATATAGTATTTTTTATGGGGGTCTAAGAAAGGAACAGAAAAAGGAGAGCAGAAGATACTAGGAGGGCTATTTGACCAAGAAAAAAAAGTTTGTTTTGGCTTCAGAAACAAAATAAAGAGAAAATGAAGAAAATTCTATAGTAGTCTAGCAAAAAGAGCAACCCTGCAAGTAGTCAGTCAGCAGATAGTCAGTACAGAAAAGTGGGAAAAAATGTAGCTTAAAAACAGATGGAATGATGCATTCTGAAAACACTCTCCATGTCTTATGTCCTTGTTAGCCACAGTTCTTTACCTTGATTTCCTGAAAATTAAGTGCCCACTTATAATGGCTCCTTCATTCAAAAACCTCTTGTGACAAACCAGAGGAGGTGTCTCCCATGGTTTAAACCTAGGGATACAGTGTTCATTCTGCTAGAGGGATATATGTTCCAGGCATTCAACATAAAAACCCTGAGTTTCTGTCAAGACAGAAATACTGCACAGTGGTTTGACTGAAACTATTTACTAGGTAAGCATTACACTGCAGATATTCTGAGTCAGATAAACAAGTTTTAGTAGTTTGCTTTTAAAAGTGAATTAATAGTTGTTCTGTCTGTCTGAATCACAGCTGAAAGCATACTACTTACAAACAAACTTTTGATTCAGGGTTCTGTAATAAGTAAGCTAAAGTAGAGGAAATAAGGCAACATAGCTGGTTAACAACGTAAAAAAAGACGTGTCAGTAATGCCTTTTACGATAGTTAAGTAAAAGTGACCCAACCTGAATTCCGTAACATACTTTTAAAAGGTTGTATCTTTCTTCCTCTAGCAAGTAAACTAAGCTCAATACCATACTGTGCTCTTGAACAGCGATATTTAAAGCTCTAATTAGGAACTTAATGTTAGTTTTCTCCATAAGTTGATGTGGCTAATAGCCTCCAGTAAAAATGGTACAGATATCTACATTTCGGGGGACTCCAATACAAATAGGCGTCTGGAATACGAACTGACGTGCCAAGCAGGGGCAAACCTGCCCAGTCATTGCTGGAAACGCCTTAAACACAGGCTCGAAGAACTAGATTGTCTGGGGGTGGCGAAAGAGACTAGGGTTTACCGTCCCCGGCCTGCCCCTGCCCCACTTCCAGCCTGAAAAAGCAGAGAATCTCACCAGTAAGTCACAACTTGACTCTAGACGAAGGTGAGGCTTCTGTCGCTTGAAAATGCGCTTAAGGAAGCCCCGGGGAGCCTTCCGCTTTATGCGTTTACTCTGAGATACTGTGGTAGAGAGCGCCATCCTCTCCCCCTGCACCGCTTCTGAGATCCTCCGAGCACTACAGAGAAGCTTCCGTCCACTGCGAGAGCCGAAACAGAGCCGTTGTTCCGACGCTAATTCAGAGCCAAGAACCCGGCCCGACTGTTTGAATCAGCCGCCAAAGGAGCGCGCCTGGCGCTCGGTAGTGACGTCATTCCTGCGCATGCCCCGCCCCTGAAGACGCCTGAAATTGGTAGGAAACACTAGCAGTGGGCAGTAGCTGACGTCTTTAAAGAGCCGAGGCCTCCTTAAATCGCCCCCTGTAATATACCTGCTTTAAAGAATTATTTCACTTGTGTTCCATAAAGATGTAGGGAAATTGTGGAAACTGTTGGTAAGCCACGGCATCTACACTTACTCTCTAAGCTCTCACTCTATACTGAAACAGCAATGGAGTAAAAAGTAGATGAATTGAAAGAAGTCTGTGATGTATCAGGATTCCTAAAGAAGCAATGCCTGTAATAAGGCATGCCCTACACATTATCCTATTTTTTATAGACTTTCACCTTCATGTATTAAAGAGTTGCAGAGTAAAACACTGGGAAATCCTATCACAACCTAAATTTTCAAAATACTCTACTTCTTAAAATTTTTTCCCCAGTAAGTTACGTTCCTTTGATTCAAAGGGTTAAAAATCACAAGGCCGCTATTGAAACCTTTGCTGACAAAGCAAAAAAACTGCCCCCTAAGTTGGAAATGCCTTGGGTGTGGAAAGACCTTAACTCCAAATCCAGGGAAACTCAACGGGAGTCTCAACAGGAAGAACAAGATCTGGACAGAAGTAGAATTAACGCCAGAAAATACATCCCTTTCTTGATCTTAACCATTTCTTCTGATGTAAATTTGGCCCTGATTTTCAAAGGTCAAGGTACCGTTGATATTGCTGTTTATTGTGGGAAGACAAATAAAATTGTTCAAGGAAATTACTGAAGAATTTACTCCTTGTCATACTACTCTAAGGAGTTGGTGTTCATAAAAAAACAATTATAATTAATTAAGCTATTGAGAATTTTTGCCTTTTTTGTTGATGACATCTTGACGGCTGTTAAGATTCTTTTTTTGAATAGTGATACATTTGTTTTTCATGATCTGTCCTAAAAAAAAGTTATCCTAAATATAAAATACATTTTATAGACAGAGATTTAAAAATATTTTTAAAAATATCTAATGTGTAAATTTGGCTATATACATTCAGTTAACAATTATGGTCATGTTAAAAATGACATGAAAAATTGTACTTTATGCCAAGTACTATACTTGGCCAAGTATACTTATGCCAAATATTATACCAAGGTAAATAAATATGACCTGAAGAATATTGAAAAAGACATATATGCATGCACATACAAACACATCACTGGAAAGAAATATGCCAAAATATGAACATAGTTTTTAGATAATGGGAATATGAAGCTTTTTATTGTTTTAAATGCTGTTCAATTTTCTGTAATAAACATACTTGAAAAAGAAATGAGAAATTTCATATTTTAGCTAATTGATATTGTATGTAGTTTAAAATGTTTACTGAGTTAGTGTCATTTGCATATTTCTCTAAGAAAACTATTCACACTAGAAAAAATTAAAAATTAATGGACATACCTTTACCTTTTGGCATTTGACACAATCTTTAGTCATTTGATTTTGCTTTCCATAAATTGCACCAATGCACACATATGGTATACATTATTTGTTAATGTATTCCTCTGAATTAACATTTTAAAATCATTCTAAATATATGATTTACAAGATTGTTTCTGACTTGTATTTTTGTGCTTATAAGCAAAACACAGTGTTAACAATAATTGACATTACTTAGGTAGAATCTCATAGTTTGCAAAAAGTTTTTGAGATATTCTTTTGTTAGACACTTAACAGTTTATGTTGTTTATAATAATGGTTAAATTAAAAATATTTATCTGCCAGATGCAACACAGTTGCCAAATCTTTTTGGAACTTTAAAATACTTCCGTCATGGCTTCATTCATGAGATACTGAATTTCACAAAATTTTGGAACATTCACTATTTCAGATTTTTATCAGTCCTATGGGGTGTAAGACATTACTCCAGAAAATTTGAAAAATTTCACTTTACTTGTGTGGTCTCTTAATTCATATTTCAAAGATTTAGCACAAAGTATACCTCTTCCCTTCACTTACTATGCCATTTCTAGATTGAATATGAAGTGGTTACAGAAATACAAATCTATTTTCTAGTGTTGATAAAAAGATATTGAATTTAAAACAAATTTTTGTTATGAATGCCCAAAACCTTAGATTTTTTATGTGTTCTCCACAATCGAAAGATTGGCTTCAAAATAGAACATAGTAATCCAAAAGAAATGGATATTGTGAGCAAATAAAAATTAACCAATAGTAAAAGCCGCATGGTTCACAATAATTTTTCTGTAACACTTTATTAGCAGCTTGTATATTATGAAGAATAATTGCTGCTAGAACATTACAGTATTTGGAACAGATTAGGGTAAAAGAGAAATACTGTAAATATATATATTTTTTTTACTTGGCTGGTAATGGGCCCGTATCAAATCATCAATTTTTTTTTTTTTCAATTTAGTGGCTCCCAGGAGTTTTCAAACTGACACTGCTTTCCATGGATGTGTTGTTAAAAAATCTATAAGAAAATCTAATGATATCAATTGGCTAATTGTCAAGGAAAGAATAATAAACTATTTCTTGCCAAGTAAAACTTTTTCTCTTTTATCCCATAACAACAACATTTTTTGGAAAAAAAAAACACTTTTAAGCAAATGGGGAATATTCCAACATAACTTATTATTTAGTAACTGTTATTAGAAAGTAGGAGGGAAGGGAGAACTAGGATATAGTGAAGGGAGCAATACAGCTCGCTTCTCCCACTCCACATGTCCCAGTCTAGATCTGGTACAAGGACTGGGAGGGAGAAGCTTTGTATTGGGTACGAGTGTAAAGTTTTTATTATTTCTCTAGGCTGAATTGTAATAATGGAATAATTATTAGATTAAACTAGACTAGACTTTTATCATCAAAACAGGGCTTTAAGTTTATTACCTTAAAAAGACAGTAAAATCCTGAGATTTCCATCTAAGAGAGAAAAAAAAGAACAAGTTTGAAGGGAAAATAGCAGAAAAAATAGTTAGCTTTCCTTACACCTCATCAAGTCTGGCTTGTTCAATAAACTCAAACCATTACAAAAAAATATAATAAAAATATCTTCATGCTTTGTGTTTACCATGTGCCAGGAAATGCTCTAAACACCAAATAAATGTGCATGCATTTATTCTTCCCTAGAACTTTAGAGGTAAGGACTATTGTTATTCTCATTTACAGAGGAGAAAATCAAGACTCAGAGGAAACTTTCTAAAATTCATGCATTTGGTATATTGTGGAGATGTGACTTATTACAGCAAAAACTGGGAACAACATAAAATGTTTGAATAAATAAATATAGTCTCTCCATGGAGTATTATGTGCATATAAAATAATGACTTTAACCACCAGGTAGAAATATGTAAAACTACAGCTTAATATAATAAATGAAAATAATCAAGATATTCTATTATTAGTAGTTTTGTTCATATGTCTTTTGTTAAAATTAAGGCTTACAAAAATGGCTAGATGAAAAATAACAAAACATGAATGAAAGTTTGTTAATTTTATGGGTGATATTTTTCTCCATAATTTCCTATTTATGTAGTATGATAATATAAGTTCTCTATTGAAAATATAAATTTATAATAAAATGGAGAGAGGAATCTACTTTTGAAGGTTTTGGTCCAAGCTAGTAAAGTGGTTCATGTTATAAATACTGACTTAAACTAGGCTTTTAGTATCATAAGGTTTCCAATGGCAGTAACAAAATAATCTTTAATAAGCATTATTGAAAAGTAATTCTTTAATATGGGCATACCATTAAACTTGATCATCTGTGAGCCCACCTGTGTTCCAGCAACAATAAAGGAGGAAGTGGGAGTGAAGAGCACGCCCCCTTTCTTTGAAGTCGGTATCTGAAAGTTGCACATACTACATCATTTCTTCTACTTTGAACAGAACTCTGATTCATGACCACAGCAAGATGCGAACTAGAGTAGAAAATGCTATTTGTTTTTGGATTACCATGTGCCCAGGTAAAAATCAAAGAATGTGTAGTAACCATCAGCTCCTGACATGGGAGGTTTTACTGGACGTCAGTATGAGTAGAGATTAAAATGGATTGTGAAACCTAACTGAAATCTGAGTACAGGTCTATCGCTTATTTATTAGCTTTCAGAACTTGGGCAAGTGGCTTAATCTCTCTAAACATAAATTGCATCAGCTGAAAAGGGGGAAATAACCTAATGCTATCACTGTTGTGTATATCCCCCATATTTTGTCTGCCTTCCTATTTTGGCAGGAAATAATTATTGTGTGTGTCTCATAAAGCTTTCATCACACTACACAACAAAGAATGAATTTTATAACAGGTGCTTCAATTATGATTTGTTATTGTTTTATATTCTAACAAAAATTTATCATTACACCCTATGCTTAATTCAATTTTTATTTTTAATGGAAATCATTACTTAATTTTTCCCTCTTTTTTATTGTTCTTCATTTATAGTCATTCACATTTTCCCCCATTACTCTCCCCTGCCCTACCCACCCCCCATCTTCCACTTTCAATCCTCCTCCCCACCTCATTGTCTTTTTCCAGGGGTCCTTTATACATGTTTCTTGATGTGACCCTTCCCCTTCTTTGCCCAGTTATCCACCACCCTGCCCCTCTGGTTACTGTCAGTTTATTCTTTATTTCTATGTCTTTGGTTCTATTTTGCTCGCTTGTTTGTTTTATTGATTAGGTTCCACTTATAGGTGAGCTCATATGATATTTGTCTTTCACCACCTGGCTTATTTCTCTTAGCATAATGCTCTCCAGATCTATCCATGCTGTTGCAAAGGGTAGAAGCTCCTTCTTTCTTTCTGCCGTGTAGTATTCTATCATGTAAATGTACCATAGTTTTTTGATCCACTCATCTACTGATGGGTACGTAGGTTACTTCCAGCACTTGGCTATTGAAAATTGTGCTGCTGTGAACATTGGGGTGCATAGGTTCTTTTGGACTGATGTTTCAGGGTTCTTAGGATATAATCCCAGCAGTGGGATTGCTGGGTCAAAAGGCAGTTCCATTTTTAGCTTTGTGAGGAAATTCCATTCTGTTTTCCACAGTGGCTGCACCAGTCTGCATTCCCACCAATAGTGTACTAGGGTTCCCATTTCTCCACAACCTTGCCAGCACCTGTTGATTTGGTTATGATGACCATTCTGACCAGTATGAAGTATTATCTCATTGTGGTTTTCATTTGCATCTTTCTGATTGCTAGTGATGCTGAGCATCCTTTCATATGTCTCTGGGCCCTCTGTATGTCATCCTTGGAGAAGTATCTGTTCAAGTCCTTTGTCCATTTTTTAATTGGATTGTTTGTCTCCCTGGTGTGGAGTAATGTGAGTTCTTTATATATTTTGGAGATCAAACCCTTTCCCAAGGTCTCATTGGCAAATATATTTTCCCATACAGTTGGTTCCCTTTCATTTTGCTGATGTTTTGTTAAATCATGCAGAAGCTTCTTAATTTGAATAAACCAAACATAAAATTGTGTGTGTTTGTTCTTATCCTCACCTCAGGACTATTTTTCATTGCTTTTTAGAGAGAAAGGAAGGGAGAAAAACATCCATGTAAGAGAGAAGCATCAATTGGTCACCTCCCGCACTCACTGGGGCTGGGGGTTATATGCACCCAGACCAAGAATCAAACCCACAGCGTAGGCATGTGCCATGACCAGGAATCAAAGCTGCTAACTTTCAGTTACAACAGGAGGCTCCAAACAACTGAGCCACACCAGCTGGGGCAAGACATACTTTAGAAGAGAAAAATATTGCATTTGACTATACAGCAGATGATTAAAACAGTACACTGGTAATATCCTTCAAAACCCAAGCTTTTATTTTCTCTATCCATTTATCTGTGTACGTAAATTTATAATTAAAAAAATAGAAAACATGTAAAGTAACTACTAGCAGCAAGAACAGAAGTAACAGATGCCTGAAGTACATACTCAAAATCAGCAATTATTGAATATAGATTATAAAATAAATGTTGACTTTTTTAAATTAGAAAGTAATGAATCATTACAAAAATGAAGCCAGTTATATTTTTACAAAACAAAATAAAATATTAATAAATTTTAAAAGTATTACTTGAATTAAATAATTAATTAAAAAGACATTAGAAACAAAAAAATAGAAAAGTAGTGACTTGTAAATGGAAGAAATTAAAAGTGGTGGAAAAGATGAAAGAGAATTTTTAAACTATGAAGAAAAAAATGTAAGAGTTCCAGGAGGAGAGAGTAGACTGAATGGTAAAGAAGAAATATCAAAAAAATAATTGCTAGAATTTTTCATAACTATATCTTCACTTTCAAGGAACATAATGCATCTCAGGATAAGTTCATGAGCAGGATAAGTAAAACAAAATCCATACCTTGACACGTATTAGAAAACTGGAATACCATTAACAAAGCAAATATGGTAAATGCACCTAGAGATGAACTACAAAAGAAGAAAATAAGCTGAGAACATAATTAAAACTACTTAATAACACTCAATATAGAATTTTAAAGCCAAACCATCTTTCAGAAGTAAAAGCAAGATAAAAGATATCTTCAAACAAACAAAAAGTTATCATTCCCATCAATAGTGTTTAAAGAATATTTAAAGAATGGCCTTCGGGGAAAGAGAAATTGAAACAAAAAGAAATTTGATGTGAATAAATGGGTAAATCTAAACAAACATTGATTCTAGAAAATAATATTTAATTTGGGAAGATTTAGTGGAAGTTAAACCTTGGTCCATAATGACATATGAGATAAAAAGAACAATTATTAGAATGAAATAGTCTAATGTTCTCCTATTTAATAAAAGTAGAAATGTTCTATAACTTCATACTTTATCAAGTATGTATATTAAAATGTCAAAGAAATTTTTTAAAGTGAAAAAGAATAGAAGATATAAATTCCACCAAAAATAAAAATTCAAAAGAAAGCAAAATGAGTCAAAGTCAGAAGGGACAAACAGAAACATTATATCCATATACATATGAAATAATAAAACAAAAATTTAAAGAATTGAAATATTGTTATTCTGCAAATGATTAAACACAAAAAAGCTTAAAAGAATGTTTTGAAGCAGAAAATAGATTTAAAGAAATTATCTAGAATGTAGAACATCGATATAAAATTATGGAAACTATTAAGGAGAAGTTTAAAAATGTTGAAGATGGAATAAGAATGTCCAAAATAAACTAAATTGGGTTCCAGAATGAGGGAAGAGAGAGAATTAAGGAGAGGTAATATTTTTGTAATGGCTTAGAATTTTCCAGAAGTGACAGAAGATACAAAATCTCATATTCCTAAAGTAAAAGTGGAAAAAAATTAATGTACAACAAATGTACCACAGGAAAACTGCAGAAAGTCTGAGCAATAGTGCAGAACTTAAGTTAGATGAAAAGGAAATTTCCTCAATTTTTTTATGAAGACAGTATAATTTTAATATAAAAACTAGACAAGGGCAATTTAAAAAAGAAAATATAGGAAGGTTTTATTCATGCAACTAGACAGAAAATCCTAAATAAAAATCTTAGCAAAAAAAATCTAGAATGTAGAATTTTTAATGTGTGTTAAAAAATATATTTAACCTAGGAACATAAGGATTGTTAGCTTTGGAATAGCTACTAGTATAAATTCACCACAATAACACATTAAAGGAGAAAAAACTCACATGAACATTTCAATAGAAGTAAAGGAATTTTAATAAAATTTATTACACATTTATAACCTAAAACTACTAGCGAACTAGGAATAGAAGGAAAATTTTGTGGCGAGCAGGACCAATAAAATGGCAGTGTTCCAATCAAAGCATAAAGTATATAAAACAAAGTGGAGTTACTTGTGCCAAACAAGATGGCAGCCTGTCAGCCATGACACTTGGTTCAAGAGTCATGGTGGTTTGCAAACTACCCAAGTCAGAAGAGACCCATCTGCAAAGGAGAGATGTCTGCAAAGGAGACACACCTAAGATATCTGCACACCTGGCCAGAACAGCCATGTCTGCAGAGTGGGACCACCCATAAACAAGCTCCTGAGGAGCCCTGGCTGGTGTAGCTCAGTGGATTGGGAATGGGCTGCAAGCCAAGGGGTCACCAGTTCAGTTCCCAGTTGAGGCACATGCCTGGGTTGTGGGCCCAGGCCTTGGGGGGAGTGGGTGTGCGAGAGGCAACCACACATTGATGTTTCTCTCCTTCTCCTTCCCTTCCCCTCTCTGTAAAAATAAATAAATAAATAAATAAATAAATAAATAATCAATCTTTACAAAAAAATAGGCTCCTGAGGAAATTCCCCACTTGCCATCAGGGATTCTCAGACATGTTATCAAAAGACCCCGAGGGTAGAGTATACCATTCTCAAAGTATGACTGAGGCAGACTCCAGACCACTTCTGAGATAGCCGAGCTCCTCACACAAGAGTGCTGCTCCATGCTATGCTGATCTGGAGGCTCTGCCCTGCTAGACTGAGGACTTTGTGTGCCCTGCTGCCCACTTAGCTCCAGAGATCCTTTCTTACAAAACACTGAAGACTCCCTTGCCCACCGTGCTGTCTCCTGGATCTGCAGACTGAGGCCCTGGGACTCAGGTTCATTATTCCCTTTGATTGCTCTGTGTTGTGCGTGTGTGTGTGTGTGTGTGTGTGTGTGCGCATGCTATATTTCTCTTAGATTGTTAGAGCGTGAGTAGGATATTAATGTATGTTAATGTTCTACTTTGAGTGAACCTGCATTTAACAAAAGCTCAGTGAATAGTATAGTTACTGTGTGTGACTATTGTTTATTCTAGGTGCTGGGCTGCTCAGCAGACAGCTAGCTAAGCAGTTGCCCGGCTGACTTATGGGAAATACTGTATCATGAACATACTCATGACAACTCTCCACCTTGATGAAAGTTATCTATCAAAACTCACTGCAGATAACAAACTCAATTTTGAAATATCGTGAACAATCCTTTATAATTCAGAAACAAGATGGAGATATAAATGATTACTGCTTATAGTCAACATTGTATTAGATCTTTCCAGTGAAATAAGGCAAAAAGAATTATTAAGCCCTGGCTGATGTGGCTCAGTGGATTGAGCACTATCCTGCAGACCAAAAACTCGCTGGTTCTATTCCCAGTCAGGGCACATGCCTGAGTTGCAGGCCAGGTCCCTGGCTGGAGGACTGTGAGAGGCAACCAGTTGATGTATCTCTCATGTATTGATGTTTCTCTCCCTCTTTCTCCCTCTCTCTAAAAACAGATAAAATATTTTTAAAAGAATTATTTTTTAAATAGTGAAAAAATTGAAAATAAGAAAAGAAAATTGTTCATATTTGTAGAAAATATCTACATGAGAATTTGCAGATAATTTCATTAAGTAAAAGAGGTTAGCAATTTTTTTCAATGTGAGCTCATTATATAAAATCAAGAGGGGTCAATATACTTGTGCAACAAACAGAAAAGTGTACTGTAGAAAGGTATCACCTACAATAGTGACAAAAACCATAAATTTCCTGAGAACAAATCTAATAAATGAGAAGCAACAAGTTTTATGGAGAATATAGTAAAACATTATTTGAAGGCTTATAAAAGTCTTAAAGAAATGCTATAACATGTTTATGAATAGCAATCATAACTAATAAAAATATAATAATTTCCTTCAAAATTAATCTATACATAATACAATTTCAATCCACAGGATTTTTGTGGGACCTAACCAGCAGATCCAAAAATTTATGTAGAAAGTAAAGGAACAGGAATAGAAAAATAAACATGTAAAAATATGCTTCAAATCATGACAATATAAATTTAACTAGCAATGATTTATAATTTAGAATCATCAGATTGACATAAACTCTTAGGTCAGATAACATTTAATTTTTGTGAGATGTGAAGAAATATGTTATATATACATTCCTGGAGAGACTGTAAAAATTCAAAACAAGATGCACATGCTCTACTAAACCTAAATTATCCTAGGTTTCTGCCTTAGACAAACTCACATACACGCACAAAGAAATATCTACAAGGATGGCCAGTGAGCACTTTTTGCAACAACAAAACTTTGAAAGAAATACAATTGCCTCCTAACAACTGCCTTACTCTATTATATAGTGGACTAACACTATATAGCTGTTAAAATTATTGAAATAAATCTACATGTATTAATACAGCTAAAATCTCACAAACATAATGTTGAGTAAAAATAGGAGCTGCAGAAACTTACATTTAGTATAGAACACTAATATAAAAATGATCAAATGAAGAGAGCAGTATAGTGTTACATATAAAATAAGCATATTTTGCCCATGTATACCAACTTCAGGGTAGTTAGTGGTTGCCTCTAGAAATGGAGGAAAGGATTAGTCACGGGGCTTCAGCTGTTTCCCTTTCTTAAAAATGGCAAAAAAGATATTTCAACAAAGCCTGAAACAAAATATGAAGAGCTACATTATCTCAGTGGTGAGAACATGGTTTTGTATGTTTAAAGATTCATAATTACATTTTTAAAACATTTATACATGTGCATAGGACTATATGTACATAGATTTTTATTGCAGTATTGATTTTAACTGTAAAAAAATAATTAGAATCAACTGAATATACGTAAATAGGGAAATGAATAAGTAAATTGTAGGACAGCATACCAGTGCTGTTAAAGAGTAGTGTAAACCTGTATAAACGTGTGTTCCATTGATTGCACTGATCACTCCAATTCTTTCCTCCTCCCGTCAAAGGCAGAGCATTCCGCCCTACTCTATGACGCTGGGCTTGATTACAAGACACACATTAGCCAATCAATGTCATCAAACTTGACACAGGCAAGAAAAGTTCCTGTGCATTGGAACTTGTTCTCTTGCTCCTTCACCAGAAGCGCGGGAACATGCCCGAGCTAGCTTGCTGAGGAAATGCGAGGAACACCTGGAGGACAGCTGTCATCACTATGCTGACTATCTTACAGCAAGCAGCCCGCTCAGAGCCCCCAGCCGACAAGAGATAGATGTCCAAGAGTCCCACTGAGATCAGTCAAGCCAAACCCCGATCAATAAAATAAAAATGCCTAGCCAATTATAGACTTGAGAGACCCCCTCCCCCCCAAAAAAAAATAGTAGTTTCAAATCTTTTTACAAAACCATAAATTTCCAGGAAAATTTTGTACTGGAAAATGATTGTCATGGAATGCTGACAATGTCATGTTCTATTCAGAATTTTTTCTGGTAATTTATCTTTTTGGTAAAAGAACTAAAACAGCATCGTTTACCATTACTTTCCCTTAAATGTTTCCTTCCTAAATTCACTCACTCTAAAGAGAATTAAATTTGCATTCAGTATTCCAATTACAATCAGTACCTAGAAATTTACATTTGTTGAAAGTTTAGAGTTAGAAAACCTCAGCTTACATCAGAAACAATTTTTTGTAAGAACCAGTTGCTTCCACAGTATAACATTTTAACAAGCTGTTAAAGAGAATTATTAACAAGATTTTAAATAAGTCTAAAAGCAGTTTCTTTGCAGTAAAATTGTAAATAAATTTTACAATTGTAAAATCATAAAATTGGAAGAATCCACAAGAGATTGCTTGGTCCTGACACCTGGCATATAAGTTAAAATTTTAACTCAGCATTCATTTTAAGATATCTTAATATATGCATCTCTATGTATCCCTGTTCTCTATTTTATAAAAATACTATGCTATCCAGAGTACAGTTGTGATTTGTTTGCCAAACATTTTTGCAAAGCAGGTACTTTCTTAGCAAACAAATAAAAGACATGTTTTTCTGTTTAGGTAAATGTTAATAATCACAGCTGGTTTGGTAATTCAGTTATTCGGCAAAGACATTGTAAACTACTTGAAAAGAAACCATCTGGTTTGCAGTTGTAAAACTGAAACCAATTAAAATATTTAAATGGTATTTTGTTTTTCATTTTCATCTGTAAAAATATATTTTGCAAGTTCTAATTAGTGGTTGCTTTTTCTCTATTGCTTTTATTATATGAATCTAACACTCAAATAATTTTAAGTTCAACAAAACTGTTGCCATAATTGATATTATATTGGAACAGCAGATGAAGGAAATGATAAAGAATATACAATATACTTGGATTGATACATATAGACACAAATAATGTACTACACAGAATTTCTATGTATCAAACCTAATAAAATAGGACAAAATGCCTACCACGTCACAAAAATTGATTGGTTAGGTATAGCTTAAGAATCTGAGAATTCAGTTAAGGGATTATATATACTTTTTAAAAGGAAGGAAGGAAGGAAGGAAGGAAGGAAGGAAGGAAGGAAGGAAGGAAGGAAGGAAGGAAGGAAAGAAGGAAGGAAGGAAGGAGGGAGGGAGGGAGGGAGGGAAGGAAGGAAGGAAGGAAGGAAGGAAGGAAGGAAGGAAGGAAGGAAGGAAGGGAGGAAGGAAGGAAGGAAGGAAACTCAAAGATTATAATCAGAAATATACTTTTCTCTCCACACACTCTCTCTCTAAAATTTATTCAGTGATAAGAGCTTTTCCTTTTGACTCTGGAATAAAGTACAAGTATCTCATGACTATTCTTCTCACTTTGAGATAATATAAAGTACTATGATCACTCTGGCTTTCAGAGCTCAGATTTGGAGCTTAGAATGACCAGTATCATGTAACAGTCAAAAGCATCAACATTTTTTTCAAAATTAGAGTTCTGCCCACTCCCCCAGATGGAGCTTGAAGGCCTGTTGTAAGCAAGCAGCCAGTAAAGGAGAAAGGAGTTACTCGTTTTGTACCTTTTTTTCTTATTATTTCCCATGCACCTTCACTCCCATAACTCCATCTTGCTAACTGGCTTTTGATGCTTCCCTCCAAAGATAATATGAGACGAAGGACAAGGAGTGAGCTGGGGCAGAAAAACTCTTAACTAATTACCATTGTCTTAAGTTGTTTTCTATCTCTCAAGGGCTGGCAGATCTCCAAAGTTAACATGTTCCCTTCTGGGGAACTCTCATATTTACTTGGAATGCTCTACCCTACCCCTCCTCCCATTTGAGGTGGTCTCTGATCTGTAGTTGTTTTCTTCTCTGCCATAACAGGTCTTGTGATTCACCTTGAGCTTATTTTGGGGCTGTTGCCCTCTCATGAACCTTCTTGTACAGTATAATGAGGCATCTATGCCATCTCTATCAAACACATAATTTGTACACGAAAAACTCAGGCATCCTTGACCCGATTCGTCTAGTACGGCAGGACCATACCAACAAAGGAGCTTCATTCCACTCCCATTGCAGCTAGCCATGCCCTTGCCCTGTGACTTATTTCCCTGTGGCTCCTTAACTGCAGGTCCAAAGCTCTGCCTCTCTGAGAATCCTATTGCAAATCCTCTCAATTGACTTGAGAGGGAATAATAAATTTGTTTATAAAATCCTCTTCATGAATCACCCTTCCATCTTGCTCTTTTTATTATTTATATTCCCAATGAGAGTAGGGGGGTTTAAAACCAAGAAACTCATTTACAGACATGTTCTTTGAAATTTTTCATCTTGGTCTGGCATCTCACTTTACAAATTCATAACTCATTACATTCTAATATTTCAATTAAATTTTTACTTTAACATCTGGCCTTAATAGTGGCTTTTGTTCATAATAACCCCTAGCCAGAACAAATATTTAAATACTGTACAAACAAAATATTTCCACCTTAAATTAGTAGTACCATTACAAATATTTAATACCTGATATAAGCCTTTTTTCTATAATTTCCATAATACAGAACAACCTGACAGTGACCAGAGGGGAGAGAGGAGAGGGATAATGGTAGAAAGATGGGGACAGATCAAGTCAAGGAACACATATAAAGGACCCATGGACAAAGACAACGTGGTGGGGGAGGACTGAATGTGGGAGGTGGGGGATGGGTAAGGCAGGGGTGACTTATGAGGGGAAAATGGGGACAACTATGAATAATAATAAAAATTAAAATTAAAAAAGATGTATGAAACAAAATGATAGGTTTCTCTTTGTAATGGCTATTGCCATTGCTGACCTGCCACCTCCATCATTCTTCTCTGAAAAGCAGTCCCATATCATGACCGTATGCATCATCATGCAACATAGGCTGGACGACTCATAATTTGCTTTAGTTCTGGCCATATAACTTGGTCCAGGAATGACTATATGCCTCCAGGTGAACCATCCAGAGTTCTTCCCTGGGATTTTTCTGCTAGAAATAAGAATATCTTTCATCCCTAATCATGGACCTCAAATTTGAGACCCCAGAACTTTCAGCAGCCTTGTTCCTAATGCCCAGAAGAAACATAGATTAGAGGCAGAAACTTTCTGACAACCTTACAGCAATCCTAATTCCTACACATTCCTGGGTGGCCATCCCAGAGTCTTTCCTAGAAATCTCTGTTTTCACATAAGCTAGTTTGAGAGCTTTTTCTATCACCTTAAATCAAACATGATTGGCTCTTGATTATTCATGTTTCAAAGTGTACTTATTATCTGGAATATTAAAATGTTTTAAGCCCAAATAAATAGAATTAAGCTCAATTTTAGAGCAACTATAATACGCTGGATACTAGAGGTAGCTGCAGTCATTTGAAAAGTGTGAACAAATATTAAAGAAAATATCCTGATATTTAACATGAAAGGAAAAGAACTGACAGCAGCAATAGAAAATGATAAGCAAGCATTTTCAATTTCATGATTTTGTGACACCTAAGTGACCCTTGCTCTTGTTCCTCTTAGATCCTTTGATGGGACTAAAGGTCAAGGTGGCTCATTCAAACAGACTAATTAGTGTTTAATGAGAGCATTGGAGCACTGTTTTTAACTATAAAATATATATAATAGGAAGATAAATGTGTAAACTTTCCTTCAAGAAAAAACTTAAGAAAACATATAGAACATTATCTAAATCCAAACATTTCAAAATACATATA
This sequence comes from Tonatia bakeri, assembly GCA_004024845.1. NCBI lineage: Eukaryota > Metazoa > Chordata > Mammalia > Chiroptera > Phyllostomidae > Tonatia > Tonatia bakeri. The sequence continues at coordinate 119,764 of PVIA01002282.1, read as the reverse complement.
TATTTGTTTTTACCTATTTATTACTCTCCTCACTAAAAAACTACTTAAAGTAGTAAGAGAACACTTCAAATTCCAACAATTTGGATATCCCATCCAAAGAGTCTCCTAAATACTTAAGATACATTATGCTCATGAAATCTTCTTATGAATCGTTTGCTCATTATTATTCACTTTTTGCTTCAGATAACTTTCCTAGAAAGCATACAGGTGAAATTGATTTAATTCTCCCAGAATTTAGAACCATTTATCACATACATAATATAGTTTTTAAGCTTAAGTAGCAAGCTGAATTAAATAATTGTACTCATTTTCCTATTGAATACATTTTTCATTATGAGCCTTGAAACAAGTTCATGTACAATGAGAAAGAGTCATCCATAGACCGAGTAAATTATTTTTTTACCTAGGATTTCAAAATAAATTTTCTCAACTACTTTTAATGAATTCATTTGCTCACTTACTCAGGACATTAATCGGGGTTTTTATTTATCAGGTGCACAATAAGAAAATATTTTTCATGTCTGATGAGAGTCACATAGAGGAGATGACCAGGCAAACTCAGGACATACATTAAAATATAACCATGGCTCTAGAGGGTGTGTGTGTGTGTGTGTGTGTGTGTGTGTGTGTGGATGTGTGTCCAAAAAATGTAATAGGATTACAGAAGGACCCAGGCCTAGGTTTATCTTGGTTGAGATGGGATTAAGAAATTGAAAAAAAAACTTCACAAAGGAGATAACATTTAATTTGAGAATTGAATTCAATCTTCAGTTTAGGCATGAAAAATTTATATGGGTGTAGGAGTGTTTTGGTCACCATCCTCCTTTTTAGAGGCCTATATGCCTGTATTTATATAGTCAGTGGGGCATAGGTGCTGGATTCAGGCTGGAAGGGGACATTTGGATATAATAAGTACTAAATACAAGGCTGGGTGGAAGGTGACTGCCAAATAAGAGACTTACAGTCTATCAGAACTTCGTAAAACATGTGGAGCTTCTTAATGGGACCTCCTATTTCTTAATGCACTGTTGAATTTTAAAAATTATATTTTTCTGTTAATTGCACATGAGTATTCTTGAAGTGCTAACTTTTCCAAATATTCCACCAAAGTAAAAAAGTAGTCTTTATTAGACCTACATTTAACAGTAGTTTATTTTTAAAAAGAAGACAATAGTGTGCCTGAATCTTATCATTATAAAGTAACTTTTGTTGTTAAAAGGAAAAACGGCCATAAATCAAATGTAATTTATATTTTCTCTTTGTAAAGTAGAACATTCAGAACAGAAGAAACTTTGAACTCTGTTGTCAAACATGTATCTATTACCTTTCATATGTTTCTCATAATCCTTTTAACTATCCCAGACAATTGTCAAAGCTATTTATATTTAAACAGGCTTTTGCTTCCTCCTAACTTGAGTTCTTCATCTATTTGATCCTACAGTAAAATGTTACATTTGTGACATCAAAATCCAATCTAGAGCAACCATCTGTTATGTGGTCAATTTTGACTTTATGGTCTCACTCTGAGAAAAGAGAAAAATTGAAGCAAAGAATATTTGTGTAAAATATCCCAACAGTAGTAAAAGTTATCCTCATAGCAATAGAAATAACAGCTAGCATACCTCCTTCTTTGTTACAGTCCTCAGTTTCTACATGCACAGAAGTATAATTGCACCACCACTTTTTAAAAGATCACATTCTTATATAAATGCAAATACATGCAACTGGTATGCAAATCACCATGCAATGTCCCCATTTAATCAGATTAACTATTAAAGGTTGTAAGGGACAGTGAATGGCCAGCAAAGAGGTAAGCTGGTCACATCTCCCAGGGCTTTGAAGCACATTTTTGGCATCTAAAACAAAGACAAATATATTATTCATTGTTGCAGTACTTTACTACAAATGTGTTTTATGCACAAGGGTCATATATTTGTATTTTTCTCTACTGTAATGGATTAAGGTTGAGTCCCATAGCACTATAATATTTGTGTTTGCAAATAGAAACCACATTTATTCTGAATGCATTTGTAACTAAGTGTACAATTCACAGCTTTATCGCTTGTTTTATGAGTCCATTTGGCTTAGCACAGAAAAAAAAATAATTAATCAAGTCTGTAGATTTCAAGGCCTGGTCTTTATTTATGCAGAAACTGCTTATTTATTAACATTAAGCATCTCCCATTTGGCCTCAAAGAGATGTATAGTTACATGGAAACAGAACAGCTTTCAGTAGATGATTGCGCAACTACAGATGCTTTTTTCCGACACCGTCACAGCTGAGGAGGTCCAACCAAATGAGAAACAGTTCTGATGAAGTGAGAAACAGAACAGCGGTACCATGCAAACATTATTACATAATAAAATGCAAGCCAGCACACATTTTTTTTACTCTCTTTATTAAATTTATGTGAATCAAGAGAAAAGGGTGAAAAGTATATTTACTGCTGATAAAAATTATTCTCTGGATAATTTCAGTCTTCTCATTTAAAACTCATTCTTTACAAGTTTCTAGTTTTCTCCATTTCCTTTTAGTTCTCTGTCATCTACTCTGAAGTTAAACGTTTTTGGAATTCATAAAGAAATAGAATTTGCAGGTGGCATGTTCCCGAACACACAGTCTAATATCAACTGATGTTACAAAACACTTAAATAAAAATCAGGAGGCTGTCCTCACTAATCCTGGTCTTAAAATATTTTCAGATGATTTATCTAAATCTGCTGCAACAGCCATGTTCGTGTGTGTGTGGCTATCCTACCCCGCTGGGAGCGATGCCAGCTGGGTAATGCAAGAAATGGGGTGTGTTACAGTGTTATCCCTGAAAGGTTTCCAGCCTAAGTTCTACTCACAGCATTATACTACAGGGAGCCCGGCACCCCAGTGGATTCGTAAAGTACATGCAGATGTGTTTTTCGGAAAATGCAGTGCTAGAAATATAGCTTATCCTTCTGGAATGTGCTAATGTAGATACAGATACAAATATTAGAATGAGTAATTGTAAAACATACACAAATGGTTCAAGCACATTCAGTTCTTCCTACCAAAGAACATTTTTTTCTCCATTATTTTGTATGTGTATATATTTGTATAGTGTGGGTCAGAAGTAAGTTTACAGTTGTGGGTATGTGAAACAGTTCATTCTTGTGTTATTATGTATTCATTATTGTCTTATTTTTCATACATAGAAAACCTACTTTTACCCCACCCTGTACATGTCTGTTTGTGTGTGCATATATACATATATATGCACACATATGCATATATCCACATATATAAAGTTTTGCCATATATTAAATTATTTTAGTTAGAGGAATCATCTCTAAGTCTATTTCCACATATTCAATTAGTGTTATTTATTCTGGAATGGAAAATTTTATTCTTTGCACTTTCACTGTCATTTATTAAGCATTTATTATTTACCCGGAAACTATGTTGAGTTTTTAACATGTATTATCTCATTTAAACCCTAAACTGAACTTATAAAGTAAATACTCTTATGTCTGTTTCATTAATAAGCAAATTGTACCCCTGTGAAATTGGGGCTTATGTGAGACAACCAATTAATAAAGTGGGAAAGCAAAAATTAAAATGAAAACTCTAGCTCCGAAGTCATTGCTCTTAACCAGTATTTCTTTCAAGTCAGCTAACCAAAAACTAACTCAATGTATTAGCACAAAGAGATATAAGTGACTCCCATTAAGACTGTTTTTTTAAAATGATCATAATAAAGGAATAAAACATACTCATCTTACTAAAAGCAGTAGATGAGAATCTGTCGCTCTATGGAGTCTCCAGCCCTAAATTTCTTCCTGCTGCCTGACGCCAACATCCAAAAATATTTGAGAGGAATATAAAACTATCATGGAGGCTGAGGTATTTCAATGCTTTACATTGCTATAGCATTCTTTAAATATTGTTGAGTATTAATTTTCTACAGCATTGCCATTTGCTCAAGTTAAAATCACCCAAGAATGTTTTGCATACTGTTTCTTCAAAAAATGTGTCCCACATTTAATTTCTCTGTACAGAGAGTTTTATTCTCTGGCATACATTTTCCCTTCTGCCTTTTTGAACTCTCTGCAGAGGTCCATCCAAAGATAGAAAAGAGAAACAGGAAGAAAAGGACCTATTATCATAAACTTAAGAGAAAGCAAGATAATATATTATCAAATTTGTTATTTACTGGTTATCTGAAGTGTTATTTACAGCATAACAATTTCTAGTTCTTTTCTAGAGGAAAAGCACAAAAAAAATGAAGCTGGCATTTACTTTTATCTAACTAGTAAATCCAGACTCATCCTTGCATGTAGGTAAGTAATATTGGAGGCCCCAGTCTCCTGGATTTGTAAATGTTCCCATCATTCCCTTTCATTAGACAACAAAAGTAGGTATGGCCTCCACCCAGGTATGTAAAACAGCTCAATAAAACACATTTTGATGCTGCAGCCAATGAGATTGTTTTTGACAGAAGTAAGATAGAGTCCATTTCTTTTTCAAAATGTGGTGAATTAGTTATATAATATTGAACTTGTCTTTTTCTTTCTTCCTTTAACCCAAGTGAACCTATATAACCCTTTCCTCAAAGACAGACAAAAAAGAGTGTAAAGAAAGAGTGAAGTAGAAAGGAAGAAAGAAGGCTTCATGATACTGAATCTAAGGCAGATATTTTTCAGCCTATGCTATGAAGAATAAAAGTCTTATGTTGAAATTTTACATGTATATTTTCTATAGTAATCTAGGAACAATAGTAGCTTTAGTCACAAAACTACAAGTAATATCAAATCAAGGAATTATGAATTTCCTGCAGTCACTATGAAATCATAATAAAATAATGTAATCATTCTGAAATTGTCTAACTTGAGACACATTACTGAAACTAAAAGAGACTTGGAGCCAGGACAATAAATAAAGAAGGGGCCTAGACAAGAGTAGGCAGAACTTTCCCATAACACGTCTGAACCAGAGTTTCATCGTAAGATTAAATAATGAGACATTGAAAGTTAATACAAATGTGTACCATCAGAGTTACAAATTCACATACCCTTTGAACTGAGTTACTAATGATAGGAATTGACATAATTAGTGACTGGCTGTCACTGCAGCATTCCTGTAACAACAAAAAAATTAGAAATAATCAAATTTCCATCCAAGAGTACTAGTTTTCTAAATGATGGTATATCCAAGCAATAGAATACTATGTAGCTATAAGAAATAATAAGGAATCTCTACACACTGTCTTCATCAGCTTGGGCAAATATAACACAATGCCAAAGACTGGGTGGCTAAAACAACAGACATTTATTTCTCACATTTCTGTAAAGTGGGAAGTCCAAAATCAGAGTGCTATAGATTAGATTACCAGTGAGAGTTCTTTTCCTGGCTTGCAAAAAGTCACCTTATCACTATATTCTCATATGGGAGAAAAGGGGGTATGCTCTGGTTTTTTCTTATAGGGACACTATCTTATTATGGGTCTCTACTTCATGACCTCATCTAAACCTAATACCATCCTTCCGAAGGCTCCACCTTCAAGTACTACCGCATTGAGAATCAGGGGTTCAATTCAAATATGAATTTGAATGGGAGACAACCTTTGGTCCGTAACAGCACTGATAAGGACAGCTTTTCAAGGTCCACTAAGTAAAAAGAAAGCAATGAGGGCCCAAAGACATGTGAAAAGATGCTCAGCATCACTAGCCATCAGAGAGATGCAAATTAAAACCACAATGAGATACCACTTCACACCTGTGAGAATGGCCATCATTGACAAATCAACAAACAACAAGTGCTATTGAGGATGTGGAGAAAAGGGAACCCTAGTGTACTGTTGGTGGGAATGCAGATTAGTGGAATCACTGTGGAAAACAGTATGGAATTTCCTCAGAAAACTATAAATGGATCTGCCTTTTGACTCAGCAATTTCACTGCTGGGATTCTATCCTAAGAACCCTGAAACATCAATCCAAAAGAACCTATACACCCCAATGTTCACAGCAGCACAATTTACAATACCAAGTGCTGGAAGCAACCTATGTGCCCATCAGTAGATGAGTGGATCAAAAAGCTATGGTACATTTACGTGATGGAATACTACATGGCAGAAAGAAAGAAGGAGCTCCTACCCTTCCCAACAGCATGGATAGATCTGGAGAGCATTATGCTAAGAGAAATAAGCCAGGTGGTGAAAGACAAATACCATACGAGCTCAACTATAAGTGGAACCTAATCAATAAAACAAACAAGTAAGCAAAACATAACCAGACACATTGAAATTAAGAACAAACTGACAGTACCCAGAGGGGAGGCGAGAGGGGTTAATGGGAAAAGGAGGAAGGGTTTTCAGGAACATGTATAAAGGACACATGGACAAAGCCAAACTGGGATAGCATCAAGGGTAGGAAGTGGGGATGGGTGGGGTGTGGGGGAGCAGTGGGGGGGAAATGGAGACAACTGTACTTAAACAACAACAAAAATAAAGTTAATTTAAAAAAAGAAAAGAAAAAGAAATTATCCCTGGCCAAAAAAACAAAATCATGAAATCCAATGGATGTTATAAGTAGGCTATTATTGATTAACTTAACACAAGCAACTTCAGTGGAGAAATGGGTGTAGAATCTAGATTTGAGACTTTTTGAACCTTAACTGAGTATCAGTCCCCAATTATGCAGAAACATCACCAATATGATACTTAGAGAAATAGTCAGAAATACTGTCTTAGATAAGCTTATCAAAGCCTTCATATCCACTCAGAATCTAAACTCTCCAAATCTCTTCCATATAGAAAATTTGATATCATGAACTTGAGAATATGCTGTAAGGGATTTTTTTTCTTGGACTTCTAAATATAGAGATAAAGTAATGAATAATTAAAGTAAACAATAATGAAATGTATTTATGCAAGAGGAAAAGTATTGCATGCAATACAATTCAACCCAAAAATGATTGAACACAACAGTAGTAAGAAGAAATCCAAAGAATATTAAAGGCCACCTCTGATGACCTTCACATATTCATCATGATTGAACTTTTGTATCCCAGAGTAAATTCACCAGAATAATGTATGTCATATTTTCCTTTTCTTTGTGATGATGTTGGATTAGGCCCTATTTCTTTACAGGTGCATTTTTTTTAAAAAAAGGAGAGTATGAATATAAAGTACAACAAGGACTATTGATATGAGAAAATCAAAAAGTCTATTTAACACTTGTCATATTTGTACTAGTCACAGGCCATATTTTTGGTTACTTCAAGGCTTCAAATTTTTGGCAAATGAGCATGTGCCTTGTTTATAATGAACTTGCAAGGTCATGACTATTAATCATCACTTTCTGCTATATAATTTAATATGGAGATAAGCTACACAGATCAAAATGAACAAATTCTAAGCACCTGGCCTCCAAATTCTGACCCCTTGTTTTGACTCTAATCAATGCAAGCTCAATTTGAAAGTTAACCAGTGAGTTCAAATGTAAATCCCAACAAATAAGAGAGCAGTTGATATCCTTAGTAGTCTTGTGGCAACTGATATCTACCCACCATCTCTGTTGGCACATCATTCCAAATAATATTCTCATCATTGTAACAAGTGCTGTCATTTATCAGGTGTTCATCACATTAAAATGAAACTAAACTTGAAAAAATTGAAAGCAAAACTTCTAAGATGTCTGTGCACTCTAGAAATAAGAAGAGGCTTGGCAGGCATAAATATGTGCTGGCAACACATCTCTTCTCATATTTCAAGGACAAAATTGAAACCATATTTCTATGGGGTGCAAACATTGATTGCTATATGTTCTTGTAAACAGAGAACTACAAACAGTACTGTGCATTCCCTTGATCCTCCTTTTCTTTTATGTGGAGTCCAAAAATGTATCAGTTAAAGGAGGCTTCTGAATTCAGTTCAGAAAACAGAGATTCATATGTCAAGAACAGAGGCAGAGCATACTCTAGGTGAGAGTGAAAACAAATAAAACCACAGTCATGTGCAATTTGAAAGATTTTGAACCATTGGATATAAAATAAGTAAGCACAAACAAATTATCTCAAAGATTCATTTAAGCTGTGAATTTTGTCCTTTCATTTCTCTTTCTCCCTCCACTAAGGGCCAGGTTTGGTCATTCAGTTCCATGAACTCCAAGTACTTCTTAATCCTTCTGCATTTAATTTCCTTCAGATTTATCATCACCCAAAAGGTACTGCATTGTTTAGCTCCTACCAGTCTTGGAGCCTCATCCCTCATCATCCTCCCTTCTTTCCCTAATGAGCCCCAGCCACAAGAGAATTTCCTTTGGTTCCTCAAATGCTCTCCTTGTGCAGTTCTGCCTAGGACATTAACACATGTCACTCTCTTTCTGGAAAAAAACTCTTTCCATCAGAGTTCACCTGGCTAACGTCTGTGCATTCTTTAGATTTCAAGTATAATACTCTTATTCAAGGAAGATGACACCCCACCTATTAAGATTGTTTTATCACATCCTTTGCTTCATTATAGCACTTATTAGAGCCAAATCATTAATTTTGAAATTATTTGCTTAGTGTTTGAGTGTAGGTTTCCTAAAGGCTGATATCTTGCCTTTCTTGTTCCTCATCGGGCCCTTAATACCAGTTAGCAATCTAAACACTTAAGTGCATGAATAATTCTTTGCAAGGCAAGGAAGGTAGGTAGAGAAGGAAAGGGATAGAATAAAAGACAGAGAAGAAAGGAAGAAGGGAGAAAAGAGATATGGAAGAAAGAGAAAAAGAAGGAAGGAAGAAAGGAGGAAGAAGAAAATGGAGGAAAAACTGAGTGCCTATTAGCTAAATTCTGTTGTGTAAAGCTATAAGGCATATGCTATATGTCTTATAGTGCAAATGCTATATATAAGGATACAGTTGACAGGTGGGAAAATTATGTTCAAAACCCATCACAAGCAAGTGTCAAAAGTCATGGGAAGAAAATTAGAGAAGTTAAGCTCAAATAGGTGGGAGTATGTAGTGTGATGGTTAATTTTATGTGTCAATTTACTGGCCACACAGTATACCCTGATTAAACATTAATCCTGGGTATGTGAAGATGTTTACAGATGAGATTAGCATTTGAATCTGTGAACTGGGTAAAGTAGATTGCCCTCCCTGATGTAAGTGGGCCTAAGCTTCCTGCCTGCCTGCTTGAGTTGGAAAAACTCATCGTCTCTGGTCTTGGTAGTGGGATTCAAACCATTGGCTCCCTTGGTTCTCAGTCTTTTGGACTAGTACTGAATTAAATGACTGACTTTCCTGGGTCTTCAGCTTGCAAATAAAAGGTTGTGAGACTTCTCAGGCTCCATAATCAATGAGTCAATTACTCAGAATAAACAAACACTAATGGTTCTGTTTCTCTGGTGAACCCTGACTAATACATAGAGATAGAATCCAGACATGAGGAAAGCAAGGAAGGGCCGGTGCCTGCAGAGAGGCACTGGCTCTGCTTTCGTCTGTCTGATAAGCCTGGTCCATAAAGGGGCCTGCGTGGTCCATTTGTTTCCATCTGGATTTTGATTCTGGTCAACCTTCATAGTTGGGTCAACATATACTCCTGCCTGACTGTTTGTCAAGTATTAGACATATGAAATTGAACTTTCAGTAAAGAAACAAGTGGTTTTAAATGAAATGAAAACCTACAGTCCTAGCAAAATATTTGGTGAGGGTTTATTCCCTTCATTAAATAGGTGTTGTTATACAAATAACACCTGCACATAATTTTAGTGAAATGGGAATTTTATTTAAATGTAATATTGTTACTGGTTTTTTAATATGCTTAATAAGTATATTCAACATATATCTGCCACAGTCTTAAAGCCATTTTCTCTTTTTAAAAAAACTATGTTTGCCAATCACTCAGTAGAACTTCAAAGACACAAACAGAAAGATTCAAGTTGGAAGAGGCATGAATGAACATTTTGACTTATTGGAAGTTAGTCATTAACAGGACTACAGAGTTTGGTGAGAGAGTATACCAGACCCCAATCCAGGTTATAAAAACAAGCAAATAAAAAGCCTTCTCAAGGCATGGTGTCTCCTGAATTTGTCTATTCTGGTTGTCATAGAATTTTCTGTTTAAATCAGAGTCTACATAATCTTTCTGATATAACAAAACTGAACAAGTTCTAAAGTCCTAACTTTATGAAAAAAAAGGATTATTGAGAATAATTTCACTCTGTAGTTTCTGGTCTCCAAATGTGGCTGTCATCAATCCTTTCTGTCCTTGTCTGTGCGTGTCACTCACCTATGGAGAGGTTGGATTTATTTCCTCTTTATTTGAGTCTGGGTTGGACATGTTCTGCTTTGACCAACAGAAGTCAGGTGAAGTAGTATCCTGGTACCAAATGGAAGAGAAGGAGAAAATGGGCATGCGTTAGAGGATAGCATACTTCGCTGTGCAAGACTCTGTTGTACTAGTACTAAGAGGGAGGATTTGACAAGCTTTTTAATAATTGAGTTGACTTTTCTTATCCCTAAGAACTCCTGCTGTACAAATCCTCCCTCTACCCCAAAACCGTATCTGCCACCTCTATTGGCAGTTGCATAAACGACAAATTTTCAAGATATTCAGAAGAGTTGTTATTTGGTTCAAAAGGCAATTCAAGAAATATGGAGAAGCATTTCCCTGTGGCCTAAACAGTTTTAATCACGAGGGTAGATGTTTAAAACGATGGGACTTTGCATGCCAACACTGAATGTTGGATGCTAAGTAAGAAAACACCCATTTGTTCCTTTAAAATGATATTTATTTGTTAATTCATTAAAATGAAAATAAATGTATTACCTGTTAGCATAAATAACATTTTTTAAAAGATTTTATTTATTTATTTCTAGAGACGGAAGGGAAAGAGAGAGAGAGAGAGAGAGAAACATCAATGTGCAGTTGCTGGGTGCCGTGGCTTGCAACCCAGACATGTGCCCTGACTGGGAATCGAACCTGAGATGCTTTGGTTCACAGCCCACACTCCATCCACTGAGCTACACCAGCCAGGGCATAAATAACATTTTTACAAAGCATAACTATATTTTCTTCTGAACAAAATTTAATGAAAACAATAGAGTTTTACATTTTTGCAAATCTCATTTAGTTCTGGCTTAGTGGAGACAGCTAAATTTTCATATGTTTTCTGTATTCAATTTACTGCCATAGGTTATTTCTTTAGTATGTAAAGAGAATCCAGCGCCACACAGACATGTAATAAGGAAAAAAAGGAGTATTTTAATAACATTTTCAGAAAATTCTGGAAATTCCTTTTTGATAGTACACTAAAACTCAGCAAGTGACAGATTTTTAAAGGTTACATGCAATGTCAACAAACTTTTCATACTCTGTAACATCAAAATCCACTCTTCCCTTGTACTTTGAGTGAATCATTTATCCATGTGCCATTTTGTAACATCTTTATTGGTTAGAGGATATCAGTTCACAGAGTTGTGCAGGTCTTCTGTTGACTTATTTTATTACATAATCTTCAAAAAATCGTATTTGGTTTTAAAAATCATGTGGTTTATTTGACAAAACATACCCAAGTTTAATAACCATAACTTTGTTGTCTACAAGTTATTCTTTCAAGCAAAAGCAATGTTCCATAAGGAAGCGGCCTTTTTTGTTTACAGCTGAAAGAATTGCACAGGTGCTATTCCTCATGGCACTCGTCAGTTTGTAGTGAAACCGATTTATACATATTTGCCATTTTATCACACAGAATATTAAAAAGACATGTTCAAGGGTTAAGTCCTAATAAAAATATTTTTAGTGCTTTATCAAGAACATTCTTCAATAAAACTGATTTTTTTCCTGCCACTGTGTAGTGGTGAAGAAATTAATGACTATTAATATGATTCGGGGCCATGGATTTGATCTGTGCCAACAGTTTTATGAATCAATTTACTCACCAATTCCTTTCGCACCATCAGAACAAATGTTAACACTTTTTTTTTTCAGAAGAAACCATGTGATTCAAAAGATGTTCAATCCTTTGAACACTTCAGCATCATTTGTGTTGCCAAGCATTAACATAAAAATTGATCTTTGATCAATGGTTTGTTCTGATATTTGCCAGCTGATACTGGAATATCAGCAAATGGCAAGCTCAGCCGCATCTATAGATATTTTCCATTTTTAAGGAAAAGATACAATTTTACAGAGGTGATACTGACTTTGTCTTCCTCTCTGCAGCTAAATTTTTAATTTTGTGAATTACTGGAGCATCGGAAAGTGGCAGTTCCGTGACACCTGTCACCAGTTTCATCATCCAGCAGATATTTAGCAGTGTCAACTCTGTGGGTACACAGTATGTTCTTCCCCAGGCAATGAAATATGAAAACTTATCTTGCAAGAGGCTTCTGTAATAACTTTTTAGTTTCTAGCTTGAAAAACTATAACAACAATTTTTGTCCTTTAAAGAATTTATCATGTTTGCTTGTTCTAAGAAACATGATAAATTTGCTTGTTCTAAAAATCAGTACATTAGTTTCAAAAAAAAGTCATTGTTATATAACTGGCACCATAATACTATTTAAAATGTTCTAAGACATAAGACACATAAAAGTACATGGTTAACATCTATAAAGCCTAGGGAAACACAGCTTTATTATATTTGTACTTTTTATTTATACTTTTGTACCATTTTTAATCAGATTCTTCCATCCATGAATAAAACACTATGATATGTCATTTCTTCTTTTTCTTAGTATCTTTTGACGTAGATGAAGCAGTCGTATGTTGACAAAGCAAGCCTTCTAACTGCCCTTTTAAAAGCCAAAGTTCATCTACTCGAAGATGCTGCAAATGAGGAGCTGGAGTCTTGGCACCACACATGGCCCAAGAACAGAAGAAAGAACTTCAATTGTTGCTTAAGCAATTTATTTTTGTTCACTGGGGATATGAAGAACACACTCAAGTGTAGAACTGAGAGAAGAGTCTCCTTATATGGGTCCACGCTGCTACTTGAGGACACTGCTGGCAAGCCAGCATAGATGGTCTAAAACTTCTTACATAACCTTTCGGACGGCCTGCCTATCCAAGAATACTCTAGGGGCTGATCAGAACTGGGAGTTCTTTATTGTATAAACTTGAACCAAATGCATTTTTTTTCTGCAGAAAACCAATCTATTCATTTCTCAAATACACAGTGTTTATATGCTCTTGTTATGTAATCAAATCTTCAAGATGCCTATTTTAACCAAGTTCTTTTACTTGAAAAAGCAAGATCTAAAAACCTCTTAAAATTCCAGGATATGAATACTTCAGTTATAACCCAGACATCTTTCCATTATAATGAGCTTCTAATCTGAATCAACATTTCATTTGTATTTTATATCTAACCTAAGGAGGTGCTAGTCTAGGGCTTTTCCCAGGTTATGCCTCAATGCTAAACCAGGATTTACGTGGATGAGCCACTCATCTTCCAAGTTCACAGATTCATGGTATGTGCAACCCCAGTGAACCCTCCCCTACATCATTTCAACTACCCATACCAATAGCCACTCCCTAGACCTTATCTTTACTCAGAGTTTCATTCCTTAATTTTAAACTCTCCAGTTGACAATGGAATACTATGTGGCAGAAAGAAAAAAGGAGCTCCTACCCTTCCCAACAGCTTGGATGGATCTGGAGAGCATTATGCTAAAGTGAAATAAGCCAGGTGATGAAAGACACATACCATATGATCTCACCTATAAGTGGAACCTAATCAACAAAACAAATAAGCAAGCAAAATATACCCAGAGACATTGAAATTAAGAACAAACTGACAGTAACCGGAGAGGAGGTGGGAGGGGATAATGGGGGGCAAAGGGGGAAGGGTCATCAAGGAACCTGTATAAAGGACACAAGGACAAAGCCAAAGGGGGGTAGGAATGAGGGTAGGAGGTAGGGATGGCTGGGGTGGGGGACAATGGTCAGGGGGAAATGGAGACAACTATATTTGACAACAATAAAAAAAAACTCTCCTGTTTATTTTTACTTTGTCTAGTTTAATTAGTGCATGTAAGATTTATGTCTATCTTGCTTATCATTGTATCCTATACAATTTATCTTACAAGGCCTTATTTTGTGATACTATATTTTTTAAATTTTTAATTTTTTCTAATTCCCTTTATAAGATCCATGAGAGCCTAAACTTTGTTTTATTCACTGCTGTGACGGCAGCATCTAGAACAATATTCCATTTATTATATGTGCTCTCTAAATGTGAGTTGAATGAATGAAAATGAGTGTCAATGTCCGTGCAGCACTAGGAACATGGTCTGTGGTTAATAAATTTGTATTGCATAAGTGAATAATGAGTAATAGTGGCCAATACTTATTGAGTATTTAATCTATGCATGGTACTTCCTAATTTCTGTAAATGGATCAATCTCATTTTATTTTTAAAATGCCCCATAAAGTATGTGGCATTATTATTGCCAATTTGCAAAGGAACAAAGTTAATTATGCAGATATACAAACAAACCAAAATAAACTTACATACTGTAAAATTTCAACTAATGAACAAAAAATGGGCATGGTGGTGGAGGGAGAACACTTGAAGGTTCCCCAGCTTCCCACAATGGTAGCAGCAGGCTGTGCCTACTGAGGGCAGTGGATTGACAATAACTTGCAAATTAATTTCACCCACAGGAAAAAAAAAATTTCTGTAGCTCCATATTTTAAAAAATACCCATTTTAACATATCCAAGTTTTCTTTGGAGAGCAATTAAAAGAATAGGTGTATAATCTGCTTCCATTCCATTTTCCCAAAGCAAAAGTGGATTTAATGCTTCAGACCCCCAGAACAATGTCAGCTCATGAAACTCTAGGCAGTGAACTGTTTCCAAGGTGACTGGGCCCCATTCACTTAGTTCTCAGGAGATCACACCTAACATTTTCTTTTTCAATCATCTCATACTTACTGAAAACAGAATCTTTGCCATCTGCTATAGTACAGTTTTGATCCAAACTGGGGACTTTTTCTAGGACTTTCAATTTAGTATGTTGGCTGGTAATATTTTATGTTAACAGTAAAAGAGAGAAAAGTTCTTTGGCCTTTGTCTTCAATCCCACTGAAAAAATAATCACTGACATTCAATAGCTTAGAGGAAAATTAGCCTTACCATTGAATTAAACTTTATGATCTGTGAATTTTAATTAGGTAAGTTTTTCAATTGCTTCTATGATGGGCTAAGTTGTAAAGTAAAAAGAAACTGACTCATGGACATGTATGTCAAAGATCTAATAAAAACTAAAACAAAGTAAAACATGCCGTAGCTGGAGTCATTAGGCCTTGAGTGATGAACAGAAGTGGTAATGGATTTTGAAACATTTATAGTTTAAATTAAAATAGTCACATAGACTTCTATTTGTACAGGAAGAAGATCAGGGGCAATATAATGTTGCTGCAGGGTGCAGTCAATTGTTACCTATTCAGGACTACCTATCAACAAAAAAAGAAATTAATCATAAGCTATTCAAAAGTCAAAAGAAAAACTAACTTGGGCATTTTGGAGATGAAACACATACAAACATATAATTTACTTTTTAACTTATTAGAAAACATAAAGTTCTATTCAACAGTCAATAAAATATATGCTTCATACTCCGTACTACTTATTGTTATGGATATGAGCTCAAGTTTGAAAAGATGTGTTGACTTATTTGACCAAGACTCCTCCTTCCTTGAACTTGAAATTCCTATTAGACATTGCTATGGACTGAACTAGCACCCTTCAAATTCATATGTTGAAGACCTAACCCCCAATATGACAGTATTGAGAATGGGGCCTTTAAGATGATTAATGTTAAATGAGATCATAAAGGTGGATCCCTTATCTAATAGAACTGGTGTCCTTATTAAGAAAGGAAGAGATACTGGATATATCTCTTTGTCCTCCTCTTCCTCTTTCCCCTTCTCTCCATCCTTTCCTCCCTTCCCTCTCTTTCTCCCTCCCTCTATCCACCATGTGAGGACACAGCAAGAAAGTGATGATCTGCAAGCCAGTAAATGAGTTCTTGCCAGAAACTGAACCTTGCCAGAATTTGATCTTGAACTTCCCAGTTTCCAAAATTGTGAGAAAATAAATTTCTGTTGTTTAAGCCATCCAATCTATGGTATTTTATTATGGTGTCCTGAGCTGACTAATACAGACTAATCTTGGTATATTACCTGATGTTTACTTTTCTCCTCTCCTCAAACCTTTTTCAAACAGCCAAGCTCTTCTGCACTTAACTGAGTTAAGGTAAGGATCTGACTACAGCATCCAGAGAAAAGAGGGAGACTTCCTGGCTTTGGGTCCCTTTACAACATATAGAAGATTTCTAATATGGGTAAAAGGTTTGAGAGCAACATAATTAGGCAGATAAGGCCTTTGCCCCACAATGCTTCACTCACCCTTTTCCATCAACCAGAAGAGATTCCCTGAGATAAAAAAGAACAAAGAGATGAATGTGATGAGAGTAGAGATGTTGGCAGTATGGGTCAAAAGGGCTAGACCTAATGGGCCACGTGGACAGCAATGAGAGTTAGCCCAGCAAAGGGCCACAGTGAGGAGCATTACTAAGGTACCAGGAAACCATGTGGAAGTCATCATCTGATGTGTGCCCTGGCCTACGTTTATGCAATCGCTGTCCATCCTTTGTGCCCTGAGGTTATACAAGCTGTTCTTTTCATCAATGTCTAATAAAGGCATTTCTTCAATAGCCTCTGGCACTTCTCCCAGCCACTGCTCAGCAGGAGTGACAACTGTTGATGCTTCATATTCTGCTTGACCCTTCTCTGACTTACCCCATATGGACAAATAGAGAAATCATTCTGTAATATCCCAATGACTCACAATATTTGAGAAAGCCCTAGATAAAAGTCATGGTTGGGAAGGGAAGTCTTCCCACACCTATAGTGAGTGGAGTAGAATGCCAGATGAGGCTACCTCGTGATGCTTTTTAAACTGAGACAGTATTGAAATATATTCAAGAGGGTAATTGGCTATGACTCTGAAGCTCAAGGGAGTCATGACACAATAGAAAAAAAAAAATAAAGCCACGGAAATGGGTGAGATCATAGAATGAGAGGCTTCAACCAAAGATAAGGGGAGAGCCAAGTCCTAAAGAATAACTCTTCTTAGAGCATCAAACAAGAATGAAAGAAGGAGTGTCCAGTGTAGTTGGAAAATATCCAGGAAAACAGACACAGAGGCCAAAGAAGACTCTGAGATGGACCCTAGACATCATGTGGTATGTTGCTGAGAGTTCTCAAAAGATAAGGACAGAAGAAGAGTTTATTGACTTTAATGACATAAGTCAGCATCAGTGAAGATATGAGACTAGAGCCAGATTGGAGGAGACTGAAGAGTGAAGGAGAAGTGAGGAGGTGGAGGAATAGTATGCAGACAATTGTTTTCAATAAATTTGGTTACAATGAGGGGCAGGGAAATAGGCTGGTAGTTAGAGAGAGTGCTTAAAGGACAAGTCTCCTTTCTTTTCTCCTTATCCTCCTCTATCTTTTGGTTTTCAACATGGGAGATATTGAAAGATATTTAAGCTGATGGGCCTGCTCCATCAGAGAGGGAGATATTAGCTAAGTAGGAAAGAGAAACAATGGTAGAGATATCTCCATATAAGGCAAAAGTGAAGGCAATGACCTTTGATTGCAAGAGGAACAATTCATTGTTCCACAATACCAGGAAAGAGGAAGACAAAGGCAGTGCAGATGCATACTGATTGTAAGTCTGAAAGTGGGAAGATGAGGGTGTCATTGTAGTGTCTTCCATTCTCTTTCTAATAAAGTAATTATCAACTGACAGTACATATTTAAAAGGTGGGAGAACAACAAGGAAGTTTAATAAGGAAAGAGAAACTGGTAAGAGTTGTGTTAAAAAAAAATTCCAAATTGGACTAAAGAAAGACATAATAAAATTACTGATTTTTTTGAGATCTTATTTGGAGTATGTAATCACAAATTTTAAATTAATCCATTAGCAGAGTTGTGGGATTTTCCGGGTTTGGATTCTAAAGATGTAAGAAAAATGGATTTTGTTACACGTGTGTGGTGAAAGGAGAAAGGCCAAAAACGTGACAGTATGTTGCGACTATGCAGGACATAACATTCACTGAGATCGCCCTGCCTCCTGTGCATATTTTGAGCATATCTGTTGTTGCCCAGAACCACAATTGTTAGCTTTGTTATGAGATCATGAGATCACTTTACATAGTCTGTATTTCACCTCTGTAGTTTCAAAAATCAGTAGGCACCAAAATGTTGGCTCAAGAAGTTCATAGAAAAACCTTGGGTTATAGGTCAATATAGAAAAAGACATTAGATTGCTTTATATTTCACAAGTTGTAGAGTGGACTTCAGCACCTGAGTTACCATGGAGATGGGAAGCCCAACTCTAAGCTTGGAATGACCAAGCCCTAAGAGAAGAAATGTCATCAGGGCAGGGAATGCTGAAAAACCATGAGGCCCAGGAAGAGCAGTGAGCCCTGAAGATGAATGCCTTCTTCAACCCGGGCAAAGGGAATGTCACATTAAGAAAACAGCCCTCTAATGGTTAATGACTACATGATCTATTTTAGCAGGCTAGGGTTTCAGGGCTGAGAGGTGTTTTACAACCACAAAAGAAGTTGGGTTTTTATTATTCTGTAATACAGAAAGTTAGAATATCCCGAGCAAAGAGGTTTAATTACAAGGGATCATAAAAACTTAGCTATCTGACTGCAGGCAAAATTAGCTTCAGCCAGTGCTATAGGAAACTGGCTTTTGGAGATGGGGGATGGGATGGGGATAGTGGGGCATCTACAAAATAAAATCAGTTCACTTCAGTATTTATTAAGTATCAATGGTGTCCTAGGCACTGTATTCAGTTGTAAAACTTCCAAGTATACAGCTTATGTCAAGACCATCTGCTCACTTAATCAGGAGCAATGTATTGTATTTATTACGTGCACCTCTGTGTGTATAATAAATTATATTTACTTATATTCTATGTCAACCATTCCTAGAAAATGTTCCTTAAAATAGTGAAGTCCCACTATCTGTCAATAAATGTTCTAGAGAGAGGAGAGATTCCAAACACAAATAAGTTGTGAAAGCATCGAGTTAAACAAAGTTAAATGGGTTTCTTTACAGTAGAATTTGTAGAAGACTTTAAAATGCTAATGAGGTTTTAATAAAAGGGGGATAAAATAATTATTCAGCATTAGCAAACTTACTTGATTATGACTGTTTTCATTAAACAACTTTGAACACCTCAGAGCATTACTGTTTCATGGCTTGAGAAATTCTGAATCACATAATTTTATGTTTTACATCAAATCTTCACAATATGTATTAATATGTATGTTTATGTGTTAATTATGTTCTTCTATTCCCATGCTCAGCCACCACTGTGAAGATATTTTACCTTCCATTTACTTTAAAAATATATGTTTTCATCTTAGTTAAATTCACATTATTTTAATCAGCAGCAAATAGCTATAATTATACATATTATTAAGCAGTTCATATAAAGGACCATAAAGCAAGAAAGAAAACATGAAGTATTTTATCTCAAACTAGAGCACCAAATTAATCTTCAAGTCCTAGAAGAGGTACATTTCAAAATTATCATTTAATTCAAGAATTTTACACTATGCAAGAATATTAAGATTATTTCAGTCTTGATACTAGTGAAATGATACTTGATGCCTTACCCAAAGACTGTTACCCGTCCCCAACAGTGTTATACAATTCTTTCCTGAGTCAGTTTTACAATTAATTTCAGAACTCATTATGCCCACAGAAACTTGGTTTGCCAACACAATTGGACACATTTATTAATTTTAAGTTTTTAATCCCTCCTAGATATTCCCATGTTTCATGTGTTACATCAGCTGTCTTCAGCTGTTTAGAACCAGTTGAAGTGGCAATTATATAGTTAATGTAAAAACATGAACTCAGACCAAATGATTCAGGAATATATGTTATACTGCATGACTGAGTTCTCCTCAGAGGTTACATTTACCATATCTTTTCACTTTGGCACAACTGGCATGAACTTAAAGACAGTTTATAATGGAAGTAATGCAGAGGCAAAGAGAGGGTCAATGAGACTCTAAAGAGTATAAAAATTATGATGCTCTGAGGACTCCCATAGCAGGTCGTTTAAATAAAACTAAGGAAGGATATAAAAGAGATTATGTACCATACATTCCCTTTTAAATACACTGAGGGTGTTTTTTTATTCACCATTAGACCTTTAATACCTTTAATGGTTCCCCATTATCTGAAGGATCAAGTTCAAACATTCTAATCTGGCAAACAAAATCTTTCACTGTGTATTTTTTCCGTTTTCTTCCCTCGCCACACTATCCGTCTCATTTTCCTTTCCTCGGGTTCTGCTAAGTTTCTCATTGCTGCTTCAAAATATTCACTATTTCCCCACTGTGCCCTTTGTCTGTGATTCTGTTCCTTTACCCTGCCCTTTAAGATTCAGGGCAGATCTCACTTCTCTGAAGATTTTCCTGACTGCCTTAGGTGGTTTCTTTCTTTCTTCTTTGTTTTCACCCACAATACTTAGAACATTTCTCATCTGTAGGACTAGTTTTTCTCCATGTAGACTGAATTTTTTGGAAACAAAAGCAAATAACTTAACTCATCTTTGAACCTCTACCACCTAGGCTAGTATCTGGATCAGAAAAGTGTGTGTAAATATTGAATAAATGTTTAAATGGACAACTTGTCAAAAAAAACAGTCCTGATACTTTCTGTTATTTAACTATTATTAATAGGTAAGATGAGATATGAAAAAATATAAATTACCTGGGATCACATCATCACTATTCAATTTTGTCAGTAGTACTTTTTTTCTCTCTGCTCTAACTCTATCTCAAACTATTTTCTATCAAAGACATAGGAAAGAACTTCAACCAACTTTAGCTTTAAAACTGCTATACTACATTGACAATATAAAAAATTTCCCAGAATCTGCATTAGTTCTCTATAGCACAAAAAATATACAAATTAATACTTAGAGACTGTCTTGGCTTGGGCTGCAGTACAAATATACAACTAGGTGTCTTATAAAGAACAGAAATTTATTTCTCACAATTCTGGAGACTAGAAGTCCAAGATCAAGGTGCTAGAATGTTGTGTTTTGGTGAGGGCCCTCCTCTGGGTTACAGATTGTCAATTTCTCACATGGTAGAAAGAGAATGAGCCACCTCTCTGGCATCTGCTTAGAAGAGTACTAGTCCCATTAATAGGCTTCACCCATATGACCTAATTACCTCCTAAAGGCCCCATCTCCATATCATTTTATTGGGGATAAGATTTCAACATGCATTTGAGGGGACA
This sequence comes from Tonatia bakeri, assembly GCA_004024845.1. Lineage (NCBI taxonomy): Eukaryota > Metazoa > Chordata > Mammalia > Chiroptera > Phyllostomidae > Tonatia > Tonatia bakeri. The sequence continues at coordinate 98,455 of PVIA01002282.1, read as the reverse complement.
GAAACATTCAGTTCATAACAGAGACCATGACATTGATATCATTTCAATTATTCTTAACAATGACAGCAGCTAGGGGAGTCTTGTTCACTATAACATTGACTGATGGCTCTGTGGTGTGAATGTTTCTGTTGGAAATAAGAAAGAGTAATTTGTGAAATTGCTTCAATAGGTGCTTTAGCCTGTGCAAAACCATGAGTGAAAGGAAATAGTAAATATTGTAAAGATGTAACAGTGTAAGAAATATTCTGAAAATACGCAGTTCTCAACACAAATTTTAAGCGGAAAAAAATCAGGAGCCTATAAAAACACATCTTTAAAGGTACGTATTACTGGTTCAGGTACAGGAATAATTTTTGTCATGTGGCAAGACTTTTTTAAATTGAAGAACTATATAATTCTATCTATTGTGAAGTAATCTGGAAAGACTGCATCTTTAAACCATACCTCATATATTGTTACCCTCCCAAACTAAAGAAACACATTTCTTTATGAAGGTTAAAATTACATTCTGCCCAAAATGAAACTGGTTGGAAGAAACTGCCTTGGTGAAAATACTCAGGGAGAGAGAACACAAGTTTTGAGGTAGCCAAAGTCAGACTGACCTTGACTTTACAGCAGTGCCATTGACAGGGCACTTAAGCCAGGCTTACTTATCATGCTGCAAAATGCAGGGCACCGAGAGCCAGACTTCCTTGGCAAATGTATATAAAAGTGTGAATCATGGTAGATCTCTTTTGAGACTGGTTTAGTAAATGTTTCAGCCAAAATTATAAAAATACATTACTTCCCATAAGTGTGAAATTATGCTGATAATACACCAAATGTACACACACAAGCTATTCTATTTTCATGGCTGAGTATAAGTTAATATGGCGATTCCTTCCCCTAGCATTAGGACTCTCACTCTTAGCCTTCCAGATCAAGGCATGATGACATAAACACTATGAAAAAACCTAAGCATTGATGCCAGTGTTTGGAAGGATGAAAACATTCCTCTATTACCACAGTGCTAAGTGATTGATGAACATTAAATTATTGGTGGGTGAAGTGAAATGGAAAAGCGAATTTTTTAGAAAGTCATGTGGTTGGAGACAGGTTTCCATCCACAGATGATGACATGATGCCCATTCTGAGAGTCGCCTAGGAAGTGAGTAGGGAAGATTTTGTAGACACCATTGTAGGTCATAAAGAAGAGTTGGCTAAAAGTGAAGAAAATCAGGAAATTGGTTTCAAAGTGGCAACAATCACCATATTAAAGAACTGGAGCAATCTATTTTTGATATTTGAAAATATCCTGAGGCCTTCTAATATATAAATACAAAGTTGCTAACATAAATTTATTAGTCTTAATTAATAAATAAATATGTTAGCTACTTCCCAGGAAATATAAAAATAATTGCAAATGGCAAAATAACTACTGTTCATAATATTCCTTAATAGCCTATCATTTCACAAGCTATGTCCTTTCTGGTATGCTTCCATACATGCTTTCCCTCCTATTTCCTGCCATATGCTTCTTTTGTCCATGAAGGTCAATGTGCCTGCCTCAGCAGAGGGTAAAGGTCAGAAGGCTATTGTTAAGCAATAGTGACCCCACCCTTACCTGCTATATGATAGATTTCACCATTGCTCCCACCTACTATGTACATGCATTGTAAAAGAGAAATTCTCATTCAAAACCACCATTGTCAGATAAGTTTAAAGTTAATATTACAAAAAATAATAATGCCTGTTGTGTCATGCAGAATTTATCTTTGAGGTACAATGTATATAACACCTTTGTAAATGGCTTTAGTCCAATATTAACAGAATTACAAATAGTCTGAGTGAGTCACAGTTTTCAGTTATACATTAACACATTGGGGAGAAAGAGTAAAGTATATGTCATAAGGTTATTTGAAAATTTGGGGAATCACAAATTTCCAAGGATATAGCTAAAATTTACACACACTAGAAAAAAATAACAATTACCCTTTACTGCTATCCATTTGGAATGAAAATAGAATCTATGTATGCTGTCCCTCACATAAGTTTTGTAATCATATTTTTAATTTGTAAGTGGAAACTATCCTCAGAATCTAAAGTTTCTATTTATACCATGATCCAAAAAGTCTTAAGTTAAAATATGTAAGTGGAGAACAATTATTTCCACAGCCTGAGGGTTCCATTTTTGTTGACACTATGTTTTCATAACTGTTGGACTTTAGGGGCAAATCCAAATTTCTCCCTCTTGCCAAACTGACCCATCTTTTGTCTTAACTTCTCTCTCAAAAAGTAGTAGGATTGGTATAATTGGTCAAATTCCAAGACTTTACATTGGTCATAGTCATACTGGGTAGAATTTTAAAGGGGATAAAATGTAGAGCTCCCTTTGATGTGGTCCCATTGAATGTGCCCTCTTCTCCTGCACAGCTTCGTAAACAAGCACAGAGTCAGGTGCCCCTGCCTCTCTGCTCTACGAATAGACGCAGCTCTCACCCCTTCCCCTCTGACCCTTCTCTGGGTTGGCCTTCTTCCCAAAGAGGTGGCAAGATCAAGATATTTAGGTTGAGTCTGCAGAATGGAGGTAGGTTCTAAGTGGCATTTTAGCTATTAAACTAAAATGGATACATGAAGAGAGAAAATGATCAGCTCCCATGAGAAATGAGAAAGTGATTAGGATAAAATAACCAGAAAAATTTTAGAAAGTTCTGCTGTGTGTGACACAATGTAGTTTCCTCTTTGCCACCTCATCAGGAGATCTGCAATAAATACTTAAAGTGTTTCACGTTTTATGTATATTTGTATTTCTTTTAGACACTGTATGAAACTGGCCTTAAGGTAAACTGTTTTGTTTTGTTTTCTGAGTTTTCTGGGTGCTCCTGAGAACTTGGCCAAATACTGTCATTCAATTTTAACATTTCTTATATTCGCTATTTGAACAAATATATTCTGAAAAGGTGCAAAAATACTAAAACATAGAAATTGTGTAAGTTATTTTATTTTAAAAAGGGAGGAGCTTTTCTATAAATCATACTTTTGAAAATTTTCTACATAATGGTTACAATCATTTAGTAAGTATTATTACATGCATAACAGCAGGTAGCAATATGACTACATCCCACCCTTAACTAAGAGTTGCATTTACTTATAGCAGACTTATTCTGAATTCTGATTAAGAAGAATGGAAATTAAGAAATCCAAAAATGTAATTCTGTTGGAGCCACAATCAGCTCCCATGTACATCCATAATTTTTCTGAGCCTGAAACACATTAATAAACTAAAGAACAGATAGACCACAGCCTCCTAAGTTTCCAATACTTCACACTTCTGAAAGGATATTATCTGGAAAATAAATTATGTTGTTATAAATTTTTTAAATTATTTTAATTTTTTTAAAAAAGGTCATCACATTGTTTAATAGCAAAAACAGGGAACAGACATATCATGAACACTGGTGACCTAGGGGACCACACAGTCATGAAACAGAAGTATGCTGCACGACATGCAAAATACCTGCGATAATGTTAGCCAAAGAAGGTGGTTAGATTCCTTGGACTCCATTATGTAGAAAATAAGGTTACTAATCATAGAAAAATATATAAAAGAATGTACACCAAAATGGTAAATGAAGTTATCTCTTTAATAATTAATAGGAAAATTAATGTGATGGTGGGAAATTTTCTTTTGGGAAAGAATTTCTAATTATTTGATTATGTATGGCTGGTTAAAACAAGACAAAACAAAAAAAACCATGAAATGACTACAGTGAATATTAAAATACAATATATTATAATTACAATTATAAATTATAATACAATATATAATAAATTATAATATATTAATTTTTTCAATCTAATACTGTGCCAGTTATTGATTTATTACCTATCTGCTCCAAATTCATCCTTCTCGCCTGCCCTGTGGGAATGAACTGAACCCTTTACATATTTTTTCCTTGCCAACTGGCACTGAAGTGCTCTCAGAAGAGGGCCCTGAACAAACATGGCGGCGGAAGAGAGTTTTGTTTCCTGGTTTCTGTATTCTCACTAGACACACTCCTACAGCATGGGCATATCTTACAGAACTCGGGCTCCCACAGCCCTGAGTGACCAGGAGCTCCCAGCTCAAGTGGCTCTTTGGAGTATTTCTGATGTGGAAAGCTTTCCCCAGCATGTTAGAGGGCAGATTTCTAGCACATTCCACCAGTGTGATACCACAGTGACTTCCTTGCCATCCAATGAGCCTTGTCTGTGCCGTCTCCAACAAAACCTGGGCCTCAGCCTTTGAAGAATGGGGATCCTTCATGGAGTGTCTGTCTCAGACTTAGAAATAGGGACTGCTTCTGTATCTCTTTAGAGTTTTCTTCACTTCACTACTAGCCAATCCAGCACCACACCAATTCCTGATATAGTTAATAACATGTTACATTAAACTTTTTTATTCAAATAACTGTGTGGTTTCTCCCCCCAAATTGGGCTCTGACAGAGCTACTTACCCTAAATGAGAAATTTTATTGAAAGTAATCTTGTAAGAAGTGATTAACTAGTAATATTTTGTTAAAAAATAATTTAAAAATTACTAGGCAATACCCATAAAAATATATTTTACAAACAAATGTTCAATTATTTTATTTATAATTATTAACTTACTTGAAATGTCAAATGCAATAATCATAAATCTATTCAAGTAGAAATCTGCACAATTTTTCTTGTAAAAAAGTCATCTTATCTATTTTATTTTCTACTTCTTATAATATTTAACAGGAAACAAGGAAAGAACCTAGCATACTAGTCATGACAATTATAATGCATTTAGGTTAATGATTACATTTATTCAAACAAACCCAAATATATCAAATTTTACTGATGTGTGCTGTAATCATTTTCTGACCTCTGACTCTGCAACTTTATATTTAAATAGTATTTATTTATTTATTTTAATTATTTTATTGTTGTGCAATTAGTTTCTGTGTTTACCCCTACCACACCTCCCACCCCAGCCAAACCTCTTATTTTAACTAAAAATATAATCTGAGTTTATATTTTGCAAAGCCTTGGGAATCATTCAGAAAGAAAAGAAAAAAACAAGTTGAATTTAATTCCTTTCAGCCAGTTATGCCTACAGAAGTACATATTGGAATGTAGAAAGTCAGTTCTTATGTGTTTGAAGTGAAAATCAGAAAGCAGCAAGTGTGTGGAACTTGGTAACAGAGCTATTGGTAACTTTAAAAATCTATAAGTGTTAAATCTTAGGAAAAGTTGGCAGAGAGCAATTGATTTTCAAACATGATGAGTTTCATCACAGGTCTAACCTATTCAGTTACAATGACTTTGAGGCAAATGTCTATGGGTGCTTACTGAGTTCATTGCCCATTGAAAACATATGACTCTTAAAACTTTTGTTTATGCATAGAAGTGTGACTTTAAGGATTGGAAAATTTTGTGTTAACAAAAGCTAAACTTTTCTGAAACTTAAGACCACCCTGTGCTGTGGCTTTCTCAGTTCTCATAAAATGAACTAGGTCTTACTTTGTCACTACTTAGAAGGAAGACCACCAAAGAAAATCCAAGGTGTGACTACATGTAGCAATTCAATAAATAGCCCTTTTCGTGAAATCAGCACTTAATATTGCCTTCAACATAGTGTTCTAACCTGTCCCAACCACACACATAGTTTGCGTGGTCTGCTTTGGTTCACTGATGTTGGATTTAGACATTGACCCCTTCAAGACTGTGAAGAAGTCAAGGACTAAAAGTAAAAATGCTCGAAGATTTTTTCAACTCTAAGGGTGCTGGAAAAGTCACAGACTTTGGGATGCTGTCTGTACTCAGATCATTCTAGATAGAATCTTGGCTCCCTTGTTTGGTGCCAAGACTTAGTTTGGTTAGACTTAGACCATTCATGACATTTTTGATTCTTGATTTTTTTCATCTAATAGAGATAAGAAGTCCAACTCACAGAGTTCCTGTGGTAGAGTAAATGAAATAATCTACATAAAGTGCCCTGCACCCAGTACATGCTAGTCTCCTGCCTTACTCATCCCCTTTCCCGAGAACCTATTTGTGCCAAACGCCAGTTCAAATGTTCTGGCCAGAGGTAGTTAATGACAAAAAGAAGGTAGAAAGGAAGTCATAAAAGTCATGAAAATGAGTATAAAAAAATGGGGCCACCATGAGAGGAAAGTGGAAAGCAATACAGATAATAAAATGATTTTGTTATTGTCCTACTCAAATTACTTTTTTCCTTTTTATGCCCTAAGCTTTCAGGCATTACATTATTTGACATTCAATAGCTGGCGAGAGAAAGCAAACAATGTATTTCACCACACAATCAAAACATAATTTACCTAAGAAACCACTGGTTCCAGGGTTTTTTTTTAATTTATATAATATGGGCAACTTCTAGGTTAACAGGAAAATAATGCCCATAAAATATGAAAGATTCTAATTATTAGAAAGCTTTTATTCTGGTTTAAGTTTTATGGCATAAATTTAGTCACACTAATTTTCTGGCAATACACACTTTCGACATTTGTATTATCATTGTATTATTTTGTTCATTCTTTTTTCATAAGCATTTAACATTGAAAAGATTTCACTAGTCCTTTGTCAGTAGTTAAGTTTAAGACAATGCAAAAAAGTCAAAACTATCTTTTTAAGTAATACAAAACAATATGTACTATGTTGAAAATTTAAAAATGAAAAAGGCCACTTGAACTTGGAAGTCTGAAAAAGGATCACTTACTTGGTTTAGGTTGCCTTGGGCATCAGAATTTTGTCTATAAATCTCAGTGCAAGCATATACACATAACATTTACATGTGATTTTAGGAGATTGACTAAAGGACTTAGTCAATTCATGACTAAACCCATATTCTGTAATAACTATTTGTGTCTATCTTTTACACTTGTATATAAACTGTATGATATCTGGCATTCTGACTTTTGTCTTCAGTTCCCCCTCATTCAGGAACTGGTGATAATCTATATCCAGTCTGGATCTGGAAACAGCCCTTGTCCCCTCCAGGTCATCTTTTGCATGCCCTGTGTTGGTGCTGCCCAGCACACACAGGCCTTCCCTCTTTGTTTTTGCACCCTCAGCAGAGTTCAGAGATAGATTTGCTATCTCGGTACTGTTTTTATTCCTTCCTAAGCAACTGCTCTGAGTTTGTGTTCCCTCTGAGAGACCAGCATTCAACAGCTCTGCCTCTTGTGACCTATTAGGGATGTTATTGTGAGTTGTATAATTTTGGTTGGAGAGGCTTAAAACACTCTTACCAGGTAAAATAAAACCATGACCTTCTAGATTCATAACTGAAAATGTATCCTGCCCTGGCTAGTGGCTCAGTTGGTTGGAGTATCATTCCATGCACCAAAAAAAAAAAAAAAAGTTTGAGGGTTTGATTCCTGGTCAGGGCACATACCTAGGTTGTGAGTTTATTCCTGGTCAGCACATGTATGGGAAGCAACCAGTTAATGTTTCCCTCTCTCTCCCCTTCCGTCTTGCTCTGAAAAAAAAAAAAAAAATCAATAAACATATCTTCATGTGAAGATCATGAAAAATAAAAAAAGGATCCTGCCTTTACCAAACCCCTTGATGCTTTATGTAAAATCTGTTTACATATTTTGCCAATATTGCCAGCACTCAAATGCCCAATGTTGTATGGACAACATATGTAAGACGTAAATCCAGCATTTTTGTAAATAGCCTGTATGTTTTCTTTTGAGGCAGAGTTTAATATGACATAAACTTTACCATATTTATTAAAAATACATTTTGCATGTGATTCGTCTTAATATATATATACATATATATATATAAAATAGCCATTAACGTTTTATAATAAGTCTTAAACATGGGTTTTCTATGTGTAAACCTTTTGAGAAAGGAGAAAACAAAATGATGGGAAGTGGAAATTAAAATAACACATAGGTCAATTTTTCCCTCAAATTTCACTAAGATGGCAGAAATCAGAGTTCCAAATGAAAGCCATGTTATGAACTTTCTGGAAGACGTGAATTCACTCTATCTCGTGAAAAATATGTGCAATGACAACACGTTTGGAACCAAATAAGAGACTATACTTCAGAAACACTTGTTTTATGTACACACAAAATTAAATCAACAAATATTTGAAAAATGCAGCCAAAAGAAACAGAGGATGACAAGCTCTGAAAAGTAAGAACACACGATGTGCTTTGCATCACTGATAAAATCACTGAAAAGATAGAGGTGAAAGCATCCGAGAATAACACAGGGACATAATGATACATGGATGTATTTTATTTTTCTTGGCAAACAAAACATCAGGGAATAAATTTACAATGTTATACATGATTTTTCTTTGGCTTATTATTTTGAAATGATTTCAAACCTACGAAAATGTTTAAAGAATTGAAGAATATATCCTTTAACAATCTTTAACATATTACAAAATTTGTTCTTCCGTTCTCTCTCTGAGCATTTTGCCTCCTTATACTTCAGCATGTATTTCCTAAGAATAGGAATACTTGTTTATATAATGAAGTAAAGTTATCAAATTCAGTAGGTATAAAATTGATACAATATTTTATCTAGTTTTATTTAATCTATATAGTCCACATGCCAATTTTTAAAAACATATTTCTTATATTTTTCCCTCAGTCTATGATCCAATCCAAGATTATATATTGCATTTAAATATCATGTTCTTTAGTGTCCTTTAATCTGGAAAGTTATCTCAGCATTTCTTTGTCATTCATGATGTTGACATTTTTGAAAGTTAGGTATTAGAAACCATGAGGTCATTCTGTGGCCACCAATTCCAAGCTCACCAGTTTCTTCCTTGCCATCCCCGTTCCATGTCCTTGTCTCTCCCCTCCCACAGTGAGAGCCCTGCCTCCACTAACAACATGCTGACTCATTTGCCTAGTCCTCGAATAACAACAAATAGTTTCAGAACCCCTACTTTCATACTACTAGAAAAGAGAAACACCCAATCTTTGCATCTAATTTCATAAAATGTTAATGGCCATAAATCACAAATAAAGGGCTTTAAATAAAGTGCTTCTGAACATGAACAAACACTTTTATAAAGCATTAACCCCCTTATCAGAGATGATATGATTTGTGAATATTTTCTCCCATTCAGTAGGTTGCCTTTTCATGTTGTTAATGGTTTGCTTTGCTGAGCAACACATTATAAACTAGGCTTTAATAGGGCTTGAGAGTGTATGCCACTGTGACAGAATGTTCCAGCTGAGAAAGAGTGAGGCTCAAGTCTTGTCCAGCAGATTTAAACTATGGCAATCATAGACCAAATTCTTCTTGATTGTATTGAGCTCAGTTTGCAAATAAATGATCTCAAAGGATAAGGGGCCAGGTTACTTCACATAACCTGTCCGTGGAGGTTGGGTAAGTATGGCTACACTCCCTTGTCCCAGCCTCTTCTTTGCTCCCACACTGTTATTTTGATACAGTGAAAAGTTCAACTCCCCAGCTCAACTCCAGTCCCTCCTAATGAGGGTAACGTAACACTATCCAGGCGTCTCCCAGCACAGTGATCCGAATTTCGTTGCTCGACACGGCCTGATTTATGTCAGCTTGGTTAAAAATCACCCACATGCTGGAAACACCCTGTGGAGAGGTGTGCGGTGGCCCCAAGCCATAGCTCTCTTCTTGTTTTCTTCTACCTGCCCCAAATCTGTGGTTGGAGGGGCCTGCCGTGTATTTGTAAAATTATCCTCACAGGGACACAGAGAAGAACTTTGGCCTCCTTGAAATAATTTACACCTAATTTAGTTAAAGAAGCATAAATGATGGGACTGCTTTATACCATCAATAAGAAGCATCACTTGCAAGATTTTTCATGCAAGGTTTGAACACACACAGCAAACTCTGTCTTCTGGGGCTAGAAAAATCTCTCAGAGTAAGAGATTATTTTTGACAATTTAGTTCTAAATCCTTGAGGGAGAAAAAAAGTCAGGGCAGATGGCCTGGGGCCAGTCAGGAAACCCTTAATCACCCAGAAAAACAAGGAATGGGAGAGGTCATTACTCTTAGTGGGCCAGACTGTAAAACAATGTTTTTTAAGTCTTCAGATTTATAGCAAACCACCTTGAAATATCTCGGGCAATTATGAAGAACAAGACTGCTCCAAAAGGCATTATGCAAAATTGTCTTGCTCATTTTTCTTACACAAACAAAACTGCCTAACCATCTAACCTCACCAAAGGGCTTTCCTATTGTATCTGTTACTGAATTCTTTCACCATGGTAGATTTAGCACAATGACTAATGCTAAACATCATATTAAGAAATTAATTGGAGACAGTATGGACACATTCATTTTCAAGCATATAATTTGACTTTAATACCGTCCACCTGCAAGTGTAAAAAAAAACCTACAAGAGATTGACTGCAAGGCTTTCAGGTGGGTGGGCCATATAGGGCCAGGAGTTATAAATCCTGAAATTAAAGGCAGCAATCGAGATTAAGAAGAAAAAGAAATTCATACTTGCTGAGCCCTGCACTGTGCTAGGCTTCCTTCTAAACCCTTTCATTATATTACCTTCCTTTGTATTATCATATCATACAAACATTAAATCCTTTAACAATTACAGCTGCAAAACAAAGCCTATTAACATTTTTATAAATGAAATAAGTATGATGCCAAAGGGTTAAGTGACTCGTTCTAGCTCACACAGCTTGTACATGACAAAGGTAAAACTCATTCCCAAAGTTCATGCTTGGCCTGGTGTTCCAAACTAGCAACCGACAGGCTCATGATAGAAAACGGGGCCTAAAACATGGTATGCCAAAATATGCAGTAACATTCACCATAATACAAATTAATAGTAATAATGATCTACTGACATGTCACTCTTAACCTCCAGTGAGTTTTCACCAACACATCTATGATACTACTTTATCTGCACAGATAACGGAAGGAGAGTACACAAGGAAGAGAATCTAAAGTCTTTAACTAGTTGCCTGTGCTGTTAAGATTCTAATTCAGACTGTTAAGAAGCTGTGATCAGGCATGAAAAGAAGTCATTGAAAAAAAAATTCCCTTTTAGCAATAGGATAAAGCCAGGAAAAATGGTTGAAATCTCTAAAAATAGTTGATTACTATGGCAATGAAAATAAGATTTGATTCTGTTGGAGATGACAGCAACACGTATTTAGAACAATAATAGAACGTGAGAAAAACACACCTGGCACCTCATTTGTGTCATCACCTAGAAGATAAAAAAAAAAAAAAGAAAGATGGATAACTTTTATAAAAAGGAAACCCCACAAAGAGAGCAGTCCTATATTAAAGAACTGAAACCTAAAATAAGGACAGAATATAGGGGTTTTGCATGAAGCACAGAAATAGAGAATTTCTGGGCTAAGTTCATAAGACCTTAAAATGCTTAGTAGCACGCAAGAACAGCTGCCACCCGCTGCTGAACACAAAAGCTTTACAGCAAGCACACCCATGCAGGTGGCTTAGAAAGCTCTGATGCTGAATGGGAACCGAGTAAAAAATGATCAGTTCACAAATTAAAAACTTATAGATCACATTCTAAGTGATCCGAGTAATAGTTCTGATTTGGGAACTTCTTAGAGCTTTTTCCATAAGGAAAGCAACATACTCTCTTGAAGAAATGACTGTGTTTCAGTCCAGCTGAGTCACCAAAATAGATCACTTAACCTGTCTGGGCCATTGTTTCTTCATCTATAAAATGTTTTTTAAAAACCTAATTTTATTATTATTAATATTTAATAATAATTAGATTAGAGATAATCAAAGATCATTTTTAAGGGTAAAATTCTGATTGTGAGCTGTTATTTTAAATAAATAATTTTTTAAAAAAAGATGCTTTGCAATCCTGGTTTCCTAAGACTCTTGTTTCCCGAAAGGAAATCAGACTTAGGTTTATGGGAACACAGATGGGAGAGTGCTCATATAGACAATCCCAACAAATTACAGAATTATGTTCCTTTTGACCTTAATATTTACAGAATTATATCCTGCTGGTATGGCTTAAAAATGATATATTGTGTCTCTAAGACATAATTCTTTTTTTCATAAACAGCATACAAAGGTGAATATTATCAATACTAAGATCAAGTTTCCAGCCTCTCAGCAAGAATCATTGCATTTGCATTCATTAACCATTGGAAATCAGGTAATTTTTTATCCAAATGAGTAAGTAGCTGCTGTTAAAAAGAAATAGAAGATAAAAAGTATCAGGAAAAGTTATGCATAATAGGTAAAAGCTATATTTTATCAAACTATAAAGTGACATGGTAATTAAGGTTACGTGTAGAATTGAAATACAAAGCTTATAAATTACTAGAAGAAGAAACACATGCCAACCAACGTGAGAAGTATTGAAGCTGTGCAGTAGTGAAGATTTTTTATGAGAACGATAAATATACAAAGTAGAACCCAAATTATGCTGAAAGAATTAACACCACATGTCTATAAATCAATAACTCATATTTTAAAGGAAAAAACTCTCATTTTAGATCACCAAGTAAAACCTTATTGTTGCTTATAATAAATATTTTCAAAGTTGACTTAGAAAGATTAATAAGAATAATCACAGACACAACATTAAAAATATGGTACAAAAAGAAAGCAGAGAATAGTAACAAGAATTCTGAGACAGCTTCCAAGATTTCCTCCTCCCTGATGAGTATGCCCTGCATAGTCCCCCAGACTGCAAATGTGATGCTTAGTCCCATGACTCAATTATGTTATATGACACAGTCACACTTAAATAGTGAAATTACCTCAGTGGGACTAATCTAATCAAACAAGCCCTTCCAAAGAGAGAGTTTCCTCCAGCTGGTGGAAGGAAAGAAAGTCGGAAATCCAAAGCACTGGGAGGATGTGATGCACCTTTTCTGGCCTGGAAAGGAAAGAGGCCACTTGGCAGACACTAAAAGTCCTGAGCAGCCCCCAGTGGGCTGCCCAGAAGGAAATAAGGTCCTTGGTCTTACGAAACACAAGGAACTGAATCAGGTCAATAAGAATCAACTTGGAAGATTTTTCTCCAGAGCCTCTAGGGAAGAACTAAGTTCTATACTTTGATTTCAACCTTGAGGACCCCACAACACTGTCCCAGATTTTTGACATACAGAACTGTAAGCTAATACATGGGGGTGTTTTAAACCACGGGGTGAATGGTCATTGTTATGCAGCAATAATCTAATATACAGAGGGAGCTATTTTAAGATCAATTTAAGATTGAGTTGAAACCATAAAATGTTAAACAAGATGAAAAGCCATCTTGTTATAGAAATGATACAATCCATAATTAATATAATATAAAGCAGGTATGAACAGATAACTATAAGATAACCTGACTCAACATTCATATAAAAAAACTACAGCAAATACAAAGATAAATACATATATAAAAACAGTAGTAAAAGTTAACTTTATTTCACTTCTTGCAGTTCATATTGGATCAAGTGGACATAAACAAAGTAAAAATATAGGAAACCTAGTAACATTAGTGGCATAGTTCTAATAGATATTCTTAAACTCTGCTCCCTAAAAGAGGTAATATAATTTGCCATTACAAATGGTCATAGCAATAAGTGATAGTGAACAGGATTGTCATTTTAATTTCTAGTTTTATTTTTTAAGATTTTATTTATTTATTTTTAGAGAGAAGGGAGGGAGGGAGGGAGAAAAAGGAAAGAAACATGGATTGGTTGCCTCTTGCACAGGTCCCGGCCAGGGACTGAATCCGCAATTCAGGCATGTGTCCTAACCAGAAATCCAACCCACAACCTTTTGCTTTGCAGAACAAAGCCTAACCAACTGAGTTTTAATGATTTGTTAGAAATATTCATTTGAGTCTGAATGGCCACTTTTTGTGAATATTACATAATCACAGTTCAAGGCTATTATTCCCATTGTAAGTGCACAAACGTTCATTAAAGTCAAGAGTCAAGACTAGAGATGAAATAAACTTACAAGAGAGTGGAAAATGAGAAAAAGATTTAGAGAGGTCCTTAAGGAATCCTAGAATTTGGACAAAGGAGGAAATGAATGGTGAGAAGGTATGTGCACAGAGGTAGAAAGAAAATCAGGAACTTAAGCTTCTTACACAGAAAATTTTCAGGAAGGAGATTGTATGGACAGTGTAAAGTGCTGCTGAAAGTTCAAAAAAGACATGAAATAAAAAAAGTTATATGGGATTTGTTGACAAAGTTATTGATGACCTTAGCAGGAGACATTTCAATGAAGAATGTGAATAAATTAATAAGGCAACTTTTTCCCCAGAAATTTGAAATTTGATAACAAAAGGAACAGAGAAATTGAAAGTGGCGGCTGGGAGGGGGCTGGGAGTGGTATCACAGGAGAATTATTTTTAAATAGATGGAGAAAATCTGAGCATATTAAATACCTGTGGAAAGAATCTCGCAACCAGTGGGAGGGTGGAAGGGAAGGACAGTGGGTGGGGAAAGAGAGGGGGAGAGAGAGAGAAAGAGATGAAGAGAAAGAGAGAGATTCATGAGACTAAAGGGCTAAAGGAAGGATTTCTTTGAGGTGAAACACCATTTTTACTCAAAGGTCCTTCAGGAACTACATGGTGGTGGGGCAGGGGTGGGGGGGGTGGTGGCGGCAACATGGCTGAAGATTAGAATCAGTACGTATAGCCAAAATGGAAGAGACATCTTTGAAAGTAGTAGATTCAATTTATTCCAAAGGTCATTTTGAAGGGTAGGAGCAAAAAGGGGTTTTAGTGGCATATTCTTCAATGGCATCCGTATCCTTACCAAAGTAAAATTGGAAAGCTGCATTTTAGATTAGACAGACACAGGTTTGTATTTTCCTGTGCTAGGTATTCAATGTTACACAAATCTCTCTGAACCTCAAGTTTCTCATCTGTAAAATGTGGATGGTAATTTCTATTTCACAATATTGTTAATAGGTAATTAAGGTTACAAACATAAGATACATAAGACTGTGTCTGGCGTATAAAAGATGATGAGAAAAAAATACTAAATGTCCACCACCACCACCACCCTCCACACACACACACACTCAAACTCTTTAGCTATGTTCATACCCCTTGTTCTGACCATTGTGTCTCATTCAAACTGTATTGCCAAGTACAAATCTAAGCTGGACCTCACATAACAATACAGACCATGATATATCAAAGAGATACAGAGATGGTAAATAAACACAACAAAACTAGCTAACAATAGCTACAGGTAATATTACTAGAAAGTCTCTTATTTAGGCAATATTTAGACAGTCTGAAAAGAGTATTGCAAAATTTTCCATCGTATTTTTCTATTGCTTCATGTCTTAATTTTCTATATTTTTTGTTTCAGGTGTTTCAGTTTCATAGTCATATGAGTAAGTGAGAACTGAATGATTGGACAGAATCATGATTATTTTAACAGTAAAAATTTAAAAAATCTTCCATGATGCCAAAATTTGGGAAATCTAGGAAAATGTTTTCAATTAGTTGGATTTAAGCATAAACCGTAGATTTGGGGGATAAATTTAGCCAATAATAATATCAGAGTGGCAAAATATCACTATTGTGCAATAGTAAGTGTGGTGAAGTGAGTCTGTCTTCACAAGATTAATTACATATTGAGGACAAGATTTATCACTCTGTTTGATTAAGGAGTTCCATAGCAAAAGCAAAAGCTTCATAACTCATACATATATAAACAAGACCACATAGCAGACACTTAATAACTATGTATTGACATGTATACAGGTGTACCTGTGTATATATGAATGTATATGTGGACATATAGTTACAAATTGAATTATCAACTCAGTAAACAGAAAAAGAAGTGTTTATAAAAAATGAGATTTGGCATAAAGCTCTGAAAGTCAACAGAACCAGGCTTAAACCTTGGCTTCCTAGCTATAACTATATTAGGGTGCTCCAGAGAAAGAGCACCAATAGGATGTGTGTATATACACAGGAAGAGATTTATTTTAAGGAGTTGGTTCGCAGGATTGTAAAGGCTTAGTGGGTCTGAAATCTGATGGGGAGGCCTACATGCTAGAGACTCAGCAAAGAGTTACAGTTAGAGTCCAAAAGCAATCTGCTGTCAAACCAAGAAGAGCTGATGCTGTAGACGAAGTCCTAAGGCAGGCTATGGGCAGAATTCCCTCTTGCTTGGTGAGGGTCAGTACAGTATTTTGTTCAGGCCTCTCCACCTGTTTGGATGAGGTACCCTCTTTAAGGAGGGCAATGTGCTTTACTCAACATCTACTGATTTAAAAGTAAATTCCATCCAAAATCAGCCTCACAGAACAATGTTAGACCAAATATCTGGGCACAATGGCCCAACCAAGTTGGCACAGAAAATTAACCATCACGTAAGTTGCACCGGCTGAAGCAACTGAACAACCCTCCCTGACCTTCAGTCTCTGTCAAATTAGGTTAATACATTTACTCTCTAGAATTTTTGTGCAATTGCCTACATATAGTTACTACATAGTAGGCAATTAACAGACACTAGTGTTCTTTATCTACAGATTTATATGTTCAGAAACCTCAATTATAATTGTTGTATTTAAGGTGAAATAAATTGTAGAAATGAAGGAAAAAGTTAATAAAAAAAGGTGTTTTGCATTTGTACTCACAGAGTTGATAAAGAACAACACAGTGGAGAATATTTTGTTTTTGTTTCCCCTATATACT
Organism: Tonatia bakeri; assembly: GCA_004024845.1. Classification (NCBI taxonomy): domain Eukaryota; kingdom Metazoa; phylum Chordata; class Mammalia; order Chiroptera; family Phyllostomidae; genus Tonatia; species Tonatia bakeri. Next base: position 81,810 of record PVIA01002282.1, on the reverse strand, counting down.
TACAATGGCCTATATTTTATGGTGTTTCCACAGCTTGCTTTAAGTTCTCAAACCCAGGTACGTGTCAACGATGAGTGACAGGCACTTTGCCATTCTACAGCAGTCAGGTGATGTTGAATTCTTACTTAGGACATGTAAAACCACCAGAGTTTCACTGTACTAAAAAAGGTTCCTTTATATTATTGCCCACCCAAAACCAAAAATATATAGATATTAATGACCTTTCATTGGGAAAATTAATTTTTTAAAAAAGAAATTTTTAAGGATGGGAGAACGCAGCCAGATAAAATAGAGGCAGCTCATAATCCCTAACCTTTGCCCCAAATGCAATCAAAGCCTCTTTCTGAGATTTTAGGAAGTTCAGCATTTCCCTTCAATTATTCTTTATTTTTTGCCTCTCTCTGCAGTTTCAGGTTCCAGCTGGAATCAAACAGCCCCAAATACCCCAGATGAGGCTGTTCTCATAAGATATCCAGCCCAGTGTTCAAGACTGGAGAAGTTCAGATAGTTCTGATAAGGTTTGGGATCGGCAGCCAAGCACTTGGATGCTTAGCTAAACTGAACTTTCCAAGTTTTGCCCAATATTAGCTCCTAAAACTGGAGATAAATATCACCTCTAATTAGTTCTCATCTGGATCTCACACAATGTTAAAATATTAAACATTTGACATTTTGCATGTTTTTGTGGAGATTTGTTTTGTAATATTTTGATAAATTACCACCAAAAGAGGAAAAAGTGTTTACTGATTCATTTATATTTTTGCCAATTATAAATATTATTTTATATTTAAAGATGCACAAGTTTTAGATGTAGACATGGGGGTCACTTGATTTCTATGGCATACAGGAGCATATGATTCGGTTGTCAGTATCCCTCAGTATCCACCAGGGATTGGTCCCAGGACTCCTGCAGATACTAGAATCTGTGGATGCCCAAGACCCATATACAAAACGACTGACATAGTATTTGCATGTAACCTACACACAACCTCCTGAACACTTTCTCATCTCTAGCTTACTATAATGCCTATTATAATGTCCATGCTAGGTAAACAGATGTTATACTGTATTGTTTAGGGAATAATAATTAGAAAAAAGTCTACTTGTTCAACAGACACAACCAAAGTATGCCTAACTGCATAGTATACATCAATAACAATGTAACTTTTTTTAATGTTTTCCATCGGTGGATGGTTAAATCCACAGATGCAGAACCCACAGACAATGGAGGATCAACTGTACAGTACCATGATTTGCTATTTCCCCCCAATATAGCCATTATGAATAATAGTTAATGTTCAGAAAATAGATAGAAAATCAAGGGCAGCTCATTAATTTTTATTTAAAATGAAAGAAACAAATAATGGATTGAGAGGGCAATGAACTGGCCATAACTTACCCTTCCCACTAGGGATCTCGATAAAATAGTAGATAGTAAAGGATAAATCTTTGACAGTGAAGAGAATAGGAAAGAGGCAATAGCAATTAGGAGACTTCAACACTTTGTTCAAATTGGAAATAAGATGGAAGAATGTTGATGTGGTTAAACAGGGCTGGAAAGGGCCTGCCAGGAATATACAGGAAGGGATCACGGTAAGAAGAAAACTGACCTTCCACCCAAATGCAAAGTGGTTGCAGGCACAGGATCAGTACTAGATTGATGGAGAATGAGAGGGGAGGCCAAACAAATGGGCACTGTTAGTGTTGTGATCTGCAACAATCCTCACCTACATTATCAGTGATCTCACTCCCTTCAAAGCATAGCAGCACCCCCCCGCCCCATAGTCTCTGTGGGAGTCCATCATCCAACTACCAGATCTTATTCAACATATAGATACTATTCTCTACTCACAAGGGAAACCTTTGTCTCTGTGGTAGGAGGAAGAAGAGGGAATGCAGTAGACCAAGGTCAAAGCAGGATCAAAACAGTAAATTATTCTAGAGGAACTTATCACAGCTCAAGAGATTACTCAGATTGCTGAAGAAGAGAAACAGTCCTGCTTCTGATAACTTCACTCTAGTGTGTTTTGAGACTTACGAGGATTTCCTGAGCAAGTGGTTGGCCCTTATTTTGAATAACCTACAGCAGAGTAAGGCAGTGAGAGACATGGGGGCTAAGCTTCCCATGCTGAAGAAGCCAACTGACTACCTAATGCTCACACAGACATCTCTGAACCTGAGTGTCCTCATCTTTAAAACTGAAAAGGGGGATTGGTAGGTGAAGTTTTCCTCAAGCACTCCACAGTTCTAACAACCAATTTTACTGTGAAAGATGAGAGACATTTTCATTAAGAAATGAAGAGAAAAAAGATATTAGAAACGGAAGGTTAATGAGCATAAGACTTTCAGGAATCTTGCTCAAAAGTCTGGCAAAACTAAGAGGAATTAGAAGAAAAATATCCTATAGAAGCATAAATAACCAGAGAACTTAAATCTAATAATATTTACCATGAGTCAAGTATGTGCATAGCATAGGAGCTATATAATGAGCAGAAACTTGAAGGACTTTGAGGAGAGCATTTGTGAAAATCTAAAGGATTGTACAAATAGACGTGGAGCAGAAGTCTGATAGTCTCCTACAAGGTTACAAGGTTCTGTGAAGATAAAAGAAATTTCTTTAAATGCTATTGGGAAAAAAAGAGAATCTTGGTTATGCTGTGGTAAAGGCTTTAACAACACTGTTGAGGTGGAAATATAAAAATTGTAGCTAATGAACTGCATGATGAAGCCATGCCAACATTAAGAAATTGCACCTGGGTAGACCAAATCCAAGAGCCAATGAGGAAACGTGGTACAAACATTAAACTAAAGGTATCACTGTAAAATTCATTGTTTTATACCTTGGGTAGATATAAGGCAGTGCCTCAGAGAACTGTTAAGCCCATAAAAAGCTCCTCCAGGGATTTTAACAGTGCTCTTTACAGAGACTCTCAATAAACGATTGAGCTCCTAAGGTGGCGTCCCTCTGCAGTCTCAGTGGAAACCCACCGTAGAGCAGAGCTTATCCTAAAGTTTTGTAAATGTGACATTTGTCTCTGGATTGAACCCCAATAATATTTATATAAGACCCACAAAGTTTTTAAGAGAACAGTATTACTATAAATAATGCCAGAATGAACTAAAAGTGACAGGAAACATACAAAGTGGAAAAGGCCTTTTGACCCCAAAATCTAAAGCAGCTGAGAAAACTACTCATTTGGGGGCATAAACTACTTTTTAAGGCAGATAGGAAACAATGATGAATCAGAGAAGTGAACTAAAAGTCCAGAGATTAGATTCAAGATCCATGGAGAATCAAAACTGAGAACTGGTGGGAATGATATCTTATCAAGAAAATATCAGCATATGCCCTGCCAGATTTCAGAATTGTTATGAACCAGTGATTCCTATGTGCCTCCATTTTTCCCTTTTTTGAATGGAAAGCAACTATCTTATCCCTATCTCACCATTGTATGTTGGGTCAAGACAGGGGGACAGATAACTTGTTTCTTTAGTTCAGAGTACTTTGGACTGATAGGAACTGGAGGAGCCTTGCTTTGGGAACTCAACACAAGGAGATTCATCTGTACTTGAACCTGACGCAGTCAATGAGATTCTGGACCTCAAGTTGACACTATAATGAGAAGAAACTTTGGGAGAGTTTCTTTCCCAAAGAAACAATCTGACTCAGAAGAAACTTCGGGCAGTTCTGGAAAGAGGGTATTTTGCATTTGGGAACAATGTCAACTACCAAGCATCAAAGAGCAGACTGTCAACCCCAATGAGCCCTACATCCTGGTATTCACATCGTGTAGTCCCCTCCCACACTGAATCTAACCTAATCTGTGTCACCAACAGATGACCACAGAAGTGACCGTGCATGACTCCCAAGTCTCTTATAAGAGACATGGCAACCTCAGCCTTGGGGACACACAGTCATCATATCTTGATGACGCTCAAACTGCCCTGTGGAAACACCCAATTAAATAGAAACTGAGACCTCCCACCAATGGCCAGCACCAACTGCAAGTCACGTAAAAGAACCACCTTAGAGGTGTATCCTCCAGCTTCGCTCAAGCCTTTGGATAACTTCACTTTCAGCTGTCAGATGACTATAACCTCATGAGACGCCACTGGGCCAGAACTGCCCAGCCAAGCTACTCCCAAATTCCTCACCCACAGAATTATAAAAGATAATAAATGTCCATTTTTAGCCTTTTATTTTTGATTTGGCATATACCATTAGATAACTAATATAGAGGCCACAAGATTCCTTGATGTAAGGTAACATTATACACTACTTTCAATGCCAGTATTACAGAGCATGGGTTTATGTAGCAGGATGTTATTTTGAAATGTCACCTAAATCTTCATTTAAACCAAAGACATGGAAACAAATATTACTATAAAAATATTTGGCGACATGTAAGAACTTTGCTTTCAGAGGCAGTGCCTTTCTGATTCTTGATCCTTAGAATCTGTGAGCATAAAAAAATGGCTTTTACCCTACTCAGTTTTATAGTTGTTATATAACAATCACCAGCCAGAAGAAGCATTATTCATCATTTACACCTTATTTATGCATCTAGCCTTTATCGAGGGCCTAATGAGGCAAGGCATTGCAATCGCTTTATTTCAGATTGGATTCATTTCTGTGAATCCTTCTGGAGATCAGGTTTTGCTAGAAGTTGGGTGGTGGAGGCACTGGGGAAAACGCCAAGTACATGAGCAGGCTGAGCATGAATACGCTGAGGGACAGTACAGAGGATAGAGAAATAATGAAAGCAAGAGAGGATAGAAGCCAAAAAAAAAAAAAAATGACTCGGGATTTTTATCCTGGACTTGATCTGACTCAGTATCTGGCCCAGAACCCCACCCTAAAATGGTAGAGGCACCTTGACTCTACCCAAGGCGTTACCTAGTCACTAAGGCAATCAACCTTTATTCAGTACTCATTGCTGGATGGCAAAGATAGACCTTTTATCAATTTACAACATTTATCAAGATGGCTAAGGACTAAAGTTTAAGTTTACTTTGGCATAACTTTATAAAATGAAAAACTCTGATATTTTACTCAATTTTTAAAATATGTATGAATAGTCATATATAGTAAAAGATGGCTCAGACATGCATAATCTAGACATAATTTCTTCTCAATAGCTCTAAAATTTGCTGTAGGGCATGTGTAGAAAAGACATTTCTGAAAGAGTGAACTTAAGGGTGAAAAATGTAAAAACCTTGAACTTGTAAAAATAAGCCTCCATGAAAATGTATCAGGTGCTGGTCTCATCCAAAATGGAAAGAGGCAAGTATTTTCTTTTCTCAGAAAATATTTGCATGACTATTCAATGCTCTTCATATATCATGACCCCTTCATTTTTAGGTTAGAGCTATTAGATACAACACACTCTCTTTTACCATCTAAAGTGCTCATTAAATCACCAGGATCTTTAAATGTACAATATTTAGCTTTCACACGCTCTGTCCCTCTCCTTCTGCCCCTGTTCCCTCTCACTACTCATTGAGGAGAAAGTTCCCTTGCACTTTTACTCCTCTTGCTACATCTGTGGAAATTGCACTCTTTGGGTCTCCTTCTAATTGCCAAATCCAATGAACTTTTAGTTCTTATCTTATTCAGCATTTACCTATTGATATTCTTTTATTCAATGATAAAATAATGTATGCCCATTGCAAAAAAATATTGAAAACTATATTGAGGAATATAACAAGGTGCTCTCCTCACTGTGCCTGCCTCCCACTGGCTGAGGTAACCAATCTCACAGCACCATGTCAGATATTTTTCTGCACACGTCTAACATGTGATTTAAAATTTAAAATCCAAACTGAAGGGGGTTTGAGATGAAAAATAAAATATCCTAAAATCACAATCCTCCTTCTCATTTTTGATAGCCACATAAAATACTTAAGGGGCTTTTTGGTGGTTACATCCATGTTTATAGTCATTCATTTATTTATTGATCAATTTCTAACTACTATATCCAACTACTACTGTTATCATAAAAAATGAGGAATTTTGCTGATTTATAGTGCCTTCTCATCTCACTAATCTCACACATTTCAAACTCTAAAAGTTACACCCTTATTTATTAATTTTTTTACTTACTAATCAATGTTTTCAAATAAAATATAACCTTCTATTTCTTGACTCATCCATTTAAGGCATTATCTCCCACTTTATAACATTCAATTTCATAGCACTTCTCTTTTCATAACTGAAAGTAACTGAAGTAAGTTTGGTCTAGAGGTAAACAAAAAAAACCCAGCATTTACAATAATATAATTATTTTTTAAATGTTTATTGATTTTAGAGAGAGAAGAAGGGGGAGGGGAGAGAGACAGAGAGAGAGAAAAAGAGAAACATCAATTGGTTGCCTCCCATACATGCCCTGGCAGGGAATCGAACCCACAACCTAGATATATGCCCTAACTGGGAATCAGAACTTCAACCTTTTGGTGTACAGGATGATGCTCCAACTCACTGAGCCCCAGTGGCCAGGGCTACAATACCATAACTGTGTAATGCAGTTCCCTGCAAATTCAAGTAGTGTGATTGGACACTCAGTGGAGACGGATTCCCTGACATTAACTTTGTGCAGCTGAGAAGAGCACAAACTAACAAAGAAGGGAGACAGCACATGGGTTTTATTTGTTCATTTTTATAATGCTGTCCTTTCTCCTTATCATTAAGGTCCCTAGCTTCTTAATCATGTTTTATTACAGAAAATTATTTTTCTTCTAGGAAACATTGTTTTTGAAGCCATCTCATTCCCTGTTCTAATTTGCACTCTACATCTATTGCGTAACAGTCATGCTGGAATTATTTTTTCCTTTTAAAAACTGTCTACTACTTATCTTAATAATTCATTTATATCTTGTTTTGAAAAAGAAAATAATTTATAATTAAATTGTTAAATAACAAACCATCTTCTCAGTAACGTTAAGATTGCAACCTAGCATTTAAAATCTTCTTCTCTGCCCTGACTGGTGTGACTCAGTTGATCGGGTGTTGTCCTGCCAAGAGCCGAGAAGTTGCTGGTTCCCAGTCAGGGCACATGCCTGGGTTGTAGGTTTGGTCCCAGTCAGGGCACGTATGAGTGGCAACTGATCAATATTACTCTCTTACACTGATTTTCCTTCCCCTCTCTTTTTCCTTCCCTTCCCCTCTCTCTAAAAATAAAGAAATCTTTTTATAAATTAAAAAATAAATTTTCTTACCTCTAAAAATAAATTTATGGAAGAAAAATAAATTTTCTTCCATAAGTCAAAATAAAATTTGACTTATGGAAGGCACCTTAAAGGACAACAATTTTCCAAGTGGTGTTTGAGTAGATGTCTTTTCACATTGAAATTGCATTGAAAATTGGTAATCACAAATAATAGGCAATATTGGGTAGTTGCAATTTTAGTATTTGAAAAACATTGCTATTTTATAAATAATGACATTTTACTTAGTACTAGTGTCTGTAATAATGAAATTATTCATTCATTCAGCAAATATTTATCAAGAACTCCATTTGTTCTTAGCATTGTTCCATGCTCAGGGAACATAGCAGCAAAGAAAACTCCTCATAAAGAGTTTATTCTAATTGGTGAGGGAGAGACAAAAGACAAGAACCATATAAACAATTACATATGTAGTAGTAAGTCCACTGTTGATTGATGCTAGGAAGGTGGGATAGAGAGTGCTGGGGAATTGAGGATGACATGGAATTTCAGATAGGGTGTGCTTAGGGTGGGAGAGGCGCTGGAAAGGTGGCTTTGTTTTTATACTTTAACAGTGTCTTCCTTTCATTTTCTTTTTTTTAAGTGTTTTTTTTTTATTTTTTGTAGAGAGGGGAAAGGAGGAAGAAAGAGAAGGAGAGAAACATCAATGTGTGGTTGCTTTTTGCATGACCCCAACTGGGGACCTGGCCCACAACCCAGGCATGTGCCCTGACTGGGAATCAAAGTGGCAATTCTTTGGGTCACAGGCCGGCACTCAATCCACCGAGCCACACCAGCCAGGGCCCTTCACTTTATTTTTTTAATTATTCTTATTTCAAAATAATTACAAAGTTACAGAAATGTTCAAGATACAACACAAAGCATATTTTTTAATTTTTTAAAAGATTTTATTTATTGAGAGAGAGGAAGGGAGGCAGAAAGAGAGGGAGACGAACATCAATTGGTTGGCTGACTCTTGTACGTTCCCCATCCCACAAATCCAGGCATGGGCCCTCCCCGGGAGTCAAACTGGCAACTTTTTGCTTTGCGGGATGGCGTCCAACCAACTGAGCCACACCTGTCAGGGATACAAAGCATATTTTTTTCTGAACCATTTGAGAGTAAGTTGCTGACTTGTTCCATCATTTATAAATACTGTAGTGTGTATTTCCTTCAAAACAGGGAGATTTTACTACCTAACACAATACACAAAAGATTAAGTTCATATTCTGTTTTGTGGGGTTTGCTTCTTCCCTTTTTTGAGTTCCTTTGTTGTTTTATTGATTAAGTAGTAAGCAAGTCTTTCCAAGAGGATGGTTGATGACTGGTAAATTTTTCTGAGTCTTGCCTTCTAAAAGCATCCTTAGTTTACCTGAACTCTTGACTGATAGCTCAACTAGCATTTAATTCTAGATTCTAATCATATTTTCCTCAGACCTCTGTCTTCACGCATCCAGTATCTCTAAGAAGTTGGATTTCCATTTATTAGAGGCAATAATGGAGGGCCCATAGGGTCTTCTCTTTACCTCTCATAAATATCTGCCCAAATTTGTTCTTTCTTCCTCATTCATGTGTGCTTCACTCTGGGTGCCCCTTCAAGTGGAGAAAGTTTGTGTTAATGTCTCAAAAATTAATTTTCTTCTATTGTTTCTCTGGCAATTTCTTTAGAATATTTTGTTCTCTGCTCTGTTAAACTCTTTTTAAAGGATCATAGTGCTCCTGGATGGATTCTCTCAGACTTTAAAGTTTTCTTCTATATGTTTGTATTTTTCTTTCAGCTTGATTTCTAGAAAATTTCCTCAGATGTTTATTCCAGGACTTCTTTTTAATTTTCTCAATTTCAGTCATTGTATTTTAAAGTTCCAATAAGTCACTGTTTTTCTTTAGTACCTATGAAGATACACAGTTGACCTTTGAACACCATAGGGATTAGGAGGGCCAACTGCACAGTGAATAATTCGAATAAAACTTTTGACTCCCACAAAACTTAAGTACTCCTCAGTATTCACAGGAGACTGGTTCCAGGAAGCTCCACCCCCACCCCATGGATACCACAACCCTCAGATGCTCAAGTTTCCTATGTAAAATGGCACAGAACAATGCACACAGTTGACCCTTTGCTTTCTCAGATTTTCAACTATGAATCAAAAACAATATAGGTATTTACTAAAAAAAAAAAGTGTATAAGTGAACCTGCACAGTTCAAAGCCGTGGAGTTCAAGGGTCAGCTGCATATAAAACTTTGTTCACGTCCAGAATTATCCAGAGGGGTTTTGTATATTGAATCACTTCTTCATATTGACACTCTGGGTGTGTGGTTATTTTTCCTCTAATATGATATTCGTTTATTCAAAATCATGAACCGAAAGTTAGTTTACTTGGGACATCTCACTGGTCTGGGCCTCCTCTGCCAACATGCTAGTCCTATCCCACCAGACCTCCTTTGTGAGAGACATGGATTGCGAGCTCTGAGCCCACAGACAACTTTCCTTTACACTGAGCAGAAAGCAGGAAGCCAGCTAGACCCAGACTACATGCCCCCCTACCATCCCGGGAATCTCAAATCAAGTTCTCTGGCAAACAGGATAGAAGAGGTGCTAACTGGCACAGCTGCTCAGAGAGAAAACATCAACCCTGATCTAACTGCTACCTGCTCCTGAAAAGGGAGCATCTCGGAGGCACCGAATATAGGATCACAGCTTCCACATCCACAGCAGCCTTGGTGTGTGCACAGCTGGGCTGTGCTCCTGCTCCCGTATTTCTTACTATATCACAAATTTTCCATCTCCCAGAAATTTATCAAGGTTAATGGTGTGGGTATGTCTCTGCCTGATTTGAGAACTGCTATAAATTTAATACCCTTGGTACTTTTAAATTTTATTTCAATGGGCTTTGTGGAAGGAGAATAGATATATGTATGTTCAACCTGTCACCTTGAACTAGAAGCCTCACTTTCCCAACCTCAAAGCCCTCTCCTACAGCCTTCTCTTTGCCACTTCTCTGATATTTATTTGTCCCATTAGTGCTGGCTCATTTCCTTTTACCTTTCCCTGAATATTGATGTTTCATGCTTGTCTATCTCATCTTTTTATCCTATTTATTCAGTGTGGATGATTTTTACTCTCTGCCATAGACTGAATTCTCACTCTAAGTCAGTAGACACATTAAACATGACCAGCTCCCACCACTCTTCTGGGCTCCAGCTTTATATTCTCTATTCACTATTGCCATTTATACTCTTTAACTTTTCCATTCCATGTCAGGAAATGGTATATAATTTTTATTAATTAAAGAAAGAGTTAGCTATTGAATGCTTATAGGACCTGAAACTGGTGTTAAGGTAATGTGTTATACCATACTATTTCCCAACACTTTTCACAAGTAATTGGGAATAATTAATGAATCTTAATGAATAATTAATAAATTATGTGTTTACCAAGGTATGAGCTCAACCTTGTATCTCCTCTTTACCAAAAAATTTATATAACCCATTTTCTAATAACACCACATATTCAAACTTCAAATGTCTCTCTCCCAAAAAAACTAGAGACTAAAAAACTTGAGGGCAACAAAGAACCACACCAGTTTTCAGTTACCATTTCCAATATAGCACTACAATTCTATTTCTAAGTTCAATGACTATACTCAAACTTCTGTTATATCAAGTTTTTGAAGCTAAAACACTTAAAGCAGAAGTTTTTACTTACCTAATTGGCTACCAATGCAAGTGTAGATTCAATCCATCTGTCCCTAATTGGATATGTGTATCTCTGCCAGTTTGCCTTTTGTTTTGGCTTTAAATTACCCTTTTTAAGCCTGATTTCCCATGGAAGAAATGTTAATAACAAGCACTCTTCTAGTCTGACATTTCAGCTATAATATCTTTTGATGCTGGACATAGATTCTATCCAATTCTACCAGAAGGAGGAAAAGTTTCAGATTAGCTAAGGTTTCCCACTACTATGGATTCTTAAGATGCTGGAGAAGAAAAATCCAGGTTCCTCATCCACATGGTGCAATTATCTGACCTCTATTAAAGAGGTATCCTATAGACAGTGATAGCTCTCGTTCCAACTCTAATCATTTATGGATCCAGCCAATCTGCCCTTATATTTAAGAGTTCCAAGAATGATTACTCACATATTCTTCCAATAAAACCATAAAATCTTTCTTAAAGTTGAGAAACCATAGACAAATTGGATTTTCACATTTGGAATCATAGATCGACATTTCTCGTGATACTACAAATAGAAAACACTTGATATGCATTAAAATAATAATAATAATAAAGGCTAATGTGTGTTGAGTGCCAGGCACTACTCTAAACTCATTACATATAATATTTTATTTAATCTTTGCAAAAACATTTCCAGTAGGTTTTATTATTCCCCATAAAGAATTGAGACTTAGAAAATTTCAATGTCTTACCCAAGGCATCTCCACAGTTTCTCGATGGTAGAACTGAGACTTCACCCAGGAAGTCTGGTATTACCATACACATTTTTAACCACTAGACGAGGATATCAAACAGATTGAATTTTTGTGTCAACTTTAATTGACTGATAGTGACTACATGACACAGAGTGTTGAAAAAACTCAGTCACCAGACTCAGTGTGACATATTACCAAAGCTGAGCTGTAATGTCAGCCATGAGTGCATTAGAGTTATGGATCACATTCTAGGTGCCTTGGTGGGGGTGGGGGGGGAGAGAGAGAGACTGATTATTGACCTGCATACATATAAACAGCCCTCAGAAAAACCATAAATAGTTTAGTTTAGAGAATTTCATAAAATGTGCCAAACTCTGCCAGCAATTTGTTTTCCTTTATGCTAAGCTAATAACTAAAAACTACTAGTGATATGAATTTTTGTTCTACTTTATTTTCTTCCACCCACAGACTGATGGAGAATTTTTTTTTTAATGAAGAAAGGACTATGAGAAAGAAAATGAAGACACAAATGCTTAGAAAACCATCACTTGGGTGATTGTGTCAACTTTGTTCAAGTACAAGGAAATTTCAGCCAAAATTGGAGAAGAACTTAATTTTTTTTTTCAGAAGGCTCAGATAGCAGTAACTTATGTAGATAATTAAGACCTAAAGGTGGTGGGATCGTATTTCTGTAATAGTTATGTATTCTGCTTTTTTTTCTCCTGTTGTTTCTTATTTTCCTTTCTCCTAATTTGAGCAGATTGTCAGCCCTGTGTTCCTTGATTTGGGATTGAATTAAGGAAATTTTTCCTAGGTTTTGTTAAAGATTTTTTTAACTGAAGATAACCTGACTTCTATCCAGACTAGAAAAATGTTTCCAGCAGGGAAGGGAGGTCTAATAAGAACAAAAACGTCCCTGGATCCTAGAGAGAGGGTCTTGTGTCCTGCTTCCCAGAGAAAACCTCCAGCGAGACAGAAAGATCCAAGATATTTTTATGGGCACCAAAATACAAAAGGTACCTGTTTCCCAGGAAAAACCTCCAGGAATCATAACTATCCATACTTGTTCTAAGAGTTGTTTATAGATACACATGCCAATAAATTATCTCTCTGCAGGTCAAGTACCTTGAAAGGGAAAGGCTCTGTGATATTTCTTGTTTATGAGACCACGGAGAGCTTCACAGAGCTGCCAGTGGTTCAGCCTGACAGAGAGAAGCAGAAAGATTCCCACCTTCTGTGAGAGATACAAAAGCATAACAGAGAGCCCTCGCAGCCGAGAAGGTGTGCCTAGGGAACCAAGGACATCTCAGCGGCAAACCACACAGGGTGACAACCTAGGACCCATTAGGAGTGTGGATGCCTGACTTGCTGTCCCCATGGGAATATGACACAGAAAGTGCAGAGATCCCCTCTCCCAATGTCCTGCCAGAACCTAGCCTCTCCAAAATCTCAGATAAATTCTACATCTATACCACCAAAGAGCAACTTTCAACGTTTTTCATCTCATGGCATGCATAAACTAATTACTAAAATTTGCAACACACTAAAAACATATTTTTGGCCAATCTGACAAAAAATTCAGTATAATTTTGATTCCTTCACACTGGACATTTATTGTTGTGTTAGCTGTTGTCATCTTTTTATTTGACAATCTAAGGGGAAAGAGGTCAGTGCCCCTGACTAAATAGTCAGGTATTGCACGTTTTTAAAATCCTGCAGCACGCCACTGTGCTGACACACACTGGCTGAAAATCACTGCCTTAGAGGAATGTGAAGGAGGGGAAATAATAAATTAATACAAATATTCTACTCCATTATCACAGAAAGCTGAAAACATAGTGAACTGAATTATATAAAAATGTAAAAGTTATATTTTTTATACTTAATTGTGTACATGAGACTCCTTCTCACTAAATCCATATTTACAATCTAAAAAATATTTAGGAAGATTGAGCATTAATACTAATTGAAGGCAAGATAACTTCTTACCTCATAGTGGCTGAATACAGGTTATACAAAAAAGTAAAATTAAATTTGAATAGTAATCAAGTAATCTAAGAGGAGTCCCTATCACTCAAGGACATTAACATTAGAACAAACAACACAATGAAAAGTTTCAATGAAAAACCAGCACAGAAGGACCTGCAGTTTGTTTAATCTTGCCTTTCTATTCTGTGTGCTATATCCTCTAGCACGTCAAATACTTCAAGACTAATGAAAACATTTTCCAAGCCTAAGCTTCCGTATGAACGTTTTCTTCCTGAGTATAACTGGTTAAGCCTATTTAGAGGAATCCTAGCTCATGTCACAAGTGTCTACTTAAGGAATCAAAGTAATAAATTACTGAATGAGACCCCTGTGACACGTGTGAATGCACATGCTTCAGGTGCCAACATACTCACACAGAATAATTTAACATGCTCCATCTACAGAGCCAAGGCAGAGAGAAGAGGGACTCAACTGTCAAACATATTTTCAACCAACCAAATTCATGCAGATGATTCCAAGTAGTCAGGCCAAAGAAAACAGCCATCCTTGCCTAGTTGGAAGGGATTGGTTAGAGCCAGTAGTAAAATTGCTAAGTAATACTTGGTTGCCAGAAAAAGACCAGGAGAAAAAGAAGCAAATTTGTTAAGCTTTAAAAAAAAGAGACTCTTCATTTTGGTAAAAATATCCAATCATCAAAAAGAGGCTTTTAAAAAGATAAGGCTGTATTCAAGCATTTTGAGACCTGCCTTTTTCCAAAGGACACAGGAACATGTTACAGAGAACCCAAGTTGTTAAGGATGTGAAATCCTGATAATACACGTGGCAAATAGTAATACAAAAAACAAAAAAAAATGGCTTTGTTAAGATCCTGACCTAGGTGGGGTCACCTCTGTATACAATCATGAGTTAGAGTCTCCTCCTCCATAGCCGAGACTCTTCTAGGTCAACGGGCCCCTAGCTAACTCCCAACTGATCGGGTCAGGTCTCTCGTTTCAAATGGCACACCACGTGCAGAATTCTGTTCCAGAGCTGGATCAGGTAGACCCTCAAACACTTAAAGTGGCACTTCTCAACTTTACGTACTGAAATAATTTTAAGTACAATGAAAATAAAAACTCTATAGGCAGACACAAGAGTTTTTATCAACATGTTAGGAACTTCTTCAAACCCTTGTTTTTTGGTTTAGTTAGTTTTGTTTTAAAGTTCATGATAAAATTTCATTCTACTCCATAATATTTTTGTTTTCTTAATGTAAATATAACACAGAGTGAAATTTACACCTCAGGAAGATGCACAGTGCTGATCTGCAATAGGTGCTCCATTAACATATGCAGGACACACACTAGCCTTGTAAACCAAGGCTCTGGGGGCGTTTACAATTATAAGAGTTTTAATCACAGTCTTTGAAGAAAGCATGAATCAAAAATAATTTGTCATTGTAAATGCTACTGATATGATTAAAAATATATATTCATAATTTAAAGTTTAAAACATTGATAGTCACAGAATATTATATTATTAACATAAACATATCCCAGTGTTATTTGGTAGAGCAAATGAATTGTCTGTTAATGTTTTTTAAAAATATGGAGCAAGGGTGATGTAGACCAATCTTGCAAATCTGGTTATCTTTTTAGTTCCCTTCCAGCAACACCTCATGATTCCTTATCTAGGGCCTGTTCTCAGTCAAGAGACAATCATCTGATTTAATAAGAGGCAAGGACCTACCTCCAAGATTACTCTATCCAGCAAAGCTATCATTTAGAATGGAAGGGCAGATAAAGTGCTTCCCAGATAAGGTCAAGTTAAAGGAGTTCATCATCACCAAGCGCTTATTACATGAAACATTAAAGGGACTTATCTAAGAAAAAGAAGATCAAAAATATGAACAACAAAATGACAACAAATTCACAACTATCAACACCTGAACCTAAAACAAAAACAAAAGCAAACTAAGCAAACAACTAGAACAGGAACAGGATCACAGAAATGGAAATCACATGGAGGATTATCAGCAGGGATGGGGGAGAATGGGGGAAAAGGTACAGAGAATAAGAAGCATAAATACTAGGTACAAAATAGACTGGGGGAGGCTAAGAATAGTATGGGAAAAGGACTTATATATATGACCCATGGGCATAAACTAAGGTGGGGGAATGCTTGGGGGAGGGTACAGGGCAGAGGGGAATAAAGGGGAGAAAAAAATGGGACAACTATAATAGCATAATCAATAAAATATACTTAAAAAAATAAAACAAATTCTAATGAGTTGTCACCACTAATTAATACATTTGAATTCTAAAACTGTATTTATTGTGTGCTCCTAGTTATCAAAAATCATTCAAGTTATTAAATTAAATAAATATAAAAACAGCAAATAAAATCCTACCCTGCAGTGAAAATTTTGTAAACATTTTGTTTGTTTGTTTATCTTTCCAGGTAGATAAATATTTCACATTTTTTTTAAACCTTTTCAAACTGCGCGTTGAACTTTTAACTATTGCATCCCAGAATCAATGTATTAAGTCAAGGAGTGTCTCTAACAGGGAAAATCAGTAGGTAAGAGCTTTGGAGAAAAAATTACCTCTTGATTGTCCTTAGAATGGGTGAGCTGTCTCCCCGTTGGAGATGCAGATATGACTATATACGGAAGAAGAGGTTCACTAGAAAATGAGATGAAGTTAGTATCTTTAGAGTCAACCAACACAATAGTGATAACATAAAGATTGAAGGCAAAATCACAATGAAGGAAAAGCAATCAGAATATCTATTTAGTCCTGCAATCTCTCTACAATACTACATGGGAAGTTTTATCATCCCTATGGCTCAGTCCGCATCAGACTTCTGTGGGCCATAGTCACACTTTCCTTTGTCATCTACTTCCTCCATAAGAACACATTAAAAATATTTTATGTCTGTATTGGAATAAAGGCAAATGTAAACCAGGGTGAATTCCATGATTAAATATCCATTATTATCATATTCACCTTTTTCTTCTAATTTTAATGAAGATTAAAACAAAATTTTTTTCACCCCTGAATGTATCGTGTGCACTAGGTACTGTGCCTACTGGCTAATGTATAAGTCAATCCTGCCTCTGGTAGATAATGGTGGTTAAACCCCAATAGCTATTTACCCCTTCTTCTAGACTAATGAAACCCCCAAATTTTAGCCAGGCATGTGGCCATCCAAAATATAGTTCCCAGTCGCCTTTGCAGCTCTGTGTGGCCAGGGATCAATTTACCCAATGGAATGTGAGAAGAGATGGGCATCATTTCCAGGTTATGTTCCCTCTTGCCACAGCTGGGATTCAGCACTGCTATCATTCAGACCATGTGAATAGGAAGAAAATTCTAGGGATTCTGGAATAATAAGAGGGTAAGAACCTGGGTCCCTGACATCTCAGTGAGCCCTAATGACATCCCAGAGCACAGTCACAGCACCAGCCCAGATTTTATATAAATAAGAAATGCACTTCTTTTTTTTTTTTAGATTTTATTTATTTATTTTTAGAGAGGGGAGGGAGGGGGGGAGAGAGAGAGATCAATGTGAGGTTGCTGGGAGACATGGCCTGCACCCTAGGCATGTGCCCTGACTGGGAATCGAACCTGCGATGCCTAGTTCGCAGCTCGCGCTCAATCCACTGAGCTACACCAGCCAGGGCAGAAATTCATTTCTATTCATTTAAGTTCCTGGTATTTTAAGTCAGCTGAACCTATATCCAAAGGAACAGAACCTCCCTTCACAGTGAGGAAACTGAGGCATGGACATAAGTTTCTCAGTGTGGGTTAGTACAAACCAAAATGTGGCTAATGTCAATCCTGCCCTGTCCATATTCAGAACAATGTTTTATTCACTGCCTTCCCACATCACATTGTCTTCTCCCTTCACAGAAACAAAAAGCATGGAGAACAAAGCAATTACCAGAGAAAGAAAAAGAGCATAAACTTTATGAAGCAATAAGTGTCATCAAAAGAGAATCCAAACAAAAAACAAATGGAAAGAAAAAATGAAACAGATTCAATGTGGATTTTTGCCAGCACCACATGACTTGACACTTTGAATTATGCCTACTTACAGGAAGTATTAGAAACTTTCCAAGAAAAGAATAATTCACATAAATGATGGATCCACTACATTTGCTTATTTGTTAACTTTGACTGTAAGTTTATTAGTTTTGGGCTCTGATAATTTCTGATTCCCACTGACACAAAGCATCTCACTGAGGTGAGAATCCACAACACATTATCTGGAAGAAGCATCTCAGTGAGAAACATTTCCAAGTACAGATCTGGTCATTTCCTTCCAACCCATGGGATACAAAAACATCTCTCCAAGCACTTTCTGGTCTTACCCATGAGTCCATCAGGGTGAACAAGGGCCTGCCCAAGAAGTTACTTCTGTTCTTTGAATACACTAAACAGTCTAGTTACTAATTGAATTTAACTTTTTAAAGATTAAGAAGAATCTCAGATCTTTTCTTTCAAAATAGCAAGAGAGAAAACAATGCTTCATATTATTCTATAAAAGCCATGTTTTATTTTAAAGGCAGTCTTTCAACGAGTACAGAGGTTTTTCTCCTATTCGCTGCTAATTAGAGTAAACAAAATGAAAGAGCACAGACATCACTTGCTCCCTGGAATCTCCACTTTTTTATGAGAGTCCAGGTCATTTTAGATATCTAAAATATATATGTGTGTGTGTGTGTGTACATACATATATACACACACACACACACATCAAGCTTGCCCTCACAAATAGATTCATGCAATATGCATCATTCCACTATATTTACTATATCTGCCAATAATAAATGTTTTAAAATATGTACCTTTTTATTTGGATATAGCAAAAGGAGTATCACCAGAAAAATTACCTGTGATTGCATATTTTAATCTCCTAAGGTCAAAGTTAACTCACAAAAGCAGAAAACAACAAACTGAAGTCATATCATTGCCCGTCCTGTTGCTAAGACTCTGGGGGCCACAGCTAGGGCTCGACAAAGGAATGTGAGGCCAAGATACTCCTTTCTCTTCAGGAGTAGCCCCAAAGTGGCACTGATGAAACAAAAGTTGTAATAGTGTTGGAGAAAATATTATAACTTTATTTTTAATCTAAGCCACAAGAAAATGACTAAGCTTTCTTACATGGGTCAACACCATGCCCCCACTCAGTCTACATGTCAAAGCCTCACCACAGGAAATGAGTAAGGTATCCAGAAATTAGAGAGGAGGAGTTTGTTTCAAAACATGTCAAGTGGTGACAGCAACATACTACCTCATGTGCTTGTTTCCAGTGCATCTATTATGTTCTAGTTTTTGTGGATCCAGTGAAATAGACTAACCGACTATCAGGTTTTAAAGGAATATTCCTTCACAAAATGTCAAGTACATCAAAAAGTTTCTGCAATTAACCCATGGGCTGAAAACCGCTAGCAATTTTAGCATAAGCAAACAACTAGAAAAATGGTAACAGTAATGTTTTAGCTCTTAGTACAAATTTTTTATCAGCCACATCATATATATTTTAAAATCAATGTGTGACATATAAAAAGATCTTGGTCTGAAAACTCCAAAATTATCAAGAACACTATTTGAAATATGGATTTACTTTTATTATTTTTGACAATGAAGAGCCATAATTTTTATCAATGAACCCTATGCCAAAGGCATATTGTACCTTATAATATTGACTTGTGATTATAAGAAGCAAGACAGTTTTAATGTGAGCATGTAAACAATAATGTAATCATTTTCAGCCTTGTTTAAAGCCATGCTATTCTCAAGCCAGTAATTTAAAATATTTTACTAAATTTAATGATAAATATTTAGGAGCCACTTCTGTGGTTCTTTAACTAGTAGTGAAAGTCACACAACATTAGGGAATACTTTTTCCTCTTAATAAAAATGTTTAATATAATTTATAGAAATCAATATACTGACAAACTACAAAGATTCCTTCATCAACAAGTAGATTTGCAAGGTGCATAGAAAGCATTGCTGAAGATTGAGTAAAACAAACATCAGATCACATCATGAAATATAAGAGATTTGCTGTAAGTTGGATAAACATGGTGATGCTCCCTCATGGTTCAGCTTAAAGTATCTGATATTTTGTTTAAATAGAGTACACAAAGAACTACCTTTTTATCAGCCACCAAAGGAAAGATGGATCAGAAAAGGTAGATTTTCAACAGCATAACAATTCTTTAGGAAAACACTGCTTTGTACAACTGTATAATATAATCATTCTAGACCCTCCGCCTTCATTGGAATGTAGGAGTAGGAGGCGGAGTTAAGCTGCAGAGACAGCTGTCAGAGAGATCATTTCCTCCGCGGTTCACAGGCTGTGGTAGCAAAGAAGGTGAGTCCAGTGCCGCCCTCCAAGCTATACGGTATTTATGGCACAACATGTTTTATAGAAATAAGACTTTAGAAAGGAGTAGAATTTTCAAATATTCTGAATGAGGGAGGGGAAACAATCAAGAAACACTTTCACACCTGAAAATGTAGCAAATCCTGCATTTTGAAAAAGATCTTTAGAAACGTTTTTACTTTTATATATTTTTCATTAAAATATATATGTGTGTCATCTATTTTGAAATATTCCCTATATCTTCTACCTATCTATATATATATATATATATATATACATATGAGACTGTAAAACAAAGTGTCCAATCTGTTTAAAAGCCTTCCAAACAAAGAATTTTCAGTAAGTTTTGACTCCTGTTAAAAATGTTGAACTATAACACTTTTTTATAGTTTGCAAAAACTTATTAACATCAAAGAATACAGAAATATACCAAATTTTATTAAAGACTTATACAATTGGAGAACACTAATTAAAACATGAGAATCTTAATTTTAAAAGTACAGCCAAAACATGCCTCCTCCATTTATAGCCACATATCTTCATGAAGTATCTTTTTCTACCATAACAAACACTAAATTTACCAGAAGATTTAGCAGGCATTCAAATTACCAGAAGCACTTTTTCTCCCCAGACGTACTTTTAATGGAAGAATCACTGCATCACAAAGAGTTAAAACAAGATTTCCAAATGTTAATGAGAAACAAGTTGATAGTAACCACAGGAAATGCAAACCTGTACAGTCTTTTTAACTGTTGGTGCCCAAATGCTCATGAAGTTCTGAGGGCTTGCCTTGGTTTATTGGAAATCGTTAAAACAGTGCACTCTCCCCAGCTGATATTAATAAGGCCACACCATTCTTGCCGCTCCCAGCGCCTCTGTGTAATTCGCCAGGGCCCCCAATTATCTGTGGGCGATCTGCAGGCCTGTGGAGGGGGTTCCACATGGGCAGGCGCTTAATGAACAGGCTGGCTTATAAACACAGGCTAATCTCTCCCACATGAGCACCTGAGGAGGATCACAAGTGACAGCTGTTTAAATTTTCAGGGAAATTAATGATGCCTAAAGAGGCAGAGCTTATCAGCCTTGGAGTAGATTTGATAGAGGAGCATCACCACGGGGCAAAATGTTTATAATTGTCCATAAGTGCCTCATTCTATGGCTACATCTTGGGAGCATTTATTGACATGGTCTCTTCTATTAATGCTTGTGTTGGCAGAGTGACTTGGTTCAATCTGGTCCTAATGTTTGGCTCCTCCAGCCCCTAAGAGCATCTCCCTCTCCTCAGATCACAAGCCATTTCATGCGATCAGGACGGTGGTTGGCATCCTGACCACTAAGAGAAAATCCCATCAGGCACATACATTGTTTTGGTCCACAAGACATTTGGTCCATAATGCATCTGCTCAGCCCCAGAGCTGGGCCTCACAGAAGGGATGGGGAATAGAGCGGCCACACTGCTAGCTGTCTGGGGAATAGAGCAGGAACAGGTAATTAAGTGCAGATTGGCCAAGGGGCCAGAAGTGAGAAACAGCACATGCATGGTGAAACTCACCACCCTCTTCTTCTACTCCTGCCTCCTCCTTGCTCTGGTGTTTTACAGCTTTTATGTATTGTTTATGGTTTGTATGTATCAACAGGACATGCTGCCTTGTTCTCAGTTGTCTTTACATTCCGCATGCGTACTCCAGGATCCCTTAACAGGAAGTGGTCTCATTTTGAAGGGGGCTTTGCAGAGTTTAGTGTCATGTGAAAGGAGATATAATAGAGGGACAGAGACAAAGAGAGATGACAGATAGATATGCTGTTCTGTAAACAGTGTTAAAGAGGGAAGACCTTAGCTAAACTAAATAGAGGAGAAGCCAGCACTGTAAGGTAACTAAAAGAAGCATATTGTAAACATCTTCTGTGGTATTAATTTCAGAATGTAGAAGAGTATTTTATTTTATTAATATTAGAGAAGATGAGAGTAAGTTTCTGTTGAGTATCTATAACACACCATGCTTTTTTTTAAATACCATTTTGTCATATGGTTAACTAGTCAAATGTTCTGCAGAGATACGTGAATAAGTTCAAAATCAGGCTCCAGGGCAGACAGGAAAAATAATCCTGTTGCATAAGATGCTCATATAACTCTCTGGCTGAATTCAGTGGGAGACTCCTATACTCAACTGAGATTTAAACTGACCGCTGATACCTAGAGTTCTGGACTAACAAGTGACTGAGAATGCCACTGAGAAAAGGCAGCCCCCTCTCTACAATGCACCCCTCCCCCAACGGCTCTCCAAGGAAATGGGCACATCTAACTGTTTCCGTGAAGTGAATGCTAAAGCCTGGATAAGACATCACTGCAGAGCTACATCAGTCCTTTGTGGGGTTCAGCTACTTATGATAATGCTTGCCTAAGGACAAATACTTAAAAATAAATAAATGAATGTCTTACAATTTGGCTCATTAAAAATGCACATTTTTAAATAAGGAATTCAGAACTAAAAGAAGGTATGCTGATAGCAAATTCATAGATTCGAACAATTTCTTCAGTATTATTGTGTTTTATTTATTCTTTTTATCTCTCTAGTGAAAATATGTTTCAGGTATATTATTCAACTACTGTTATATGTGCATTCTTACAAGTATTCCTATAAGCAACAAACTTTATTTACAAATATTTCTTTGTAGGAATGATTATAATTTATATATATTTGTAATCAAGGAAAGAAAAGTTACTCTGATGTAAGTGTAAAAGGTATTGTTATCAGGTAATTGACTCTTTTGGTGAAATACTAATGCTTACAAAGTATTCATTGAATAAATAACAAATCATATCCTTAAATAATTGAGCAAGGGTTATATAGTTTTTTGCTTCAAATCACATGTTTTGAAAAAAGCATCTCTACTAATTAACAAAATAAATCCTAAATAAATCATGGGTCAAAATTACAAATTTGTTTTATATATTACTCAAAAGCCAGTACATGATTAATTAAAAAAAAACACTCAAGTCTCCATTCTTTCTCTTATGCTATGGTTTAAGAAAAACACACAACTTTATTTCTTTATTCTAGTATATATCACATAAATACTAGTTTTGAACTTTGAATTTTATTTTCATAAAAGCCCAGATAAACTTAGAGCCATAGATATAATTATTCATCATGTTCTTAAACTTATTCAGTGGTCCAAAGTGGCATTACCCAGGGAATTATTTTTCTGATTGAAAAATAAAAAATATAACAGACTCTTGCAAATCAATGGAAGAACAATCACAAAAAACTTTTAATATGATCAGATTTTTTTAAAGTTTATGTTTGAGGATAACATTTGTCTACATATATTTAACAAAATTATTATTCTTTACCTATAGTGTCCAATTATTTCAGGGTGAGTAGAAATGAGTTCTTTCAAAAGATCAGGGAGCAAAAGAGTCTACTCAAGGGGTAAAACTCTGGCTTCACTCCACTCCTCTGGAAGTCCAAGCAATGACAGAAATATGGTTAACCACTTGTTCCTAGGATCCCTATGAATGTTCAGGTGCCAATGTGGGCAAAGAAGAATAACATAGAGCTCTGGGTGGTGGAAGGCAGGTTAAATTCCCAAATTCAAATCCTGGCTCCCCCACACTTGAGCAAGTTGCTTTTCTCTGTACCCATTTACTCATCTATAAAATGGACATAATAAATGTGGTGGTTCAATATTTTATCTGATCACTAATACTTCTGATTCTCTTCCTGCCAGTTACCTGGTATGACACATCTCTGCCCCTTGTTGTTAGACCTGGCCAGGTGACTTGCTTGCTTAGCTGTGTTATTTCAGGACAGAAGCATTTAAAATCTGGCACATGACTCTCTAGCACCTATCTTCTCTGATGCAAAAATTGTGGAGGCATGTGTCAAGATGGGATATATGACTTGGTTCCTTAAGTAATTATAATAAAGCCTGTCACCTGCTAATTATAATTGTACATGACACATAAATAAGAAATAAGCCTTGGCTGAGGTCATCTTGCACCACCAGTTTTAAGGGGCTATCTGTTACCACAGCATTACCTAGCTTATTCTAACTGATGGAATAATCCTGCATGCCTCAAAATATTTTTGTAAAGATAAACTGACTATAAATCCCTTAGAATAATACCTAGAACAGAATAAATGCCTCACTCATTCAGTATTCAACAAGTATTTATTAAGTAACTACTAAGTACCAAACCCTATCCTAGGTGGAAGGAATATAATGTGAGCAAAAACAAAAAGTTCCTGATCACATGGTATTGACCGTATTGCAGGGGTGCCCAAGCTTTTGGTATTTCTGCACCACACTGAAAGAACAAGAGTTGTATTGGGCTGCACATTAAATACATTGTGACACATAATCACAAAAAAATCTCATAATGTTTTAAGTAAATTTACAATTTTATGTTAGGGCAGTATTCACAGCCATCCTGAGCTGTATGCAGCCTGTAGACCACAGGTTGGACACCCCCAATAGTGGAAAAGTCAGTTAATAATCAAATGATGACACAAATACAAAATTGCAACTTTGCAAACTGGAATCCCTAAGGGTAGATGGCACAAGAAAGCACATCAGATAATTGACCAAGGCAGGGAGGTCAGCAAATCCTTTCCTGAGAAAGTGCAAAATCAGTTTAGATCTGGAGGTCACAGAGTAATGTTAATTAGGGAAAGTTGAGAAGAAATAGCCTTCCTTGAGGAAGAAACCATGGTGCAAAGACTCATGGTGGACAGGTGCCCGGTACCTACAAAACACTAACAGTTTCTAGCTGAAGATTAGGATAGAGAGTTCAGTAGGGGTCAAGCATTGCAGGCAAAGGAAGATTCTGGTCCTTATCTATAAGAGCAATGGGGAGCTATGGAATATTTTACGTGGGATAGGTTTATATGTTGGAAAGATTATTCAGGCTGAAGAGTAGAGAGTGGATTATAATGAGTTGTGAGGGGGCATGGTGGGTACAGATGTTAACAAGCCAAAAGACTATCGATTGAGTCAATGCAATCGATAAATGACAACTTGTAATAGGATGGTGGTAATAGAGATGGTGGAGATGGAGTAAAAAGATAGATTATGTGACTCTTTAAATATATATGCATCCACATATAAACTAGTGTAAGTAAAAAACAGATACAAGTCTCAAGGTATCTTTTTACAAAATTTTCAGAAGGTCAAAGCTCCAAGCTGGAATGCTCCCCAGCCAGAAACAATGCAGCAGAGAAAACAACCACAGAAGACTAACTGTTGTAATGGAAACCTTATGGCTCCCAAGATGTTGAGGACCAGACAGTACAACCATTGCCTTAGCTGCCCCAGAAGAACCAATCATCCCCACAACTCGGCTTGCTGGATGCTCTGAGCTCCTCATATGGCTGCCACTTCTCATCGCTCACATCCATCTTTCCCACAAAATTCACAAAGAACCTCAGTCTCGTGGGAAACCTTAGCTGCAAACAAAAGTACATTTTACCTTTAGTTTTTATCCTTGAAAGTACAGGGGAGGCATACAGAAGGGGGATGAAGTAGCTGCTGAGTGAACCAGACTAAAGTACTTGCCACAAAGAAGTAAAAAGAATGGGAATGTTTGATGGACTATCTGTAAGAGATAAGCTGAAATGGGTATCAAAAATGACTCCCACGTTGTTTGCTTCCCAACCTGATAGATGATAAATACTATTCACTGAACTTGGCTTGAGAGTAATGAACATGAATCTGGTGTTCAGCACACTGAAATTGAAGTGCCTTTGAGACAGCCAAGAGAAAATGTAAAATGTACAGTTGGATATGCAAGAGAAGGCCTTGCTGGAGATAAATGTATGAGTCATCTGGTGATAATTAAAGTCACATTGTATTAATTTTCTATTACTGCATCACAAATTACCACAATTTAGCAGCTTAAAACAACGACCATCTATTATGTCAATTTCCATGAGTCAGGAGTCTAGGCAGGGAAAAACAGGGTCCCCTGCTCAGGATTTCATAAGGCTGCAAAGTGTCATCCAGGACTGTAACCTAATCTGAGGTTCAGGGTCCTCTTCTAAACTCACTGGTTGTTGGCAGGATTTAGTTCTTTGTCATTACAATCGTGGGACTAAGACCCTCAGCTCCTAGAGGCCACCCACCACTGCCTGCCATATGACCCTCTCTAGAGCATGACAGTTTGCTCCTACAAGGTCAGCAAGAGAGCTTCCAATCTCCCTCATTTTGAATTTCTCTCAATTTGAATCTCGACGGTCTTTGAAAGAGCTCACCTGATTTAGTCAGGCCTGACCAGGATATTATCCCTTTTGAGAAACAAAAGTCAACTTATTAGGGACCTAAATTATCTGCAAAGTCCTTTAACCTTCTCACTTAATATAACTTAATCATAGGAGTGAAATCCTCCCACCATGTCAACAAGTCCCACCTGCGCTAAGGGGTAAGGCATGTATATACCAGGAGATGTGGAAATCTTAGGGTCCATCTTGGACTTCTGCTTACCACACAGGTCCGGAGGTGAGATATTCCATGGAGAATGTATAAAATGAGAAAAACATAGCATCTAGGAAAAGAACCATGAAGATTTCCAATATTTAATGATGAAAGAGAAGTATCTGAAATCGAGATAGAGAAGTAGAAGTTCTTTTAGTTATACTGTTATCATAACTGAAAGTCCAATATATTTAACCATAATACATCAAGTATTTAAAATCATTCATCTCTTATAGACTTTGTGACTTAATAAAGAAGCTTAATCTGACCTGAAAATATTACCAATATTTTAGACTCGTAAAGCAGTAGAGTTTCTAAACAAAGTAAGTTAGATATGACTTACTAAAACTTCCTTATTTTACCAGTGATGATACAGATATTGTGACTTTGCCAAAGTCATTCAGACAGTGAAGAGCTGAGCCACAGCTCATGACTCTAAAATCAGACTTGGGTTTTTCCTTTAACTGTTCAGTCGGGCTCATGAGATTAAGGTTGGCCATGATGCTTTATGCAGAAAATTATACTCAATATTGAAGTTATTTAAGAGACACAATTCTATTCCTTCTTTAATCCATCCTTATGATGTAGCAAGGAAGCCTGAGGATGTTCTATGTCTTCAAAAGATAATCCTCACAAAATCCCTTCACTTGTTTTACCAATCACACTTTCAAACAGCACGCAAGAGGTCATGTAAATATGTTATTAAACCATTTTGTAGAGTTGCTACATATTCTAAAGTGATGATTTGATCTTTTTCCTTACTTCTCCAGGAAGTATTCCTCAATAATTTCCTTTATATTACCCATCCAAGCAGCTATAAACATTAGTTGATATTATTTGATTCCATTTCAAACATATTGTCTTCATTTCTGTTGAAAACACTTGAACTATGTTATAAATTTCTTTCTATTGCAAGCATATTGTATCCATTTCTAGTGAAACACTCGAGCTATGTTGTAAATTTTCTATATTGGACACCCCCACCAGTCCTTTCCATACAAAGTCTGTTTGGAAAAACTCCAGCCATGATTAATCTAATGAGAAAGGTCGGGGCAACATTGAGGTAACCTGGCAACCAAGGAGAGAGGACTAGAATGCACATGCTTGAACAATGACAACTTCACTGTTCTAGTCAGTGGGGACAGTAGACACTGTTGAGTGAGCATGTATATTGTGTGGCCATCACATTCAAAATGACTGAGCAAGTAGAGCAATAATTCTGCACCAAATTTTGAGTTATGCTTGAACATTCCTCCACAGAAACTATTCAAATGATTCATAAGGCTTTCAGGGATAATGCAATGGGTGCAGTACAAATAAAAGTGTGGCACAAATGCTTCAAAGATGGTCAAGAATCTGTTGAAAGTGATCCACATTCTGGAAAGCAACAAATAGGACACCTGAGAAGGGTGAACGTGTACGGGCTTCTGGCTTTTCCCAAAACTAAAATCATATTTGCAAGGGAAGAGATTTCAAACTGTCAATAAGATTCAGGGAAATACATGGGAGCAACTGATGGAGATTCCAACAAAGGATTTTGTGGAGTGTTTTGAACAGTGGAAGAGATGCTGGGAGAACTGTGTGAGGTCCCAAGGTACCTACTTTGAAGGGGACTGAGGTGTCATTGTTCTATGTACAATGTTTCTTGTATCTAGTATCTTCTTCAATAAATTTCTCTTTTTCATAATGCATGGATGGATACTTTCTGGACAGACCTCATATGTGGGCAATCAATAGCTATCTGTTACTCATCCATGGAGGACCAGAATGTCCATTGGCTTGGGAACAGACAATAGTAGTTTTGAGTTCAGCTTTTGCTACTTAACAAGTGTATGATTTTGAGCAATTACTCCTCTAAATCTGTTTTATCTGCCTTTGTACATGTGTGCGTGTCCCAACAAAACTTTATTGATGAGCACTGAACTTTGAATTTAAATAATTTCTATGTGTCATGAAATAATATTATTCTTGTTTATATTTTTTCCCAACCATTTAAAAATGTTAAAACCGGCCCTGGCCAAGATAATTAGGTTGGTTAGAGTATAGCCCCAGCACACTAAGGTTACAGGTTCGATTCTTGGTCAGGGCATATACAAGAAGCAACCAATGAATGCATAAGTAAGTGGAACAACAAACTGATGTCTGTCTTTCTCTCTCTCAAATTAATAAATAAAAAATTTTGATAAAAATTTTAAAGCCACTCTTAGCTTGCAGGGATCATACAGAAACAGGATTTGGCCCACAAATCCTGTTGTGGGTCAAGAATTTGGCCCACAGGCTATACTTTGCTGATCCCTGTTTAGGAGAATTAGAAAAAGTCACCTCATTCTCCAGTAAGACATTTTATAAGTTAGATTATTATTTCTCGATAATAGCAATTATGACAGACATTAAGTCATTCTGTATAAATTATACAAATTAAAAATATTGGAAATAAAATAATAGAAAATTATCACTGTTTGAAAATACAGGGTGGGGCAAAATTAGGTTTACAGTTGTGAGTACATAAAACAGTTTATTTTTGTATTATTATTTATGAATTATTGTATTATTTTCCATATGAACAACTATAAACCTGATTTTTCTCCACCCTGCATATTATAACTCTTCAATGGTAGTCATATTTGATTTTAGAAAATAATAAGACTTGGGGGTCTTAATACATTAATGTCCCATCAAAATCACTTCCCTCTATGTTTGCAGTTGATTTCAATGATCAGGTTTTTTTTTTAAATAAAGCCTTTTTTTAAGATTTTATTTATTTATTTTTAGAGAGGGAAGGGAGGAAGAGAGAGAGACAGAAACATCAATGTGTGGTTGCTGGTGGCTGTGGCCTGCAACTCAGCCATGTGCCCTGACTGGGAATTGAACCTGCGATGCTTTGGTTCACAGCCTGCACTCAATGCACTGAGCTATGACAGCCAGGGCTTCAATGATCAGTTTTTACAGTTGTAGTATCTCATATTTTTTATAACTCTTCATATTAGATTTAATGGTGTGGGGACTGACTGTGGGAGCAGGAGGTGGGCTGGGCAGAGGAAGGCAAAGGGGGAAAAATTGGGACAGCTAAAAAGAATAACAATAATAAATAAATAAGGAAGATTTATGAAAAATAGTTTATTGATGTCCAATGACAGAATTTCAACATTGATGCCATTACACATGTAGAAAAATGCAAAGAAAAAGGAGGAAGACTCATTTTATTGTAATTTCCAAGATCTAAAACTAAATTTCAAAAGTATTTTATTTTATTTTTCTGTACTGGACCCACTAAAAACACCCTTAAGTGAAAGATTAATTGTACTGAAAGAATATCTGTTTTATCTGTTAAATACATATAAGAATACAGTAATGTCACACTTAATGTCATAGATGGGTTCTGTGACTGTAAGCACAATAATATACAATGAAACCAGTTTTACCACAGGCTGATACAAACAAGAGTTAATGTCCTATAGCATCATATCAACATTATAACAGTGCTATTTGAAGACCTACCATACCTAACTCATAATATTTTTATGATGACTTAATGAGATAACAGATATACCCCAGAGTGCACCATAGATTCTCAATGGTGTTGGCCACTTTCCCTCCATTACTTCTCATTCTTTCATGGTTAGTTATTTCTTTTCATCATACTTACAGTTTTTTAATAAATAATGGAGCCATCCTGTCTTTGTTCACATTATATGTGCCTTGGTTTTTATGTAAATCACTCTACAGCCTTTATTAAAATTCTATACATCTGATAAACATTATACATTCCCATCAATACCTATTGTTCCTTTATTGAGATTCTCAGCTGAGAGTGGGGTTTAATGTGGGAAAAACGAAAACTCTCTAGAAAAGCAGAAGAGAAATTCTAAAAAGGGAGAGTAGTAGGTGTCACTTGAAAAGCCCTCTAGGTCAGGGCTCCCCAATCCCTGGGCCATGGACTGGTATCGGTTCCTGGCCTGTGAGGAACCGGGCTGCACAGCAGGAGGTGAGCTTGAATGTAATGCACTTGAATCACCCCCAAACCATCCACCCCACTCTGGTCTGTGGAAAAATTTGTCTTCCATGAAGCTGGCCCCTGGTACCAAAGGGGTCAGGGACTGCTGCTCTAGGTGATTTAATGATCTACCCCCAAGTAGGGGCCACTGCTTCCTCCCCTTTGTGTCTTGCTCGCTGGGATCCCCAGATACTATTAGTAAATGTTCTTATGCATTTATTATTGAGAGTGAAATAAACTCCAGGGCACTTTTTCTTCTTTGTGGCAAATCATCACTCACCAACAATCCTTTGTTTCTATTAAAATTGGTCTAAGCTGCTTTTTTCTTCTTCTATATTCAATCTTACAATGGGCTGACCTCATTTACTTTTGGGGCCAGGCAGATTTATTTCTCTATTTCTTTAATCAATGTCTTTGGTTTAAGCTTAATGTTCATTTTATGTACTTTGTATTCAAAATGTTCATCTTCAGTCAAACTTGTTGTGACAATAACTGTAATTGCTGCATTTTTTTGTTTAGCCCTTCGGTATCACTTACTAACGTAATGCACTTGCTGGCAAACAAAGACGTGTTTCAGTTGTTCTTCATTAATTCTGATTCTTATTTCCAAACTGAGTTTACGCTCAGACTGCAGTGTGGCCATGAGACACAGCAGCTTCAGTACAATACCTTTCACGTTACTGTCCTAAAGAAATGTGTGTTAGATATTGAACAGGCTCCTTTCGGTACAACAAACAGTTCAAACACCAATGCAAACTGGCTCTGCTGTGAAGGAATTTAGTGGCTCATGAGATCTGAGCAGCTCAGAGAGCTGAGCCAAAGGGAATCGAGACAACTCATAGATTGTCGGTGACTAGAACTGCTAACTCATGCCTCTTGCCTGTGCCTTCTTTACCTCCCCATCCCTCATTTCTTCTTGTCTTTGACTGCTTTTGTTCTTTCCCAGCAGAGTTGGTATCTTCTTGCCCTCCGGTTCACCTCCTACCAGCTCCATGACCCAGATACAATGCATCTTCATACGCAGCTCCACACAGACCAGTTCGCAGGAGGCCTCTGCTTGGCTCAGTGTGGGTCACTTACCCTTCTTTGGACTAAGTCATTTTCGACGAGAGAGTGCGGCAATACAATCAGTCGTATGCTCACCCATGTCAATACATGGCAGATCACCACAAAAGAAGGCCTACATGGGCCAAACAACTGTATGTCCACCACAGATATGAATCATAGATGTGAAAGTTAGCATTAAATTATACGGCATAAGACATTCAACTTCTCCTGCCAAGAACTAGAGAAAAGGATACTTGGCTAGAGGATACTGTTAATTTACATTTTATTTCCTCAAGGAAACAATTTCTGTGTTGTTATACTCACGAAAAGAGTGTAGGCATTTTCCAAATCAAAACAGACTTCAATTTAAGGTTACATTAAATAAAGCAAATTTTCCTTAAAGAAATGACCAGAGGTCACACGCCGCCTCACTGACCAGGGAACCACAAGCCTGCGCACAAACGCCAGTGCGCTGTGAAGCAAGCCTGTGCTGCGGGTGGAGGCCGGACCCAAGAGAGGCTTCAGGAGTCCTGTGAGCGCTGGAGTTCTGAACCAGCAGCACTCTGCAAATAACCCACTGCCGATTAAAATGAGCTTTGCCACCAAGGTCGTGAGCAAAAATATGAGATGTCTTGAGTATTAGATGACTAGGACCAGCCAGGCTTACCCTTTTCAAATTCCAATCCTACAGAATGTTGAGAATAACATTAACCACCTAACTAAACTACTCACGTGCTGTTAACTAAAGGGGAGCAACCTAATCCTGGCTACTCACCAGGCCATCCACAGACTGGCAGCATTGACGTTAAATCTATATTGGCTTTTCAATAAACCCATGAAAGCATCAATACAAAGGCAGGAGAGGTCATTCTGTTAAACAAGCTAGGCTAAATGGAAATACTGGGAAACAGCTTTAGCCAGCTTAAAATAAAGGCATTTCAGAGTTAGACTGCAGGCCTTAAAAGGCGGAGCTCTAAACAGAAACAAATCCCACACCCCCACAAAGTAACAGGGGTTATTATTACTAGTGCAGCATTTATGTTGGGACACACCTACGAACTGCAATGGGGAACCTCCGTTTGTAACAGTGACATTGACAGCACAGAGTCCTGCAGGTTCTGTGGATACGTTCTCACGCATGCACATGAGCTTGAGTTTGCTGTCTGTGTGTCTGTCTGAGGTTCCCACCATCTTAATGCCCTGCCATTCCCATCTCCCAGAAGTTCTCCATAACTGACATCTTCCACCACAAATTTCCAGTTAACTGCTCCTACTAGAAAGAAAGAACAGCAGGATACTTGACCAAATAATACTGCTTCAATGTATACTTTGTTACATTCAAGGAACAGGTATAGGTGTTTTCTAAATTAAAACTATTTAATTAACTATAATTCAAATCAAAGTTATGATAACTGAAGGTAAATTTTTCTTATAGTAATGACTAGTGGACAATCATCTTTGAAATACTATGCTCTTTTACCTTGAAAATGTTTTAAAATATTTTTTACTTTTCTCATTTTTGGAGCTCAAGAAAATGAAAAATAACTGAGCCTTCCTATTTCATCCTCTCTCTATATAAATGTACTTATTTCAAATGTGTACATCTGTTCAAATCTAACTGGGGTTGAACACACTAGCATCAAACTATATTACTAATTACAATGTTTCTCTTTTTTTCATTGATGCCTGAATACAGTTATCTCCATTTTACCACCACCACTTTCCCTGCCCCACCTACCTGCACCTCCCACCCTCAATCCTATCCCCCTTTGGCTTTGTCCATGGGTCTTTTATACATGTTCATTAATAACCCTTTCCGTTCTTTCCTATGTTATTCCCTTCCCCCTCCCCTCTGGTTACTATCAGTTTGTTCTTTATTTCAATGTCTCTGGTTATATTTTGCTCACTTGTTTGCTTTGTTGATTGATTAAGTTCCACTTATAGATGAGATCATATGGTATTTGTCTTTCATCACCTGGCTTACTTCACTTAACATAATGCTCTCCAGTTCCATCCATGTTGTCGAAAAGGGCAGGAGTTCCTTCTCTTTTTCTACTGCATAGAATTCCATTGTGTAAATGTACCACAGTTTCTTGATACATTCATTTACTGATGGGCACTTACGCTGCTTCCAGCACTCAGCTGTTGTAAATTGTGCTGCTATGAACATTGGGGTGCATAGGTTCTTTTGAATTGGTGTTCCAGGATTCCTAGGGCATAGTCCCAGCAGTGGAATTGCCAGGTCAAAAGGCAGTTCCATTTTTAGTTTTCAGAGGAAATTCCACACCATTTTCCACAGTGGCTACACCAGTCTACATTCCTACCAACAGTGCACTAGGGTTCCCTTTTCTCCACATCCTCTCCAACACTTGTTGCTTGTTGATTTGTTTATGATGGCCATTCTGACCAGTGTGGAGTGGTATCTCATTAAAATAGAATTTTTATCATTTATTTTTTTAAATATATATTTACCAAACTTCCTCAGACACCAATAATTAAAAGTCTATATAACTGAATGAAAAGAGAAAAAGTCCCTAATTATAAATATTTTACAACAAACATCAATGAATCCAGTTATAACAATTCTATCAAAAAGCCAAGAGATTTAGTTGACTAGACCTGCCCAAATTGCTAACTCATCCCTGGTGTTGCTAATGTTTTAGGTAAAGGTAT
Source organism: Tonatia bakeri (assembly GCA_004024845.1). NCBI lineage: Eukaryota > Metazoa > Chordata > Mammalia > Chiroptera > Phyllostomidae > Tonatia > Tonatia bakeri. The sequence continues at coordinate 47,624 of PVIA01002282.1, read as the reverse complement.
AATGTGTGATTTTGTATATTAGTTAGTGCATAGTACTCCATAATGTTGGCAGAAGTTTCAGATAGAAAGAAAGAACCATAATTCATCTCCATCAACACCCCAGCAAATGAGATTTGGCCACCACGAAACAAGTTTGGGCTCTTGCCAGTCTGTCATATTAAGCTGTAATTGACCAATGGAGGCAAGAACTAATAAGAAGCAATACAAAAATATAAGTACAGATAGGATGATTTCATAAGCTTTCAACCTTGTTGCTGCCCTCTAAAGTGAGGTTCAGAGCTAAGTGGACTGTGCCCGTCAGAATAACCTGTGGTTATAGGAGAAATTAAAAGAACACAATACTCACAAGCCTTCTCATGGATACAAATAGCTCTCTTCTTTGGTGCTTGTGAGAGAGCCATAGTCTAATGACAAAAAATAAGGATCTTGTCGGAATTCTTTTTGTCAAACTGGCAAGCGATGTGGTTCACAGATGGGGGCTTTGCCACGTCTCTCAACACCTTTGCGCAATAACAGCTGAGCTGATGCCTTCTGCACCTGCCACAGCTTCTAGAGAAGCTTCAGAGGAAGGCCAAAGAATAGTAAATTACAGCTGACTAGCCAAAAGAAAACAAAGATGATTATATCTTTAATGGGAAGAAAATAATACCCCATTGAAACTTTGTCTTTTACACATGGTTGTTTCTTCTATGCCTATGGTTTGCCAAAATAATGAAAAGTCATAATCATTTTCTTGAGCATGGAAACAAAGCTTAGCAGTGGTTGATTGTTTTTTCCTTGTTTTTTTTTTTTTTTGTTGTCCTTTACCAATATTTTTGCTCTATAAACTCATTCTAGAAAACTTTGAAATTATCAATAATACTTTAAAAATTCTGTCATCCTCCTATCCAGAAATAACCACATTGTGTTGGGAAATTTTGTAAATGTTTAATCTATGCATAGATTTTTAAATGGATCATACTGTATATAGTATATTACAATATTATTTTTAATATTTAGTAGTGTACATCTATAAGATTTTAATTGCTACCTGATACAGCATTGAGTAGAGTGTAATTTATTTCAGTAATCATGTATCATAGACATTTAGTTCACTTCCAATTATTTATCATCATAGATAACATCATAATGAACTGACTTATGCATCAGCTTTGCACCGTCTGTCCTGGGGTAAAATTACTGAGCTAACACATATACCAAGATACAAGTTGGTTTTGAGGTAAGCTTTTCCTCGTCACTGTATAAATTGGTTTTCACTGCCCAAGACATGGATTGGTCTCAACGAGGGGTGACCAGGGTGGGTTGAAGTGATAGAACAGGTTCCTCGTACATTTGGAGGGTTTCAGGTGAAAGGCTGCCTTGCACTGACACTTCTACTCACCCTCTTTAAATCATATGCTCTTAACATGGGTAGGAAAAATCCAAATAGTTTCCCTTAACTTTGAAGATGGCATGAAGGGTAAGTCTCATGCAGTACCAGCGAGAAAATGTACAGGACTCACTGCAAAATGAAAATGAGGAACCCCTCATTCAAAAATTCTTGAGAATGTCTGGACTGCAACAGTAGAGCATTAGACCAAGCATGGCCCTCCCGGGCCCAGGGTCCTGTGCAACTGCACAGGTCTCAGGCGTGCACAGCAGCCTTGGTCTCATGTTCACCCAGAAGTTATCTGCCTGATCACTTGGTCACACACCTCCAGGTGTCTGGCCTACTGTTTTACATCTCAGAACTTCATATTGCTGATGGCCAGCAGGCAGAATCCTTTATGCAACTGCTGATGTAACCATTTGTTACTTCCCATTAATTATATCCTGCCACACTTTCCCTACACTTCACAGGGGGAAAAAAATCACTCTAATTCTATAAACAAATAATGTCCTCTTCTGTCAGTGAGAAGATTAAATTTACAGCAAACACACTTAACCCAGTAAAGACGAAGCTTCCATAAAAATAACACTGAAACACAAACCTCATTAACTAATGTTTTTTTCCACAGCCAGAAAGTTTGTGTATGTTTGTACATTCGTGCTTTAAATCAATAAACACAGCATACTTAAAAAAAAAGTTTTTAATTTAAAAAGTCCTGGTCTGTGTGTTCACATTGAATTAAAGAAATCAACGCAAAACTAAAGGAAATCAGGCAATGGTTTGAAATTAGGCAGCCAAGAGACATTTTATAAGCAGTGCCTCCTTTGCTATTGCTTTTGGCTTGGTTTCCATGGAAATGTATATTCACTGCAAGCCAAAGTTTTTTTTGTGGTCTTAGCTACAGGGGGAAAGAGTAGAAATAAATGCAGAGAAGTAGTCAGAAAAAAATGTTGATTTAAAGTATGGGTAAGGCACATAAAGCTTTAGAAAGTGAATGAAATTCTGACAGGGCCCATCAAGTCCTGAATATTTTGTGAGTAAACTATCTCTGGATGCAGCAACATTAACAAAAGAAAGACAGAAAATATGTGTGCATTAGCACCAATATATTAAAACAGGCTTTAGGTGTAATCTTGGCCTTTGATTATTCATTCATTAAACAGACCATGTTACATGCTGACTATATACCAGATACCATGTTATGTGCCAGGGCTACAGAGGAAGGAGTTTAGTTCATTTCTCTGTCTGGTAAAGGGTTAAAAAATGTTTACTTATTCAGCATCAAACAAAAGTATAGGGGCATCTTTTTGGTGTTGGACTCAGTAGACTACAAAGACAAATATAAAAACAAGTAAGACTGTTCCTGTGAGGTATAAAATGGAATGGTGGAAGGGTTGGAGAACACTCCTAATAGTTTCAATTTAATGCAATATGATAACATACCACTGAACAGGCCATAAGTTCCCACAGGTACAGTCTGCACAATTCAATGCAAAATATGAAAGTACTCTCAATTGGGTTTCAAATTAGAGGAGGCAAAAAGGAAATAACAGAGTCATGTGAGTGAGGAATATAAGAGAAAATGAGAGAATGAAAGAGTAGATGAGTAATTTAAGAAAAGTAAAAACAGACTTCTGACCAAGATGGAGGCATAGGTGGACACACCGTGCCTCCTCGCACAACCAAGATACGGACAACAATAATTTAGAAACAGAATAACATCCAGAAGTGACAGAAAATTGATCTAAATGGAAGTCAGACAACCAAGAAGTTGAAATAGACCCATTCATGCAGACCGGTAGGAGGGGTGGAGTGGGGCAGCCAGGCGTGGGTCAAGGCGCGGAAAGCAGAGAGAGTTGGGACCAGGTGCATAAGGCATCTGGGGCTTGCAAGACCACAGTGGGTGGACCCTGAACGCACAAGCAGCAGCTGGCAGACCCCGGCCGAGGGGGGCAACTGGCAGACCCGACCAGGCAGCGATTGTAAAGCAAGGCACTGCAAGCAACCCAGGATCCCAGCGCTGGGAAACAGAGTCTCAGGACACTGATAGAGGACACCTGTGGGGGTTGTGGTGCACAGAAAGACATCCAGCCTCACAGGAAAGGTCCTTGGAGAGTCCCACAGCGTGCACAAGCCCACCCACATGGGAATTGGCACCAGAGGGGCCCAGTTTGCTCAGGGGGAGCAGCAGAAGGGGTTGAGGTCCCACGGAGAAAAGAGCAAGCGCCATTGTTCCCTCTTGACCCCATCCCCACATACAACATCACAACCCAGCGATTGGGGTGCCCTGCCCTGGTGAACAACTAAGGCTCCTCCCTCACCATAACAGGTGTGACCAGACCAAAAAAAAAAGAGAGAGAGAGAGAGAGATGGCTCAAACAGAAGACCAGATGAAAACCCCCTGAACTCATTCTTTTAAGCAACTGAGAGGTAGCCAACCTATCAGATGCACAGTTCAAAACACTGGTGATCGGGAAGCTCACAGAATTGGTTGATTTTGGTCACAAATTAGATGGAAAAATGAAGGCTACAATAAGTGAAATGAAGAAAAATACACAGGGAACCAATAGTAATGGAAAGAAAGCTGGATCTCACATCAATGGAGTGGACCAGAAGGAAAAAAGAAACAACCACACAGAAAAGAATGAACAAATAAGAATTCAAAAAAATAAGGAGAGGCTTAGGAACCTCCAGGACATCTTTAAACGTTCCAACACCCGAATTATAGGGGTACCAAGAGAAGAGGAAGAGCAACAAGTGGAAAAGTTATTTGAGCAAATACTAGATTTTCCATCTGGCAAAAGAAATAGATTTTCAGGAAGTCCAGGAAGCTCAGGGAGTCCCAAAGAAATTGAACCCAAGAAGGAACACACCAAGGCACATCATAATTACATTACCCAAGGTAAAAATGAGGGAGAGAATCCTAGAAGCAGCAAGAGATAAGGGGACAGTTACCTACAAAGGAGTTCCCATCAGACTGTCAGCTGATTTCTCAAAACAGACCTTGCAGGCAAGAAGGGGCTGGAAAGAAGTATTCCAAGTCATGAAAGGCAAGGACCTGCATCCCAGATTGCTTTATCCAGCAAAGCTTTCATTTAGAATGGTAGGGCAGATAAAGTGTTTCTCAGATAAGGTCAAGTTAAAGGAGTTCATCATCACCAAGCCCTTGTTTTATGAAATGTTAAAGGGACTTATCTAAGAAAAAGAAAATAAAAAACATGTATAGTAAAATAACAGCAAACTCACCATTATTAACAACCACACCTAAAACAAAACCAAAAGAAACTAAGCAAACAACTAGAACAGGAACAGAACCACAGAAATGGAGATCACATGGAGGGTTAGCAACAGGGGAGTGGGAGGAGGAGAGAATAGGAAAAGGTACAGAGAATAAGTAACATAGATGGTGGGTAGAAAATAGATAGGGGGCAGGCAAGAATAGTATGGGAAATGTAGAAGCCAAAGAACTTATGACACATGGACATGAACTAAAGAGGGGGAATGTGGGTGGGAGAGGGTGTGCAGGGTGGAGGGGAGTGAAGGCGGGAAATGGGACAACTGTAATAGCATAATCAATAAAATAAAAAAAATAAACAGAGAGAGGAAGGGAGAGAGAGAAAGAAAAAAAGAAAAGTAAAAAAGATAGAAAAACCAGAGGAAAAAATTCTAGGAGAAAATCAGAGAGAAAAAGAAAAGAGATGAGGATAAAAGGAACAAGACCAACACTATCATGAAGAATGAGAGGTGCTGGGATCAAGTGCCTGCAGAAGGAGAGAAACGTAGAAAGATGGAGGTCTGTGAATTAAGGTTAGCACAAAACAGGACAGCGAGCTTCTTGTGTAATTCCCTGAGTCCTCTGTGTAACTGATCGAGTTAGGACCAGTCCACAGGGAAAGACATCTGTGGAGATGCTCAGCAGCTCTTGGAAGGTGACGGTTCCACACGGAGTATGTAGGATGGTGGCGCATAGAACAGGCTGCCTGCGGGAAATACAGCCTAAAGATCGCATCCTTGTAACTGCCAAATTTACACCTTTGTTTTATCTAAGAAAAGTCATTTGTCCAGAGAATAATTTAAAACAAATTCTATGTCAAATTTTTCCTACTGGGATTTTTCTTTTATATAACAGAAGCAAGTTTGAAACTTAGCCTTCATTATTTGAAATGGAAACAAATATTCAGTACTGTCATGATGAGTGCTATGGTGGCTGTCCTAGACATAGAGAAGCACTCGTTCATGGACCAAGTAGTTACCAAGGAGATTGAGTCAATAAATATATCATTTGTTAAAGATGCCAAGTTTTCTTATGAAGTATGATATTGGCAGACAGCTCTTGTTGGATGGTGACTTGAGTTTGCATTTCAAACCATGTAGCTTAATATTTAACCGGGTTAATTTCAATTATGTTATTAAGAAATGAAAAGAAAACATGTTAGCAGACAAATCTCCACAATATCTGTCTAAACACTCCGTACTCAGATGTGTCAAGAATGTGTTCACATCACTGTCTAAAAACCACTGCCTCAAGAGAGAGAATTACTCCTCATCAAAAAAATCAAAACAAGCCACTGATGAGTCAGTTTTACTTTATAAACGTATGTTAGACCAGAATGAACATTTAAACACTAACAAGTAATGTTTTATCACTCTATGTTACTTAGCAAAGAACACCTAACTAGGTATAAACGCCAGAGATCAAAATATAGTGGTTGGGGGCGGGTAATTTCTGACTTCATATTTTAAAATAACACTACTGTTCTCTGGATGAGAAGAAGGTAACCCCCGAGGCCAGAGAGCATTGGTAATTACAGACTACCACACAATGTGGTTATCTTTCCTACTTATACAAGCCACACACGTACCACCTCGGCCACCACCACTGCCACCATCCTCACCCTTTGCTGGCTTTAGTTCCCCTTTTGGTCTACAGCAGATTAGCTTCCCATAAAACATATCCACAATAGTCAGTGTTTTCACTGAAATGAAGTTTTGTTCTGCGACACACTAAATTCTGTAATTTATAACCCACTTCAAGAGTTCTGGATAAATCTAACACATTTGGACTCTGAAAGCAACTTCATATTATTCCAACTTGGGAGAGCAGAAATGTGAACATTGGGGTGTGTATCTGATCTTTGACCAAAGCAAACATGATCTTTTGGAATAATTCAAAGAGCAGTCTGCAGGGCCACAGGCCTAGTGATTGTTCAAAAATAACCTCACAGAGCATCTTTTATCTAAATACAGAACTGAAATGGAATGTTCTGTCCCCTCATGTATCCACACAGATGTTTCTACCAAAGCGGCTTTTCTGTAAAGCAGGTGCTCGTGACATCAGGTGATTGTGACACCGCATTAGAAGTGCTCAGCCTTCCAGCCCTTTGCTGGCTTCGTGCTCACATCTGTTATAGGAACTTTCCTCTGTCAAGCCATTTTTATTCCCAGCTGCCCACTAATTATTTAGTGGATGTCTAGTTATGCAAACACACTATAGAAAACCATCTTTTGTTACTCTTCCTAGAATTCAAAGTACTTTGGTTAAAGTCCTCCCAGTATTATTGCCATTGGATCCAAAAACACAAACATTTTAAACAGAGAGAGAGAGGGGTGAGCTGGAGGGTGGAAGTTGGGGAGAGGCTCCTTGCTTGGTAATCTTAGCTGCACATGTCAAGTCTTTCAGAGGCTGTGCTGGTTAAATGTTAGGGAAAAAAATTGCTTGTGCTCTTCTCCTCCTTGATGATGATTTGATAAATTAACTGTAGATGTCCTTTACCTCGGGAAATATCCCTAGAGTTTCTCAAAGAGAGAGGGTTTATGAAAGTTAGTAGTTATTTTTTTTACTGTCTCTCTACCCATAGTGCAGAAAGTTCTCATGTCTGGTTTGCAAATTGCATTGCTGAATTTCTGTGGCAGCTTGTCAGACAAAGAGAGAAGGGGTTTTGTAAACTGAGATTAACTAAATAGTGTGGTCTAATCCCGCCTCGTTTGTGTTTATGTGTGCTCCACTGTGGGATTTACAGCCTTAGCTCATGGAAAGGCAGAATAAACGCAGTAAACACAAAGAATCCAGGCTTTGTGTTTCTGGAATTAGGATCAGGTTCAGGTGGGAATTCATTGGAAGATTGATCTGAAAACAAGATACAGAAATTGAGAAAGCTAGGGGAAAAAAATCAAATTTCCTATTGGCGTTCACTTAAACTTATTTCAAAAAAGAAAGAGCAACATGCTCACATACACTCACTGTAAGAATGGACATATTCACAGATTTTTTTTTTGATAGAAAGTAGTTCCCAGTCTTGTTCTTTCTTAACAATGGTTTCCTCCATTTCTGACCCTAAGTTCCTGCCTCTAGAAGTACCAACCCAGTGTTAGAGGTCTATTTTTTTTTCTCTGCCATGCATCTGCAAAATTCTTGTACTTATAATCCACCAGGCTTGTCAGTGAAAAGATGGCAGTAATTGACAGAGGGCAGGGACTGTGTCCTCAAAGGTTAGGAGTAGAATGTAAGCTATGTCTAAAATGTTACCACCAAGGCTATTCTGCCTTATTAAGCTATTTCAAAGACTGCATTCATTCTTCTCCACTCCAGATCAAGTTGCCTGATAAGGAGCTTTTTATTATTTCTTCTCACCTGGATAAGAAAGGGTGTACATGGTATGAGAGGACCTTTTGTCAGACTGGTACATGCCCTTTGTGTTCGTGTTTTCCTTTTGTCCTTCATTGCCTCTCAGATTTTATGAGCTTTCACTTTGGGAGAGCTGAGGGCTGTAGGGACATAGGATTGTGATCATTTTAACTACACAGAACTGGTAGGATGTAATGCTCATAGCAAAGAAGCCAAAATAAGAAAACCTACATATTCGTGGTCTTATTGAATTCCTGTCTCACAAATGATCTTGTCAGTGATATAATAAAGCTGATTTATGTGGAAGGAAAAGGAGCAGGTCTGCATTGTTTAATGTAGTGAAAATAATGGTTAAATAATCTGAGAAACCTTTATGGATTGGACCAGCCATTAGAAATTGCACTAATAATCTCCCATAATATAAAATATCACATCCCTTAAAAATGTATAATGAACAAGGACTTATATTTAACAATATGGAAAATATTTCCCATTATATGTTAAAAATAAAAAGTATAAGTGGGAAAACAGTTTATCATTTTCTGGATAAAACATGGTAGGCTGAACAATTCACTTATCTTTGTTCCAACATGAAATCCCATTAAAATGACAGTAAAACTTTTTTTCTAAGATATCAATCCAAGAAGACAAAGCAAAAGGTAGAGGAAAGAACAACCAACTAGAGATGTCAACAAATGTTAGAAACTGAAAAGTGGGTGAAGGAGCAATAAGTGGACTAGTAGAACAGAGGAGACAAAAACTCAAGTGACTGAGGATGTGGCCGGGATGGGCCGACTAAATATATGAAATGTTGATAGACAGGCGGGGTGGGTAGGTAAGTAGATAGGTAGATAAATGATATGTTCATGCTTTAGGCACCAAGAAAACAGTGAAAATAGTTTGTATAATAAACTTCAAATCTGGGGGCTAGTGTATTACATGAAGTAATTTGGAAAATTTTGTATCCTCTCATGTTTTCAAGCTGACATTTAAATTTTTAACTTAAGTTTAATTATTTGAGAAGTTTAAACTAGCTAGCAAAATTATAAATATTTGTATATTTTAAATCCCAATTTTGAATGTATGTAATGGAATTTTAATACAGCTTCAACTTTATGGTCACTGTCACCCATTTAAAACCACATTACAAGGTCTTCTCTGATCACCATTCCTTTTCCCCTTAAATTTGTATTTTTATTATACCTCTCTCACAGCTTTATAATAAGCTATGCACTTTTATCCTTCAAAATCTTTTACTGATTTTACATCATATTTCTCTGTAATAAAAATATATAAACATTTTAAATATAAAAATTAATTTCCTGGTACCACAAAGCTCTAAGTAATCACATATATTCTAGTTGAGTTATTATGTCAAATACTATTACTATGTAATTGGTTAAAATACCATAGTTTTAAATTATTATAAATTTTTACAATTATGAAACATAAAAAGTAAAATTGTATTGGAAATATAGTTCATAATTAGAGAAATGAGAGTTGGGTTTGGACACCCCAATTAAAGGCTTCCTGAGGTTGCATTACACCTTGAGCAATGAACCTCAGTTAGATTTGCAATGGGTGCATGATAAATCTCCACTGCACGGTGGAAAAAGGTGATTTTGAAACAGAAGATGAGAAAGGAGAACCACTGAATCATCTTCATCTCATTTGTGCTCCAAGGGCCAATTAGTTTTACCAAAGAGTCTCCAGGGATATTAAATACCTGGAAATGGATTTCTTTAAAGCTGCTCATGCCCATTTACCCCTTGTAAAGTCCAGGACTCTGTAGGGTGTTGACACACTTCACTTAAATAAGAAGGCTATCTATCTCACTGAACAATAAGAACAGAGATAAGCTAATCCAAGATTGGATAATTTAGCAACCCAATGGTGTTATCAAGGACTCAAATTATCTGTAGCTTTCTGCTCTGCCATCCTTAGTGTAAACACTTGCCTTTTAAGCCAGCCTACCTCCTGGCCACACGGTGAAAACTGGATATATAGGCCACATACACACATGAAAATGTCCAAAGAAAGAGAAGCAAACTTATTCTGTGTATATCGCTTAGAAAAGAGAACCCTTTCCCTAAGATGCCAAGCCAACCTGCCTTCATGTCTCATTGGTCAGAAGAGCATCACATGCATAAGCCAATTGCTAGCAAAGAAAACGACCATGTGACCAAACTTTCAGCATCTCTGGGCCACAGCAGAAGAAGAGTTGCCTTGGTCCACTCATAAATACACAAACACTAACAAAAACTGATGAGCAGAAAAAAAGGTTTTCAGCAGATTTATGAGTTTGCATTGGGCCGAATGCAGCCCACAGATAGTATTTTGTGGAGACCCCAGATGATCAAGATCCCTCAAAGCACATGGTCACAGGGGAGAGGGAAGATACCTGAACAGACTAGGGAGTCTGAAGGAAGGATGAAGGGAGTTGGGGGTATACACTGGATACACAATCAATAGCACCTCCAGAAAGGTACGTTTTTAAAGCCTTAAAGGAAAAACATCAGGCTGTTACAATTGATGCTGATTGGACTTTACTTTCTTCCTTTTGCTTATTTCTAGTTAAAATGTTTTCCTAAATTTTATAAGAAGCACAAGATGACAAAAATTGTGTCAAAATATTTGATATGTGAGATTATCTCAGACAATATTTGAGTGAAGACAAAACTATCACAGATGAAAGATACATTAGGGCCACTGCTCTGTGCCTGTGCTCAAATTCTTTCTAATAATGAAGGTTTGGTCAAACTGGTAAAAGTACACTTCTACCTTTTTAAAGAAAAAGAAAATTGCTTTGCACATGTTGATTCATAAAGCTGGAAGGGACAGTGAAAAGTGACCTATTCTGTTCCCCCAACAATATTTGGAATTAAACAAGTATGGTGAGATAAGAAATAACTGAGTTTTTAAATTTAACTAGGACAGATTCTAAAGTTTGGTTGTCTAGGTTCTAGGTTCTAAAACCCTTACAATCAGATTTGTTCATGTATCTGTGAATCAGTGAACATTGGGGCTTAAGGTGGGTAAGACAATATTTCAGCAAGTGTGCAAGAGGAAACAACTTAATCAAAGGAATTAACTGCCATACAAATGACCGGTCACATGTATTATTAGTTAAATGGTAAGGACCACAAAGGAGAGAGTGACCACTTGATATAAAGGGCTGGATCTTAATATTTCCACTGCCTGGAAAGACAGTAGCTAGGAACAGGTACCAGAGCAAACAGACAATTTAAAAAAGTTATATTTTCCCAACTGCATACTCTATAGCAAACACTGTGCTTTAGATGCATCAACCCATTCGATGCCCCCAAAACCCTAGGTGATAAATCTGAAGCAAAGAGGTTAATGCCTCATCCAAGGTCACACACAGCAGGTGTGCATCATCAGGACTGAGATTTGAACCCAGGCAATGTTCATGACTTTTAAACACTACAATATTCTACCTCAACTATGCTAGCATGTAAGATACACGGAGACTCTGTGGTGCATTGAGGAAAAATGATTTAATAACCAGGTGGGCCAGGGTTTTAATCCTGGTTGTGTCACTTATGATCTTGAGTTTATGTGTCACTTATGATCCTAATCATTCTCTCCAAGAATCTAGTTTTCTTCTCAATAATACAGGAGAATAAATTCTGTTTAACAGAAGAAAGGTCTTATGAGGTTTAGAGTCCACGTTCATCAAGCAACTAACCCAAGAATCTGGCCCAGAAAAGACACTAGTGCGCTACTCTGCAAGAAGCACTTGAAACAACATAGCCCTCAGTTGAGGAGCACTATGGGAATATAGATGTAGTTAGACAAGATACCTGCTCTTACACCAGCTGTTGCAGAGATGGGTTCCTCTAACAAAAGCAATTTAAAAGATAAAGTATGCCCTGGATGGTGTACCTCAGTTGGTTGGACTGTTGTCTTGTAACCCAAAAGGTTGCAGGTTTGATTCCAGGTCAGGGCACATATCTAGGTTGAAGGTTCATCTCTGATCAGGGCACATGCAAGAGGCAACTGATCAATCTTTTATATTGCATTAATGTTTCTTTTCCTCTCTCTATAATCAATGAGCATGTCCTTAGGTTAGGATAATTAAATAAATAAATAAATAAATAAGATAAATTGCTGTGCAATCTATAAAAACATAATCCACTTGCCTATACCTTATAAATGATAACAATAAAAAATGTACATGAACACAAAAGATTAAAAATAAATAAACAGTGACTCTTTTGAGAGATGAGTAGAAATACTGGATTATTATATGTTAAAGTACTATTCTTGAACTTTTGCAAATTTATCCAATATGGTGCTAACCAGAACTAACCCAACCCCAACCAACCACAAAACAAAACCCAAAGAATCAATGATAAGAATTACAGGCAAAGTGAAACCTAGTTTTACATTTACTGGCCATATAAGAAATAGAAACCTCAGAACCGGATACAGGTACATGGTACCTCCTTCTCCCTAACTGTCAGGGAAATAATGAAGTAACAATTGTCCTGTTTTCTATAAAATGTTATTGGGTAATATAAAAGAAGTTTGAATAAACACAGCAACAGAATATTCAGGGATTTAGTTTTAAAGGGCTGCAAGATATTTTTGCTGTCAAATTGACAAAGATTGTAAAGTGGTACCACCCCTACTATCTTCTTTAGGATTTGTGATACTTTTGATCATATAGATAAAATAAAATTAGAAAGACAACACGAAAGCATTCTGTGAGCATTTATAGACATGAGTCAGGCACATGAAATAGCTTTATCGTTCATGTTCCACTGCAGTAATGTTCTGCTGACACCCCACTTGGGCTTCTTCAGTTCAAGACCAATGATTTCTAATCCCTTCTTATTTCCTGGTAAATCTCACAGCAGCAAGCACTGACATTTTTCATTGTTCCAATGACTTTGAAATCATATTCAAAATTAGGGACATGTTTTGTAAAAGAGAAAAACCCCAAAACCAAACTTCATTGTCTATTTGATGTGCTTCTCAAAGGTCTTTGAATGGGAAATGTTGGCAGAAGGACATTTTCCATGGTTATTTCTCCAATTTTTCTCTTACAAAATTACAGAGAGAAAGAGAGAGTTTCTGAAAAATAGAAAAATAGTCTTGGTTCTCATCAGAGCTCCAGATTGAGCTAGCTGAGTGCTCTGACTGCTAGTCAGTTTCAGCACCCACTGGGCACTCCAAATCAGTACTCATCAGGTGACCGGCCTTGCTGTTCCTGGGCGTTCTTGTTTCAGTAGTGAAGGCGCCTCCTGACAAGCTGCTAATCTCTAAGTAGCTAATGAACTACCTCAGCCATAGCGTCTTATGCTCAGTTCACCTTGGCTAAGACTCTAACACAAAGAGAAAGAAGAGTTTAGTGCCTTCTTCTTTAGAAAGAAACCTCATTAAACTTAACTTAAACCCTTAGGGTTCCACATCATCATACAGGATGTAACGGAGGCCCACAAAAGGCAAGCAGTGAGCCTGTATACAACTCCCTGGAAAATAATCTGAACGCAGGTCTGTCTGACCCCACAGGCCATCTCTTAACTCCTTCACCAAACCACCTTTTTAAAGTTTCAGCATCCAAAGCCTCTGCTTTTACCCTCTGTGTGGGGAAGAAAAAAAAAAAAGAAAATACCAACCCCAAAATATAAAATACAACTGCTATGACTTATATTTTCTTTAATCAGAAGGAGATAGTCATTGCCTTTCCTTTTATTCCATTTTAGAAATTAACTCCAAAGAGAATAGCTGGCTGATTTGGCCATAACAGCTAGATTTTGTGTATTTCATCAACTCTAAAATATAGAATTAACTCAATAAAAATTCCTTCATGTGAAGAACAATCAATTGTCAGATTGATTTTGAAATCAGTTGTAAGATAATACATGTTTTTGGAAACTCGAAAATATGGTAAATAACACTAGCCATGTGCTGGCTAACTTAATGAGACTTCAGTTTGCAAACTGTGCTTCTTGCAAACAAGAACTTTGTTTCACCCTTCGTGGACTCTAAATACATATTGTTGAACAACTGCTTGAATGAATAAACATGTTCTAGAAATCATTTTATCACACAAATCAATTGATTTTGAACAGAAACTTAAACATTTCATTCACAATAGCTCCAGTTGCTCCACATTCTTACCAACTCACAATGTGGGACGTGTCAAACTTGTTTTTAGTTTGGCCATTCTAGTGGATATATTTGAAATGATATCTCATCATGGTTTCAAACTGCACTTCCTGGTCGCTAACAGTGTTGAATCCCTTTTTATGTGCCCTTTGGTCTTTATCTTCCTTTGTGAAGTGCTTGTTCAAGCCTTTCATCCATTTTTATTGAGGTATCTTTTTATTGTCAATTTGTAGAAAATCTTTATCTATTCTGGATAAGAGTCCTTTGTCACATGCATGTATTGTGAATACCTTCTACCAGTTTGTGTTTCGCTTAGTCATTGTTTTAGTGACTTCTTTTGCTAAATGATTGTTACTTTCAATGAAGTTTATTATATGATTTTTTTTCATAATTTGTGCTTTTTGTTTCCTGTCTAAGAAATCTTTGCTAACTTCAAGGTCACAAAGATATTCCCCTGTGTTTTCTTTAAGATATTTCATGGTTCTAGCTTTTACATGTAAGTCTGTGATCTGTCTCAAATTTATTTTTACTTATAATGTAAGGTAGAGGTTAAAGTTCACATTTTCCACATGAATATCCACTTGTTCTATCACCATTTGTTGAAAAGACCTTCCTTTGCCCAGTGAATTTCCCACTGACTGGGGTGCCTTGATGGAAGAGTAATTGATTGTATATGTGTCAGTCTATTTCTGGGTCCTATTCAGTTTCAATTATCTGTTTATTCTTACACCAACGCCTTGGTTTCTTGATTATTTTAGTGTTGTAATGCATCTTGAAATCAGGTGTTTGTTATGTTTTCCATTGTACTTTGTTCATTGGGATTGTTTTGTCTGTGCTAGATTCTTTACATTTCCATATAAATTTTAGAATGTGTCAATTTCTTCAAAAGTTTTAGAATTTATTTAGAATTTAGAACTTTCTTTTAAAAAGTTTGGACTGTGACTGAGACTGCACTGAATCTATAGATCAGTGTGGGGAAAGTGGGCATCTTAACGATACCGAGTCTAACAATCCCCAAACACGATGTATCTCTATTAACTCAGGTTTTCTTTCACTTCTCTTAGTAACATCTTAAAACTTCCAGGGCAGTGTCTTGCACACTTTCCAGTAGACGTACTGTAAGCTATTTGATTTTGTTTGGGCATTTTATATTATTGTAAATGGCATCGTTTTTCAAATTTTGCTTTCTAATTTTTAACTGCTAGTACACAACAATTTGATTGATTGTTTTATAACAATCTCTTATCCTACAATTTGGCTGAATTAACTTATTAGTACTTGTAGTCTTTTTGTAGATTCCATAGAATTTTCTTATACATCATTATATGATCTGCAAATAGAACAGTTTTACTTCTTCCTTTCACATCTAAATAAAGTTTTTTTTCTCTTTCCTTATTCTGGCTGGGACTTCAGAACAACATTGTATAGAAGTGGTAGGAATGGACATCCTTGCCTATATCTAAATCTTAGGCAAAGGTATCTAGTATTTTACCATTAAATAAAATATAACTTTAGGCTAGCTTTTTATAGATGCCTTTATTAGGTTAACAAAATCTTATTTTAGTACTAATTTGCAAAGAATTATTTTTTACCATGAAAGGGTGTTGACTTTCATACTAAATATTCTTTTTTTATCCTTAAAACTCAAAATTCAGAATTATTTTTGATTAATTTTATCCAGAAGTCCATGAGCTCTTATCAGAAAAGTAATGATAATGAGGGATACTTTCAAATTTAGAACTTAAATTGTATCAGCAAATATAAGATCAGGGGAAAAAGTGATTAGACATTAGAAAGATCTATAGGGATATTTAACAAAATTCCTACAACATACTTGAAAGACTCCTACAGAATAAAAGAAGAAAATTTTGCAATCTACTAGGGTGTAATTTCTCAGTTAATGTTATTAAAATAGCCATTATCCTAGGCAATTCTTAATTATGATTTGTCAATGGTCAAATCTATATATTGTAGACACCTAAAAACACAACAATGCTACGAGAGAGCCAAGTGCAGGTTCCCCCTCCTCTTGGAACCCACACGTCCTACAGAATCATGCAACAAAAATGTTGCATTGTTTTCTTGTCCAAAGTCATTATTTGGTGTAGCTTTTAATTGAGTATCCTACTTCTTGCATCATTATACATTCCTAGGAATTCAATTAAACTAGTTGATTGTTTTTAAAATTTCATTTAGATACAGTTGTAGATCCCAAAGCAATATGTTTTCACAATTTAATGAAGAAAACACTGCTTTATACTTAAGACGAAATGGAATAAAGGTAGAGGCATTCTGTGCCCAGGAACATATGACTTTAATAGTCTAACCAAAATAAACAGAGATGCTCTACCCTCTCCCTTACAAATCAGTAAGCTGCCTACACCAAGTTCTTCGGTGAGACATAAAGAGGTCTTGTGAAATCACAAGCTAACCTCACAATTGAAATCAATCTTGAGGAGTAAAACGTTTCCTTAGGAAGACTCTTAAAATGTACATGCCACTACAGAAGGCTCGCTGAGCCCCAAAACCACTATATCAAAACATGGTCTCACTTATAATATCAGCAACTTTTTACCCCAGGAAACAGTTAGCAAGGGAATGGAAGAGCATAAGATAGGAAAATTAAGTATTGAAGAATAGGATAATTTTTTAAATTAGGAGAGCATATCAGTAATAGAAAAGAAGTGATCTCTCCTCAGAACCCACAGACCCAGTAGACAAGCCATATTTACTTTAGGTGGGTGTTAAGCACAGCCTGGGGTGAGCACATGCAGAGGAGGCCTGGATCCTCCACAGACCACTCTTCCAGAAGGTGACTGGTCCCAAAATGAGAGTCAAAGGAGATTTGCCATGGCATCCTGAATAAGATCAAAAGTAAAGATAAATTGTGTTGACCATACCTGCTTATCTAAGTCAGTCTTACAGACTTCACTGTTCACTTATAAATAAATTTCATTACCAAATTAATATTTCAAAGAAAATCTAAGTTATCTGCAGAATATTTTGAATAAAGAGAAAAAGGTGACTTATTTCCAGGAGCTTCCCACAAATACCTCTCCTGACAAGTCATATTTTCTGCTCCTTTTGACCTTCAACAGCTACAATTAGAATCACTTCTTTGAATAAGAACATTGTTCCTCAAACTTCAGTCATGAAGAGAGAAATAATCTCAAGAACCCTAATGTTAATATTAGATGTGCTTCCTACTCTTTAAATATGAGCAAATATAAAACCAGGTATAAGTACCTTATAACTCTTATGAAACTACAGATCAAATAACTATATAATTTATTTTAAATTAAGTCATAAACCACCAAAAATCAAATTTTCAACATTAATATAAAGAGATAGCCAGTAAATGTTAGTCAAAATACCAATATAGGATTGAATCCTGTGACAATTGGTTCTTTTGGGCTCAGAAGCCTAAAGTAGAGGGCACTGAATGGTGATTCAATTTCTCTATCATTTGTCTACGTGAAGAACTGTGAATCTTCTGTAGAAAATACGTATCTCAATCTGTCATCTCAAACATCCTAGAAATTAACATTTTACTTTCTATATACCGACTTATTGCCTGCCTCTAAGCCCTGTTTGCCCCAGGCTGGCAACACAAAGGAAGCCTTACTTTTCGGGGAGTCCACCCTGGAATGGCATCACAGGGTGTCTCCTTGTGCCAGTGCGTTGGGGAGGTTGGGGGAGGGGCCTGGCCTGTCAACATCGGTCCTCACAGATTCCTGCTGGAATGCCTGTCACTCATTTCTGCTTGATCCCAAGCAGGCTGCTCTCTCTGGGTCATGCTTTGGGGCACAGGAATCCTTTCTGAGGCTAACTAGCACCCCACTTCCCCCTACATACTATGCAGCCTCTATTCTTGGGGAAAAACACAGCAACGCTACGAGAGAGCCAAGTGCAAGTTCCCCCTCCTCTTGGAACCCACACGTCCGACAGAATCATCCTGCCTAGAATCTTTCTTAGCTGCTTTCCTCTCATTGAGAGAACCAGAAGGGTTCTGAAATATGACCTAGCAGAAGCACTGAGAAAAAGATATACAGATGGAGAAAGTCAAAAGACAAATGACTGACCATCCTGGGAAAGAGACCACCCTAGTCTACCTCCCAGCTCTACGATATTGTCTGTGTGGTTTGCCACCTTTAAAATGAAGAATGAATGAGATAATAGATATATGTAATGATCCTGGCACAGTGTAACAGTTCAAAAAACTATAACCATTACCATTAGTATACTCCAAACATCAAAGTAAGCACCTTGTCACCTCAACTCCTAAAAGCTTCATTAGTTCTTGTGCTCTATTAACAGGGCATTTTGTTAATATTTGAGCAATATTTAAGCTGTGGAGAATTAAAGCCAGACACATAGTAGTTATATGGTAGATACAGAATAGATACACAGCATGTTCTCCTTGCCTTCAAGTACTTAGTTCAAAGAAGAACTCTAAACTATTTAAATAATTTTATACAGATATGGAAGGAACTAGAAATGAAAAGGGCTGAGTTGCTGCCCCAGTTTGCACTACACATTTGCTCTGGTTAATAAGCTAATCACTTGGCTACTTCGAGTCTCATAATACACCTTTTTAAGGAAGAGATAATGTTTTCTATTACATCCACCTCAAGGATTATTATAAAGCCAAACAGACCCTGGGGCACTAGCAAATGAAAGATAATGTTAGTGATTTTCAAAATCAAAACGGTATCTTGTCTGAGCCTCCATTTTACAGACAACAAAACAGAATCCCAGAGAGGTGTCATGATTATCTAATAACCTAAAGGTAGAGTTGCACTGAAGACTATGGATTCCTCTCATCCAGGTTACCGGCATCGACCACCCCCAACCTACCTCCACTCCCTCCACACTCTCTCTCTCTCTCATTACAAGCCCAAAGCACCATGTAAACATTGAAAGATTAATCTAGAATTCTTGTTTTAAATGCTGAAGTGATAGACTAGGAAAGTAATCAGAGTTTCGAGTCAGGAAAGGTTTTATTAAAATGCAACTCCAGAGCAGGTGCCCTGGAGCTCACAGGATCTTATTTCAATTCCCTGTCCAATGCCATTGTTTATGAGCACATCAATAAACTGCCCCAGCACTTAGCACTCCCTGGGACCTCTTTAAAGGGCTCTGGGCTCTCCTATGCTGCCTGAGAAGGCTAATTAGTGAGCCTATCTCAGATCCTTTGCTCCAAAGTTTCACAGAGCTGCGCACTTTGTGGGCCTATCAATCAATTCCCACATTTCATGAGGTGGCTTATTTTGGTCCATGTGACACCCTGACACCTCTGCTCACTTGTGAAAACCCTCACCGGCTGGCTCAGGCCCTGTTTATAGGAGAAAGTTTTGCTCTCAGTACTTTTGATTTGAGGCACTATTTGAAAAGACTCAGCTCATAAAGTCTTACAGTTCCTTTGTTGGCCTTATCATGACCTGAACATTTTGTTAACGAAGCGCCCTGTTAATGTTTTGACCGTAAGAACGAATATGCTTGGGGCTGACGGTGTTGCCAAAGAGTTGCTTGCTCCTAAAATGGGAAAGTTTTAATTCTATTTTCAAAATAAGTCATCTGACCTCAGCTATATTAGGAAAAGTCATCAATCCGTCCAAGAAGCCTGCGGTATGTGGGTGAGTGGTGCTGGGGGGAAAGGGAGGGTATGAATTCCCTTGTTGTTATGGCTTCCCACTACCATAAACCTGAAACCCCCTGTAGGGGGCAGGTGAAGTCCCCCTTATAGGAAGTATAACAGCCCCAATTAAAATGGACTTGAAATTGGGCTTTTTAATTACAGAATATACAAAGGCACACTCAGTGAGTGCAGCCAGGCTGATACCTAATGACTGGGCACAGTTTGCAATATAACAGAGGTGATTTGAGGGTTGAAAGACACAGACAATGATCCAATTCATTTCCTGGACAAAGTCACTCTTGGCTCAGGACATCCCAAGAGCCCTAAGAGTCCTAAACATGATTTTTATAAAGGTGAGTATTTAAAGTTGCTCACCTACCTACACCAGGAGTAAAGGCAGCGATCTCACCCTCCTCGGGAGGAAAGGTATTGCAGGTGCTCAAAGGAAGGAGCTTAAATATTCAGTCAGGGGCCCAATCGCAGAGTGCTCGGGCCGTGTAGCTCTGAAGCACAGACTCCGCAGGGAGAGATGAAGAGTGCACAAGCAAGAGATTGCTAAAGGCCTCCAGCCATCAACCCTCATCAGCCTAGGTGCAGGGCAAAGCCAGCCTGTGCCATATGCCTGAGTGGTTGGGAGAGTCTAAATTCTCTGGAGGAAAAGACCACCAGGAAGTGGAACAAAGGGGAAGGAAGAAACACTAAAATAGCGAAGCCTTGGGGATAAGCTTATTTGACCCTTCTGCTCTGAGAGAACTTGGAGATTATCTAAGGATACCCCCATACCTCTAAAGAAAACCTCTTCCCCCAGTCCTGGAAAAATCATCTCTTTCCCTCTCTATTGTAGAAACTTTCTTAACCCCATTTTGCTTTGATGAATCTGTGCATTCTATAGTTTCTGTCAGTATGTACTACCTAATTCTGTAAAGCCATAAAAGGTTTTATGCTTTATATGCTTTGAGTTATTTGTCTCCTTTCTGATCACCATCAGTTTATAAATTCACTTATAGTAGGAACTGTCTAAAACTTCTCCTAAATTTCCCTTTTACCCCAAGGAGTTTTCTCTTAAAAGTATTTGCTGTCTGACACAAAGATTTGATATGCTTTTAGCAGAGTGCATTCCTTATATCTCAATGTTGACAAAAAGTCATTAAAAAATGAAGGAATCAGTAAAGGAATAAGAAAAGGAAATAAAAGAAGGGTAGTGAGAACTTTGGCTCAGTAAACTGTCTCCATTTCCTCAGTTCTCCTACAAAACAGGCCAGATCCCAGAAAATTATCAACTCAAGACATCGACATCAACCCCGGTCTTGGGGAACACTCCCTCCTCCACCCCCAGGGCCAACATGGCTGATCATCTTTTCTATTAACTACTACCACAATCACCATCCCACTGGAACAACGGTGCCCTTTATCTTTTAGGTCAGAGTTCATCGTAGTCAATTTACATTCCTGAACCTTTTCAGATTAAGTCCTCTTGCTCCATGTTCCAGCCCACAAAGCACTTTGATAGGGAGGAATCTGCATTAAGGTGAAAATAGCTGGTAATGACCCAAGCATTATACAAGATGCCTAAATTGGACATATTTCTTTTTTATTTTTAAAATATTTTATTGTTTATGCTACTACAGTTGTCCCACACTTTCCCCTTTTGCCCCCCTCCACCCAACCCACTCCCCACTTCCATAAACAGTCCCCTCACCATTGTCTATGTCCATGGGTAAATTGGACAAATTTCTCCACCACTGAAAGTAACCCAACAGGAGTTGTGTGATAATATTTAGCAAGACAATTGTCAAGGGAATTCAAAAATAGGGACATGAATGGAACTATAGGTCATCACATGTACTTGTAACTACTAGGGCTTTGGATTATCGATCTTTCTGACGAAAAGAACATAGAGGATTTAGGTGAGACATTTCTACCAGCTCAGTCACTAAGCCAGAGAGAAATATCAGCCAGACACAAAATCTACATTCAAAGTAGTAATTCAAAGAAGTATTATAACTAGGGATGAAAACAGTTCTATTATTAACCTTACAGAGAATATTCAAAAAATAATCCAGGGCAAAATTCGGTAACATCAAGTGCTAAAAGAGTTTTATGTTTTGAGCTAGAGGTAATCACTAAAATATTCCTTCAAAAAATCTTTCTAAATGTGCATCCTATTTATGGAACAATGAGCAGTTTAAAGCTTGAGAAACTTGTGTTCTTGTAAATACTTATTACGTAAATAATAAAACATAAAGTAAAATTCGATTTGTTTAAAATTTTCCAAACAAAAGATTTTACTGCTTAGGAAATGCCCTTTGCGCTTTAAACTGTTAAATTAGGTTTTGTAATTAGCTGGGCTTTGTCATTTGAGCCATGCTTCTATTTCATGAAAACACAATAGGACAAAGCTCTGTGGTCAGATTAAGACAAGCAATTCCCTTGACTCATAAACCATAAAACTGCCGCCAAGTGACTGAAGCTTCAGCACCTGTCTCAGACTCATATACATGTCCACACAATTGTTGAAGAAACATAGACAGCTACTCATGAATTTTATGATTGCATTTAAAGCATATGTATCATTTTTGCTCCTGTGTTATAGCTCTGACCTAAACTTGTTACATTCTCTAAATTAATCAATTTAAGGACTAACCTTTTAAGAAATATTTTGTTTGTAAGTCTAACATGTAACTGTCCTGGCCAAATGCTTCTTTGCTGGTGCTTGTGTAGCAAGTTCCTACAATGTGCATGGTTTCTTCAGCACCCAGCTCCTACTGCCACCCGGACAGCAACACCCAGCTTCCCCAGGCATCCACCTCAATGAATTTGCAAAGCCCCTTGGCTCTTTTGGAGTTCATGTGGAAATCTGTAATGGGAATATCCATCATAAATATAAAAACAAGAGACCGCAGCAACAAGTACAACAGCAAATAAAATTTAATCTTAGTACTATAAAAACATCATAAAATAATCAAACTTAACACAAAATTAAATTGTAACAAGTATGACAGACATGAAATTATATGCCTAATATATAATTTCTTATAAATCAATAAGAGATAAGATGTGGAATTCAAAAAAATACAAGAATAGGAGATGTCCCAGAGTCCAGAGTCCCAGTGTTTCTCCTTGGGTTCAATTTCTTTGGGACTCTCTAGGCTTCCTGGACTTCCTGGAAGTCTATTTCCTTTGCCAGATTGGAGAAAGTTTCCTTCATTATTTGTTCCAATAAGTTTTCAACTTCTTGTTCTTCCTCTTCTGCTTCTGGCAGTGCTATGATTGGGATGTTGGAGTGATGAAAGTTGTCCCAGAAGTTCCGAAGCCTCTCCTCATTTTCTTGAATTCTTGTTGCTTCATTCTGTTCTGGTTGGATGTTTATTCCTTTTGTTCCAAATTGTTGATTTGAGTCCTACTTTCCTTCCCTTCACTGTTGGTTCCCTATATATTTTGCTTTATTTCATTTAGGATAGCCTTCATTTTGCAACTGAGCTAAATCAATTCTGTGAGCATCCTGATTACCAGTGTTTTGAACTCTGACATCAGATAGGTTGTCTATTTCCTTGTCACTTAGCTCTTTTTCTGGAGTTTTGATCTGTTTTTCATTTGGGCCATATTTCTTTGTCTGAGCATACCTGATAAGTTGTAAGGGGGCAGAGCCTTAGGTATTTGCCAGGGTGGGGCAATCCTCTTGGCTGCTTAGTGACACTGTCTGTGGGGCAGGGGTCAGAGAGGGAACAATGCTGATCACTTCACTCTAGCCCCACTTTCCAGTGAACTCTGCTGTGAGACTAGAAGTTTCTCCCACCTTCACAAACCCCGACAGTATTTTACCACTAGCGGTTTTGAGTCTTTAGTTTCCTATCCAGCCAGCCCCTCCACACCCACATGGTCCCCCACCTTGCTGCCCATCTCCGCCCACTCCTCCCAGTCTGAATGAATATTTTTTTAACAACTTGGTTATTAGGGTTCCATGCAGTTTGCTATTCTGGCAGTTCTGGTTGTGTATGGTTTTTAAAATTGTTGTTATTCTTCTTTTGGTTGTGGTAGGAGGCACAGTGTTTCTAACTACACCTCCATCTTGGCCGGAAGTGTGATGTTTTTTCTATAAAGTTACATTTTCCTTGTTTTATTACAAATTACCTTTAATCATTTTATTATATGGTACTTTATTTAAACAAAGAGGGTTTGAAATTTTATTAGTGATTCAAGCCTATTGATTCTTATCCACTACAAAGTTTATAAAAATGATATTTTTTATATAAAAATGGTTTTTGACAAAGTTCTAAAGTTTATAACTCAATGACCGAAATGAAACTTAGTAAAAGTGTGAATCTCAGTTTGTGTTTTTATTTGAAGTTTTCTTTCTTAATTATTATGGCTCAGTCAATTAAAATATGTTCATATTTTTAAGTATTTGATTTTCACAATAATATTTCTGAAAAGAAATTTTAAACTCACGTTCACCTGTTTAAGTACTAAGTGAATATCTTTGAAAACAGAAGTATGTGCTTCATTTTGATCTGTGAATTGTTATACAGTTATTCTTTGCTGTGTATGAAATCTGACATTTAGTCTCTCAGCTGTGTCACCTAAAAATACCTACCTTAGTTAATATTATTTAGTAGAACGATTTTTATTTTTTGATGCTAAGTTTGCCTTTGAAGAAGTGAGAGATTACAAAGCATATTGTGAGAATGAACAGCCAGCAAAGCAAGCAGAATCTGGCCCAATGTGTTGTCCTAGAAGCCAATAAGAATGTGTACAGAGAGTACAGTGTCAACATCATCATATGCCATTGAGTATCGGTATAGTAAGACTACTCTGATTGATTCAAATTAGTTTACCCAAAGTCTTTGTGTATGTATACCCCATTCTCTTGGGCTTTACTACAAGCCTTTGCAGGGGGTAAGGAGATCCATAGAAGCAACAAGTTTCCTACTGCAGGTTCCTAGAAAGGATTAGAGGTGTACCTCTCAAGGGTAGAAGAGCTGATGATAAAAGAACTGGGTGAAAATTTGTATAAGGGAGAGTTAGATGCCCCAAGTCACTTCCCAATCCCACATACCTTGAGAAAAAAGAATTCTCTAGAGAATTCAATATAGACAAGTTGACTAGGTTTACCAGGCAGAATTGAAATTGGGGCTGAGATTCCAGACTAAAAATCTGCAACAGTAAATAAAAATGTTCATATTAACAGTGACTTCCCAACTCTTTCTTCAATGAGGTCCCAGAAAGCTGCTGGCCAGGTTAACACTCTCTACACAGCAGAAAAGAGAAACCTGCCTGGGGCACAGAGAAAAGACCCACAGACACCGAAGAAACAGCTGTTTTCCTGGTTTGTTTCTACCAGGTGACCTAAGGACATGTGTCCCACACATACTTAAGCTTGCAGTCAATTTCACTTTCAGTTAAGATCGGATAGCCTCTAGCATTGAAGTAAAAGTCTAAAATGAATCTGCAGAATAAAAGTAACAGGAAAAACAGATATCCTGATGGAGAAAAAAAATAGGTACAGCTTTGTTTCCCTGGAAAGCAGATTCTAAGGTGGAGTCAAGTGTGCAGGATGTTTACTAGAGTGTCCTTGGAGGGGAAATATGTAGGAGTGGGTGGGGGAGATGTCAGGCAGCAATGATGGCCTCATGACAGCTTCAGTCTCAGGGACTAGAACAGCCCTTTGGAGTTGTCCCATGTTGGACCAAGATGGCTAAGCTTTCATTCATACCACACGTGGAATGCCCATCCTATGTGAGCCACCCCAGAAAGAGGGTGATCGTGGGCAAGGCAGCCCTCTGTAGCTGAGATAATCACTGAAGAACTCACGGCTGAAGATTCTCTGTCCAAGCACTGCCAGCTGTGGGGATGATAAGTCTTTTCTCGAAAGGGAACCTGGGTGGTGGCTCCAGGGCCCATTAGAAAATTGTCAGAGATATTGTAGTAAATATCTGTAGAATGCTAAAAGTAGACAACATTACATGTTGTGAAATACAAAAAGAATGCTATGTAGGTTTTTTTTTACCATGGCACATTCTGTGAATATATAAAAGCTCCTGAAATTTGAAATTTTATACTAACTGAAATTTTTAAAAAAATCTACAGACAGGGTGGAAGATTATGTAGAGAAAATATTCCAGAAAATAAAGTAAAAAACAGAAAGATTTGGGAAATAGCTTGAATAAAAGAATTTGAATATTATATTGGGTTGGCCAAAGAGTTTGTTTGGTTTTTTCCATAAGATGGCTCTAGGAGCACTTACTTTTTTTTAACTTCATTTGAAACAATTTTGTGAGATTGTATTGTAACCGCCGTCATATCAGCCTGCGTTTAAAAGAAATATAAAAATTGAATTTTTGTGTAGCCATTTTAATATTGAAGATGGAAGAAAATATGCTACATTTTGGCATATTATGCTTTGTTATTTCAAGAAAGGTAAATACTCAGCTGAAACACTGAAAAAAGACTTCTTCAGCATATGGAGAAGGTGCAATGACAGATCGACAGATTTGACAGACAGTGTCGAAAGTGGTTTGTGAAATTTCATGCTGGAGATTTCTCGCTGGACGATGCTCCACGGTCAGGGAGACCATTTGAAGTTGATAGTGATCAAATAGAGACATTAATTGAGAATAATCAATGGTATACCACATGGGAGATAATCAATACTCAAAATATCCAAATCAGTAAAGTTATTCGTGAAAATGAAAAATGTGTCTTATTTTATGGAAAAAACTAAATGGACTTTTTGGCCAACCCAATAATTTCTATATTTGAGTAATAGAGAAATGATATAGGTCTGATATCTGAATAATGGGAGTTCTAGAAAGAGAGAACAGAGAAAACAAAGGGAAAATTATCATATAAATAAAAAATAGCCAAAAATCACATGGGGCATATGTTTTCAGATTGAAAAATCTCCTGCACAGTCAATGAAAAAAGAAAGGACATTGTGTGTGCATGTGAAATTTTGCAACTCCAGAAATAAAGCAAAAATCCTAAAACCTTCCAGAGAGTAAAAGTAAATCCCATCTGTTGGATTAAGAATTAAAATAACATTGGACTTCATCACAACAAAGTGGAAAACAGAAAGAAATAAAACATCTTTTAAAATCTGAGATAAAATAATTTATATCCAAAATATCACATTCAGCCAATCAGTTATAAAAGGTGAGGGTAAAAAAATATATTTTCTCCCCATTCAACTTTTCTTTTTTTTTTCAATTTTATTTTAATGATTGTTCAAGTACAGTTTTCTCCCCTTTACTCCCAATCAAGCCCACCACCACCCCCTCCCAACTTCCCTCCCATTACCACCCTCCCCCTAGCTTTTATCCATGTGTCTTTTAACTTTGTTCCTGTCCCATTCAACTTTTCTTAGGAAGTAATTGAAGAATGAAGTCTAGAAAACGGAGAGAACAAACCAGGAAAAGCCTGTGATTGGGAAAACAAGGGCAAATACAGAAAAGAAAGAAGAGAACCCCCAAGTCTGTAGAGTACCAGGAAGGCCCAGGACCAGAGCTTTGCAGTGGACACACGGAACCACCTGTCATGTGAGAAGGCAGCCAGAGGGCATGAGGGGAAAGAGATGGATACTCCCAAATGAAGCTGATGGATCACTTATATTCCACCGGATTGAGATTTGGGAGAGGAAGCAGTACTAAGTACATAAAAATAAGTTAATAAAAAATGAGGCAATTTTTTTATTTGGGAAAACAAAAAGTGGAAAAGAAATTTCAGAGCACCCTGTTTATCTGAGCTGTCCACAGCATTCATATAATATAGTCATAATAAAGTTAACACCAAACATAAGTTAAACTAAAATGGTGATTCAACTGTATACTTAGGTAATGAAGAAATAGGAAGTATATGTCAGGTGGTGTGGGAAAAACTGATAGAACTGGATTCCCTTTTCTTATAAATGGAAGCAATAGAAAATATCCAAAGCTTAATCACACAAGTACAAAAAGTTCAGCATAAACATGTCATTAGACTTTTGGAGTTCTACGCCAGAAGAAATAGCTAAACAAATTGAAAGTGGTTTCATTGGTGCTTCACGAGTTGGAGATGACAAGTGGTTGGGCACAGTGCCGCTGTTTTTCCTTATAAATTCAACACTACTCTTTGACTCTATACACCCCATAGCTGCATTACATTAATAAAAAACAAAATAGTAATTAAAATTGCTGTTTCTATAATGATTTTACATCTAATTCCTTGGAAAATGTTGATTGATAATGCTGCAATCCAACCCAGGAGGAACGAGCACATGTCACGTATTTTCTATGATGCACAGGAGAGAAAGGAATTGGTGAGCCACTGGCATTTGTGCTAGGACTGGCTCAGACGATGTGATTTCCCATCTTGGTTTTGGTGAAATACAATGGCTTTCCTGGACTTGACCCATTTTTGCCCTTCATCTCAGCTAACTTTTCTTCAGCCCCCATTAAACAAGAAGGAACAGCTGTTGGAGTCTAGGTGAATGTTTTAATTTGGATTTCTCTCCACATTTGACATTTAACCTGGATGAGTGAATCAAGGGTTGAAGGATCATTGCTTTCTCATGTTATAATTTATGTTTATGTCAGGCAAGCGAACATTGTTCATATATCAAACTGTCAAGTATTGTCACCTTAATAGTGTAAACAATTAAAAAGAAGAATTGTAACCACCATTTTAATGGGCTTCTTGTTCATTTATTTCATAGAAAAAAAACTAAAACTGATTTGTAAAAATAAACCATACTTTGCCTGTTTCTCTCTTTTTAAAGTGATCCATCAACCAGACCATCACAAGTGTTCAGTAAATCTATTTTATTCCCTTTATTTCAACAGGAAAATTAGAGAATGAATCCAAGTGGAGAAAAGGCCATTGTCTGGGTTCCTGTGACCTTTTTTATCCACAGGTCACAATTTTCAAAGTTCTTAAAATTGCACATTATTTAAAGAAAAAGAAAGAACTGTCTTCCTTTTTCCAAATAAGATAACCCACCACCTCCTCAAGTGGTCAATGGGCTTAGTTTTCTATTTCCAAGGCTGACTTGTGGTTTATTTCCAAGAACCCTAGAGTCACGTATAATGGATCCTTTTTCTTTAAAAATTCTTTGGCATTTGGGGTGAAAGGGGCAGATTACATTGAATTGTGCTAGTATTTTAACTTCTCTGTGTCAAAAGGAAAAGATTCTCAACCAGGGGTGGGCTGCTGTGCACAGGCCCACTCAGCCTTGCTTTCCCTCCTGGCCTCTCCTTTTCTGCTGAAGTGCTTAGTCCAAACACCATCATTTCTAGTTATTTAAGGTCTTGTACCAATTTTATTTTTCACAAGAGTGGAGCTGTTAATTCCAGTTTCCCGAACAATTTGGCCTTTCAGTGATTACATGCCACCCACCAAAACTTACTTAGTAATGTTATTTGCTAACCAAAACTGAATACTTTTTAAAAGGTTTCCTCAGTTAATCTCTGACAGGGAGAAGGAAAGAAAAAGGAGGCCAAGGCTATGTTTCTGATAAACAACTGTGCGTAAAATTCTCATTAATATCCACACTCAAATCCTAAGGGAGCAGAGTACCAAAACTACATTTCAGGACATGCTTATAAAAGATACTGCTACATCATTAGGCTAATTTCAGTTCTAGCAATTCCCCAGAAGAAAATATGCTAACAAGAATGACTGTGGGCTATGAACTTGAAGAGAGATAGATGAGTTGATGTTACCATCTAGTGAACTTGCTTTTGGGTGGGAACTAAGTGAAATTCCTTTTCTGTGATGTTCGCTCTTCAGGCTCCCTAGGAAAGATGGAAAAGAAGGCTGAGAACCATCAGCCCCGGGGCAGGACAGACATAAGGGCAGACACCACTGAGGAGCTGTATTGCCTTTACCATCTAAATAACGCTCGTTCGAAGTTTTCAAGTTGATGTAGATAACCTAGCCATCAGCTAAATCAGATCTTAGGGTCATTTCTAAGTTTTCCCTCTTTTGGTCCCAACCACAAGGTAAACTAATTCCTACTATAAAAACAGTCAGCCTCTCTGGTATTTGGCTTCTCAGCTGACTTCTCAATGAAGCCAAAAACCTAGGAATGAAAAAATATTCACACATGCACATAAAACTTACTAAATCTATGGGAGGAAAACAAAAAAGCCAGGTGTGGAGAGGATCCTGGACACTAATCTCAATATAGACCTAGTGATAGCAAGGTCTCATTCCTCTCTACCTCAATTTACTTCTAAAAATGCCTCAATTATTCTTGGCAGAAAACCTGACTTCATTAGTGTCCCAGCATTGAGTTTGAGAAAATTGCTTTGAGAGACACAGGAAAAGTAGTCAATGGCACAGAACATTTCAATATAAGTGTCCTACTGGGTGAAAGTAATACATTAATATTATGATTGAATAATTTGAAGCCAACCTGGGAAAGCTGCCTCAACCCTGCACATGTAGTAGACTCCTTCTGATGCAGAGTTCTATAAGAAATCACTCATCTGCACTTCCGTTACTGCCCAGGAAAGGACACGGTTGGGGCTCAAGAGGGTGTTTCATTCTTCTCTTTCACTCTCTTTCTCTCATCCTCTTGCTCCCTCAATTTTTCTTTCCCCTAAACACCACTCTCTACCCACCCACCCCTGAAAAAAAACACAATTATAGCATGGCGTTGCAAAATTGGCTTTACCTTTCATCCACAGAGGGCTAAAATGGCAGGACCATTCAAGGTGGGGATACAGACCAGGGAGGAAATCCCTTTAGCTAGATAAAACTTTAATGGAAGAGCTTTGTGCCTTCTACTCCAGAGTTCTATAATAATCAAAGGAACTCAGCACAATTTTTATTTCACAAGAGGGGAAACTTCACTTATATTAACTTCCAAGAAACCAATATCTTGGTTTATTTTTTGTGTAAGTTGCTATATAGAAAAGTGTGGTCGGGGATAGTATTGCTTTAAGGACCTTGGGTTGAGACAAACATCAGCATTTTCCTCATTATATGGATAGAATGCCATAATGAAGTTTCCATATTTTGGTAAATTGAAGGATATGGCAGCCAAACACATGTCAAGAAGTACGGATTCAAAATTCACACCCTATAATGTCTGGGTTTTTTTTGTGGGTTTCCTGAGGTTTAACCAGAAAAGATTCTGGATGTGTCTGAAATGAGATTGTCCCTTTGTTTTTTGTGACTTATACTCTTCTTGGTTTGGAGTCCTATTTTAATAATAACAAACTAAATGCTTGTGGTCTATTCCCTCACCGAGAACTCTACCAACGCCATTCCTGAGGATAGCCTATGGAGAGTAGGGGGTGATGGGGAACGAGAGGTGCAGAGAGATGAGACAAAAGTGCACTGCCTAGGCCAGTGCTGCAAATTTCACCTTCAGCTTCTGGGGTGGAACCTGAGATTCCACATGTCTAACAAGTCCCCAGGACCACATGTGAAGTAGTGAGGACGCTGGGCCAGGACTTTTCACACTATCTATTGAGAGGAAATAGTTCCCCCACCCACCTAGTTCCACACAGGTCCTTGCTCCAATTTTCCTCGGACACTCCTCTGAGCCAGAGTCCACAGTGACACACTAATCACGTCTGCAGCCCACCAAAGACCAGATGCACGGCCAGAGATTCTGCTAAGCTCCAGGATGGGTGTCTGAGAAAGAAGACAAAATTAATTCCTCACTTCACTGCTTGAGGCCACATGGTCTCTGTAACACACGGGGGATGCTGAGTTCCTCTGGTTTTCCTGAAAACAGCCGCTGACACAAGCCTTCTATTTAGAGTAGAATTTAAAATCCATCCACAGCCTAGGCTTTTTAAAGAAGCAAGTCATGAAGTTGGCTTTCCATATGCTTCTCATCTCCGGAGTCTGCTCACCAATTGACTCCTCATCGTGTGTTTGCCCCGGCTGCCTTGCAGTCTCTCCAGATGAAATTCAAGATTCTCCGGTAACTGTAGCAAGACACTCCTCAGACCAATGACCTTCCAAATAACCTCCTCATTCCTCTCATGTTCGGAGAATGGGAAAGGATGCCAGAGAGCTATGTGAGGGTGAACAAGGGCCAGAATGGTAATTTATATCTATGACCTGACAGAAAGGTGGAAACAGAGAGAATGTTACTCAAGGCATTTTCCCCCCACTATCCTAATCTCTCCTCAAGAATGTTTTGCCAAAACAAATCATATATTTTACATGAAGCATCTCCCATTTAAACTTTTTTGCCACAAATAGGTATATATCAAGAGCCAGAGAACATTTTTACTAGAATGTTAGCATTTTGAAGGCAGGAATTCTGTCAGCTCATTGACTGCTATATCTCCAGCAACCAGAAAAATGCCAGGCACATAGTAGGTGCTCAGTAAATACCTGCTGGTAGCTGGCTAACCATCAGAGTAGTGAGGATGTTGTGAGACTTCACGGTATATCTTATATATCTACATACCACACACATAGTTATCAGACCCAGTTCACTTTCTGCCAGCCTTCTCTGATTCTTTCACACTTTATGAACTCCCTTCTCTTCTGCACAAATTCCCTCCACAGTACCCTCAGTACCTCCACATCCCTCCTTTATTGTATATTTTCTCTAGTTGTACATCTATCAAAGACTAATTTTGCAGCACAAGCTTAGGAAAGATGTAATTTACGGCACCACGATCCCATCTAAGGACACTACCTATAGCCACCGAAAGAGGTCATCACTTACACCATGATTGGATCTGGAGACTGACTTAAGTAAAAAAACAAAACAGCAACCACCTCACTGATTCAGAGTCTACTCATTTCTAATGTTGATAAAACCATAAGAAGTCAAATTTTGACCTTAGAAAAGTAACTACTTTATGTGAATGGTGGCCACAATTATATAAGTAGTATCTATTTTATTAAAATAGGACCCTAGTAATTTTTCCAAAGTATACTCTTCCCCAGCATCTGAAAGCTGCCCCATCATGCTCCAGCTCAGACCCACTTCTATACAGAGTGTTGTAAGAAAGTCCCTGTTATAGATAAGAAAATGTAATGCATCTATGGGGTATTAGAGCAGGGAAATGATTCAGAGTCACTCACTCTGAAAACCAGCCCCTTGCGGTACCCCTAGGCTGCCCCATCCCCCTCCCTGCACTACCTACCAAGGTCTGACATCTTTTTATAGCACCCCATGTTCTGGACTTTCCCACTCACCCCCAAAACAGAATATGCTTCTCCTATGTTCCCTCTCCTCAGAGCTCTTTCTAAAAGCAAAATAATCCAATCTGTTAGTCCAAGAACAAAAAGTGTTCAGGCTTCTCAGACACCTACCACTGGCACATTACCAATGATACTAACGACAAAAAGGGGATTTCAAGATTTATCCCCTGTGGGATAGATATGCAGGAAAGGTCTATCACTGATGTTTTTGTACCTTCAAATAGCACTAGGTAGTGCCAGGTAGGTCAGTTACCTTTCCTGTCCCAAGTAGGACCAGCTCCCAAACATAGGATGGCTCATCCTGACATAGCCATTAAACTTCCTATTTGAGAAAAACGCTCTCGTTCAGAGACATTGTGAGTTACAATGGCCATCCTCTCCATCAGCCAACAGTTCAGATGACTCAAATATTTGAATCTGACAACTAGACCAAAAAAAAAAAAAAAAAAAAAACAACCTTCCAGTTTCAAGCTTTGGGTCTATTATTTTATATATCCCTCTGTAATCTAGAAATAGTGGAAAAATCCCACCAGCCACTGGGAAAAGTTGTGAACAAGAGTAGTGAGTAAAATTTTCATTAACCCACAGCAAATTCCAAATACTCTCAGGAGAAATCACATTCTAACCAGTACCAAGCCTACTTTTGTTGTTCTTTAAATTTTCCACAGTGTTAACGAGGGTATGAGAATTTTCATAAGACTGGAGCATGCTATAACTGAAGTGGTTACACCACAATTAAGCAGCAGCCTCGGGATAAAAAGCACTAGAAGTAACATGTTAAATTCCATTGGAGTTTGCAGATTCAAGCTAAGTCTATTTTCTATTGGCATATTGATTGATTCAAAAACCACAAATATGAATTTAGAAAATGCCCATAAACCAGAAGCAGGAAGATTCCAGATCCATAAAGGTAATGTTTACAAAGTCAGTATTATTGTAAATTGAAATATACATGTATTTAAGGTAAGATAGAGTTATCTATATTTTTATATAGCTAGATTTTAACACCATAAAACATAACTCCATCTGATATTATGCTTTCAAAGACTTTGAAAGACACAAAATAGATCAAAGTTAAAAAAAGGAAAATATCTAATTTGTTCGATTTCCGATCTTAACCCATATTTTAGTACCATACGCCCCTCTGACGCCCTCAGCACCACCACCCTCTCATCCTATCTGAAAGGAACCCTGGGAAAGATATTTTCTACTTAGAAAGGAAAAACAAAAGGAAAACTTGACACTTTTATTTAGTTTTGAAATATAGACTTGTTTTGTTTAAAAATGAAGGGTGAGATTTAGGGATTTTTCTCCAAAGTTAAATAAAATAGCCATCCTAGAATGCGTCAATCAAGTTTTTGATGGAAACCTTTCCAACTTTACAAAAGAATTAAGAAAGCTGAGAGGAGAGACCAAGCAATGTGAAAGGGAGATACCTTGTTAGCAAGAAAAATACGTGTCTATTTAGCAACTTCTTTATCCAGGAAAAAATGAATAGTAGAAGAATGGGCTGAAGAAGTTGTTGTAAAGTTTCCCTAGGTAGGCAGCAGTTGCGGGTAGGACAAAGACGCTTATAGAAGAGCACAAAGCACTTCACGAGTTTCACCAGGGCTGGAATAAATCTGTGAGGACACATCTGTTGAGTCTGCACGGGGTTCTGAGCAACGTGGGAAGTAAGAACCTAGTCACTACCAGAGACTCTCCTCAGACCCGATGAAATGCGGGCCCCACCCTGACTAAAGACCCTGCTCAGGGTTCTGCCTCACGATGGGAAAGACAGGTGTCGGGCCAGACTGGTGTTCCCCTGTTCACATACCTTCTCGGAGTAACACTCGAGGACCAAACCAAAATGACATCTTACTCTACAGATCTCCTCTCTTCAACATGACACCTCAGAAATCCCCCACAATGACAGAATGTTGGCTCCTCTGTTACACTGGATAAACGCAGAAATAATTCAGGGCCTGCAAACTGGAAAAAGAAGGTGCTGTGCTGAGCGAAACACATTTAAGGAAAATACATTTTTCTTTAGTCTGATCAAGTAATTCGATCACTTTAAAAATGTAATTATTTGCTGGGGTTTCTTGTTGAGAACTGGAGAAAAAATTATCTCATAAAAAGAGTTTAGTTCATCTTTAAAGACACAGTTTCTCTAGGTCTGAGTTGGAAAACAGTAACATGAAAGAATGTCCCCATAATGGCATCGTCACACCCTCCATTCTTGCGAGAAACTGCTTCATGACTGTGTCTTCCCCCGTTCTCACACTAAAAATACTACATTGGAAGTTTTAGAAAAATATCTTGTTGGTTTCAATTTGTCTTAAATCAACTATAATTCAACAAGCTGCAACAATCAGAAGTAAATTGGAACTCAGTGTTTGGTAACCCAGTCGAAGCCTGTGGCTAATTGTGCTCACCCAGTCCACAAAGGCACAGAGCTCTGATGAGATGAACCCACTCCACTGAAATGCCCACCCTCCCCCACCCCCAGGGCTCTGGGATACAATGTCATCTCTATCGCTGCCAGGGGTTACTGCCTTCTGACCACAAACACTCCCGTTGTCAGCAGAAGTCTCAGTGAGGCTGGAGAGAGAAAAAAACTTAGTGAACCTTGCTTTTTGCTCCCACAATGCTATAAAAATCCAGAGTCACTTTCAATAATTATCTCCTTGCCCCAGAATATTTTACCCACCCCAGAATATTTTATCCTCCCCAGAATATTTTTGGTGTGTTTAAATAGATAAAAGCAAATAGTTAGAGTTCCTCTTCCCATACTCATTACTCACCTAATAACCCAGAAGAAGGCCGTACTGGCAGCATCACAAGAGGTAAACGTGCAAGCAGTGCACCTGAGTGGTTCTCAGTCTGCTCGTTAAAAAAATCACCTGCGACAAGGAGAGAATACTGTCCCCAGACTTTCTGCATTAGTTGGTCTGAGGGAGGAGCCCAAGGCATTGCCATTTTATCAGAGATTCTTGGGTGACTTTACCGTGCCCTCTGAGCAAGGCAGTTTTCACTTTAGTTTTTCCCTAACTTTCACTTAATAAAATAAGTTTCACTTAGTTTCAGCAATGCTAAAGCTAAAAAAAACCCTTGGAGGTCATCTAGTTTGTGCTTCTCAAACTTCGATCCCCACGCAAGTCATCTGGGGAGCTTGTAAAACTGCAGATTTCAAGTCAGGAAGTGTGGGGGCAGTTCTGAGTTTGTTTATTCCTAACAAACTCGCAGCTGACTCCCATGTGGCTAGTCTGAGGACCAGACTTAGAGTAGCAAGGAAGTTCTTTCCCTGTCGCTGTCACAGATGAGAAACTGACACCCAGAGATGCCGTAGCTTCCTTAAGGTAACAGCAAGTGAAGAGACAAAATCGGATCAGACCTTGTGTCGTCACACAGCAGCTACAAAATGGAAAGAACATTCATTCCTTTAAAATAAACAAATAAATAAAAGTTTTCAAATTTTCTATGAAAAACTGGGAGGAAATTTTAAGTGATAAAGCAGGGGTGTCAAACTCATTTTCACTGGGGGCCACATCAACCTCAAGGTGGCCTTCAAAAGGCCAAATGTAACTTTAAGACTGTATAAATGTAACTACTCCTTAACTAGGGGCAAGGAGCTCCGTGCCCTCAGCCCAGAAACAAGGTGGAGGGCTGGATTTGGCCCACAGGCCTTTTGTTTGCCAGCTGTTATAAAGGGATTTTGGCAATTTAGAGTGTAAAACAGTGCGGTATGGAGTTAGTGTAAAGAAACTGAGACAACTACAAGTAACACAAGAATCGCATCTGTGTTTTGGGGTGGTTTTCTTGTTGTTTTTAACCAGGAGGCAAAAATATATGGTAAGAGAAAAAAAACTGAACAGAAGAGAGAAACAAGCAGACCTTGTGAAATCGTGCATATGAAGGAGGAAGAAACTGAAGCAACAATAAACAGAAAATAAAAGAGACCCAGCTAACGCAAGAAAATAAGAATAAAAGTAGAGGCCTGGAAATTAAACACAGATTCTAGAATTAAAGGGACAGGGAGGAAAACCTAATGAGTTGAACGGATTCCTGGGTGGGGGAGGAGGGGGCACATAAAATGAATTGTAAGAGAGAATAGCAGCCATGGGAAGACAGAGCATTTAAGAGAGTCAGAAACATGGACACATATAGAAAAAGATTTTGTCTTATCATGGCTTTTAGACTTTGTGTGATTATATTTTCAAAATAACAAAAATTCTTACTTCTCCATAACCAACTGGAATCTAAGGAGGGGCTTGGTCTTGGGAGAGGAAGCAAGACCTCCTCTGAGGCTACCAGATCCTCCAGGGGAAAGGAGTTGAAGGGAGCACAACATTTAACTAATTCAAAAGCATTCCTTCTTTCTTGTCCTGTGTAATATTATAAGACCCAGAAACTTTCTTCTCTAGCCAGGTGACCACATGTTCCACCCTAGCACGGGATACCAGCTCCTTTGAAGCCCTAGTTCCAGCTTCACAAACTGCTCCAGGCAGTTAATACGAATAGTGCCGGCCTTCTCTGGGTAACATCTCCCCTTGAAATGTATCTACAAAACTAAATATATACCGCCTACCTCGTTCTGGCTAGTCTCTCAGTCCTCCAGACATGGGTAAGCCTGAACTCAGGTACTGTCAAATGCACTTAGGCTGTGGCTCTGGGGAAGTTCATCCATCTACATAATTTCATAGGCAATTTCCATTCCCTGCCTGTGGCTCATTTCCAATTAAAAAAAATTAGAATAGTAAGGGAGAAAATAAAAATTGCTGAAACTTGCTTTTCTATAGATCCACATTATAAATTAAAATGCCTACAAGGTCAGGGAAGGTTAAGTCGCGGAGCAAAGCTGGCCTGCATTAACGAGGGCACATGCGCCATCTAAACACGGCTCCCTCTGCTCAGCCCCAGTGTGTTGCTGCCAGGCAAAGAGGTGGGCCCACTACTGCCACAGACAGTTGTTTTGTAAGAGATGCAAGCAATGCAGACTCTTATGAGCAATCTCCTAATCTCTAAATGTTGATTACTAGCTTTTGTTTTGTTTTTTTTTTGGCTTTGTAATAACTCTGTCCACTTCTGTTTTAGATCCTGCATTCTCTTTAAAGAAAGTGGAAAGTTTTACTAGGAGAATAAAAAATAAGGGAGTTCCCGGAAATAAATCTATGCCTTTATAGTCAATTAATATTTGACAAAGAAGGCAAAAACATACAATGGGGTAAAAATAATTTAATAAATGGTGTTGGGAAAATTGGACAAATATGTGCAAAAAATGAAACTAGACCACCTTCTTACTTTGTACATATGAATAAACTCAAAATGGATTAAAGATAAACGTTATACTCAAAACCATAAAAACCCTAGGAAAACATATGCAATAAAATCTTGGACATTTCTCACAGCAATATTTTTTCTGATATATCACCTCGGGCAAGAGAAACAAAAGAAAAAAATAAACAAATGCGACTACATCAAACTAAAAAGCTTTTATACAACAAAAGAAATCATCAACAAAATGAAAAGACAACCCACAGAACAGGAGAACATATGCATCAATGATATATCTGATAAGGGGTTAGTATCCAAAATGTATGAAGAACTTATAAAACTCAACACCAAAAAAAGCAAACAATTCAATTAAAAAATGGGCAAAGGACCTGAATAGACACTTCTCCAAAGAGTACATAGAGATGGCCAATAGACATATAAAAAATGCTCACTGTCACTAATCATCAGAGAAATGCAAATTAAAATTCACAATGAAATATCGCCTGACACCTGTCAGAATGACTGTTATCAATAAATCAACAAACAACAAGTGCTGGCAAGGACGTGGAGAAAGGGGAACCCTCATACACTGTTGGTGGGAATGCAGATTGGTGCAGCCACTATGGAAAACGGTATGGAATTACCTCAAAAAATTAAAAAATGGAACTGTATTATGATCCAACAATCCCACTTTTGGAAATATATCCGAAGAAACCTGAAACATTAATTCAAAAAGAATATACATAACCCTATGTTCACTGCAGAGATATTCATAATAGCCAAGATTCAGAAGCAGCCCAAGTGTCCATCAGTAGATGAATGGATAAAAAAGCAGTGGTACATTTATACAATGAAATAATACTTGGCCTTCAAAAATGAAAGAAATTTTACCTTTTGCAACAGCATGGATGGACCTGGAGAATATTACGCTAAGTGAAATAAGCCAAGTCTTTCAGAGAAAGACAAGTACCATACATATGATTTCACTCGTATATGAAATCTAGTGAATAAAATTAACAAACAAAATAGAAACAGACTCATAAATAGACAACACACTGACAACTACTGGAGAGGAGGGGGTGGTTTGCCGGGCTGGATGAAAAAAGTGAAAAGATTAAGAAAAAAAAAAGCAAAACCAACCACCTCCCAGAGACAGACAGCAGTATGGTGATGAGCAGAAGGGAAGGAGGGTCAGGGGAGGTGAGCAGGGCATGGGGGAGATGAACGGTGCTGGACGGAGACTCGACTTGCTGTGGCGAACACACAGTACGATACAAGATGATGTGTTATGAATTCGTACACCGGAAACCTACATACCTTTATTTATCAATGTCACCCCAATAAATTCAATTAATAAAAATAAAGAGGTTGACATAATGATCTGCGACAAGTGGATTCACCACAAGTAGACCCCTTAAAATAAAGCAAAAGTGATTCATACTTCTATAGGGGATCTTTTCATCTTCAAAAAGGGGTAAGATAGCAATTCTCACATGATGGCCTATATGATCAGTAGGACATTGCTGACAAGATAATGATAGTAATCATCATCATCATCTCCCTGCTACCATTTTTTCCTATGTCTCCACACACTGAAATCATTTTTTTTCCATTCACAAATGATATTACTCATGTCATTTATAGAAATAAGTTTGGTTCTTGGATTTTAACTTAAAATCCCCTGGATGAGCCCTTTTCATTAGGAGTCAAAGCCTGATGGAAAAGCTATGGAGAGAAACTCACCCTGGCACGGGTTTGAACTACGCACATAGTCTGCAAGGGTAGATGCCGCCATTGGAGGGAAATTTCCATAGTCTCTTTGTTCAGCATCAATATTCAGTGATAAAGGGAGATGTGTTCCTCAACCTGATAACCAGCTCTTAGCTGACTTTCACGAGGCCCACATCAGTCTTCCAAAACACATCTGAAACCATCCAGCACACATTCCAGATGTAAAAGGGAGGCAATGACCCAAGTCCAAACAAAAACAAAAATCATCCAAAACCTCCTTTCTTTCCAACATCACAGGCCTCTGACTGATATGTTTAGATTCTCCCAGGCTGGAGTTCTTCCAGACAGGGCTGGAAACTGAAGTTACAGTGAATAGCTCAGCTGGCTGATCGGAGATCAGCAAACCCACCTGGAAACGTGTCTGTGACAGGAGAAAGGGGGCTGGCCTGTTAAGTGTAGGAAGACTAGGTGACACACTCCTGTGCTAATCCCTGGCCTAAATTTGAGAAATATTAATGATTAGACACAGACACAAATAGAGACCACACAAACAAGAACATTGCCTTTTCAAAATTCACTGATTCTCACATTTTTTTTTAGTTTCTCTACAAAATAGCCAATTAATGTTCTGGAAACTAAAATAACAAGTTTAACCAGGTGGTAGCTGTCAGTATGTAACATAGATGGAATTTTTACCTTTTGCTTCACCTTAGTTTGTACATTAGTTTCAAAATTTTGCTTGAAAGAAATTGTCTAAATCAGCTCCGTGACACGCTCCTGTCAACCAGTTCCTTCTGTTCAGCTTCATCTAAAAACAGTCTGTTGGTTGAAGATGGAGGTGGACTTCTAATTATTTATCTTTAGCTTTTAGTAGAAGTACACGAAGCACGGGTGTCTGCTGTGCTTCGGTCGTGATTAAACATGTCTGGTCATGTCTTTGGGGGTGGTAGCTGACGGGTCGGGAAGAAAGGAAGTGGTTCTGCCAAGAGTGCATTTGACTAATGAGCTTCCTGGAAAGAGTTTATGCCGAGGGAATTGAGTGGAAACACAGCAGAGCAGTCTCCACAAGCAGCAGGTAGCACAAACCTCAGGCGTAAAGCCCGTCCACTGCTAAGATGGGTGTCATTTCTCACCTCCCCGTCATCATCTCTGGCTTCCTTCTAGTCCCTCATGAACTGGGGTGTGAAAGATGGTTGCTCTTCTTCCAGGTGAGTAAGTTGCTTCACACACACACACACACACACACGAGACAAAATTCTGACACACAGTGGGTGAGATACAAAGGTGTGAAGAATAAATTTTTCCAAAATCTATGAAGTACAACATGCCATGGATATGGTCATAGTCAATGGGACTCAGTCATAAATAAATCCCCCCAAATGTATAATAGTTTTTTATGAATTGAACTGTGTCCTCCAAAAAGATATGTTGAAGACTTAACTTCTGGTATCTGTGAATGTGACCTTATCTGGAAGCAGGATTTTTGCAGATGTAATTAAGATGTAAATTAAGATGAGGTCATACTAGAGTAGGACAGGCCCTTAATCTAATGTGACTATCGGCCTCATAAGACAGAAGAGATGCAGAGATAGACATGGAGGAAGAATGCCATGTGGCAATAGGGGCAGAGATCAGAGTGATGGGACTGCAAGCCAAGGAACTCCAGGGACTGAAGACCATGACCTAAAACTAGGAAGAAGCTGGGAAGGATTCTTCCCTCCAGGTTTCAGAGGAAGCACAGGCCTGCTGTTAGATGTCCTTGATTTTGGACATCTAACCTCCAGAACTGTAAGACAATAAACTTCCATTATTTTAAGCCATCCAGTTTTGTTGGACTTTGTTACAGCAGGCCTAGTTAACTAATAATACATGAATCAAATCCATTAAAAGTTTATTTCTTCTTCACGTGACAGTAGAAGGTGGCTGCTCCTGGTCGACAGCCAGCCTTCCTCTATCCTCAGAAAAGGACAGCCAGCCTCCTCATCTTGCAGATCTGCCATCCACTAGGGCAAATGCCAGCAAACTATAGTTCCTGCATCTTATTGTACATGAAGTCTAATGGGAACGCAGCCATCAGACATGTACCCACTGTCTGTGGCTGCTTGTGCACAACAGCTGAGTTTAATACAGACAGTTCTGATTTATGATGGTTTGACTTACAATTTTTTTTACTTTATGATGGTGTGAGAGTGATATGCTTGGTGTTAGATGATTTTGTCCAACTGTAGGCTAATGTAAGTGCTCTGATCATGTTTAAGTTAAGCTAGGCTAAGCTGTCGTGTTTGGTAGGTTAGTTGTAGAATACATATTCAATTTACAGTGTGTTTTGGGGGGACATAATTCTACCGTAAGTTGAGGAGTATCTGTAGTTGCAACAGAGACCATATGACCTACAAAATCTAAAATACTTACCATCCTGCTCTTTACAGAAAAAATATATAGACCTCTGCCCCAGATGTACATCATCATTTTCATCTAGCCCGCACAAAGGGAAAAAAAGAGACTGGAGGGGCAGAGCAGCTTTCCCAGAAATGGCACATATCATTTCCAAACATTGTTAATTACACAGCCACATCCAATTGCAAGAATGACTTACATTGCAGTAAATCCAGGAGGAAGAGAAACAGGTATTTGGGGGAACCATTAATAGACTCTGACTCTGGGCATCAGTGGGAGATGTCGCCCACATCAACACAGTAGCAACAGTTATGAGAGGCCTCCTATATGAGATTTCATCAAGTCCAGAAGCTTTAACGCAAACAGGATCAAAGGGAGTCAGACCCAGGATGGGCAACAAGAGATTGAAAGATGATCTTGGTAGCTGAGAATGGTGCTGTTGTTCAGAGCATTAAGGAGATATCACCTGGGAACTTCCAGTAGTCCCCAGTGATGGGTAAGAGGAAGAAGCCTTTGTAGGAAGGAGAAGGGGGCTACAATAGCAGGTGGGGGGTAGAGACAGAGAGTTGTTTTCTTCTGTAATTGTGGTTTTGCATTTGCTCCAAGCTTGATGTGGCCTTGGCCATCTGGTTTATAGCAAGTACAAGAGCAAATAAAACACATTTAGAAAGTTTAAAAAATATTGTACCATTTGAAAGCTTATCTCCCATTTACCTGCACTTTTCTTAATCTGGTATATGTACTACAGACCCAGAGTATGAAGAGGATGACCCTAAAGAGTATGTTATATAATGGATTTACACACTGAACGGCACTTGCTAGCATCATAAAAAGAGAAACAATCACAAATTATGTCTTTGATAATCTTCCCAAATACACCTAGTTTTGCCAAAGACATTGAACTTGAGTCTGATATCACTTCTAGGTCCAGCTGCCAATTTTCAGAAAACACAAGAGGGTGAAGGAATATACCAAATGACTCCATGAGTATGCCGTGAGCCAGATTCACACTGGGACAGCCTACAGGTCCAGCAGTCCACATCTTCAACCAAAACATCAGGGACAAGAAGGAGACTGAGGGAGGAAACATAGATTTAAAAAGTCTTAAAAATTTATCAAATGTTAAATAATGGACAAGACTAAATTATTAGTGTCTAGGGATGCACATTTGAATGTTGAAACTAAACATGCACATGTGCACACGTGCACACACACAGGAGACATACAGGAAAGTGATGACTCTAAAATTCAGGGAGTTACGTGTGGCAGAAGGGAGGGATTATGTGACTGGGCTGAAGCACGTACACAGAGCTCGTGGGTGGCTGGCTGAGCTCTGCGTCTTGACATAGTGATGGTTATAAACGTGTTCACCTTAGAGTTCATTAGGCAATTTATTAAGATATGCGTATATTCCCATGGCAAGAGTCTGTATCTGCATTTTATTGTATAATTTAAAAATGCAAAGAATACATTATAAAAGAAAGAAAAATGATTGAATAACAGCAAGGTAAAAAACAGTAGAAGTATATTTTTAACAAAATATATGGTTCATTCATAGAATCATCACACATTCATTATGTGCGAGTTTAATTTTTTCATCAAACTCATTTTTAAAAATCTCCACATTAAATTGGTGATTTAGAGATATTCACATAATAGGTATAAAAAATTTTTAATATAAAAACCACAGTAGTCTTCACCCCAGTAAACCTTAAATTCCTCCTTTTCCTGCCATTTTCCCCATCTTTCCCACACCCTCTTAATTCCTTGGGGTTCTTGCTTCAGGAGCCAAGCTTTCTTGAGAAAGAAAAGGCTTCATCAAAACTTTCCAAAGCTGAACAGTTTGCACATAAAAGCCAAGCCTGAATGACTCAGATTAATAATTACATATCCCTGAGTAGAAAAGAAAGAGGATATGACCCAGAGTCAATTCTGAGAACATAGGAATTTAAAAAAAAATTTCTGTACTAGAAGAAATTAGAGAGGGACAAAGTATCCAATGCGAGGGATCTACTTCCCTCCTCTCCACCCAAAGGTCAAATCTCAGGGACAGAGAGTAGTCAGCCAACAAAAGAAGCACCCACATGGGACTGGGGGCATCCCAGGAGGCCTTGTTGATCCTCTGCCTTCCTGGGCACAGAAGGGGCCTGTCACAAACCATTCGGAGAAGCTCTGCATTGGAATGGCATAGCATC
Source organism: Tonatia bakeri (assembly GCA_004024845.1). Lineage (NCBI taxonomy): Eukaryota > Metazoa > Chordata > Mammalia > Chiroptera > Phyllostomidae > Tonatia > Tonatia bakeri. Next base: position 3,120 of record PVIA01002282.1, on the reverse strand, counting down.
CAAAGTGGAGGCCAGAGTGGGAGGTGAAATGCCATCTGTGTAGCTGAAGGAGGCGCCTGTGAGTGAGTTGAAGGGCCAGCCCTAAGGGGTTCACACACTCCAGTGACCTGTGGATAAAGAAACCAGAAGAACCCATGTGCTCTGGTGGGGAATATGGAGGTGCTCAGAACCTGGATCCCAAAAAGAACTGCAGCATTGACCCAAAGTCTCAAAATCAAAGCTACACAAATGTCAGTTATAGACATTAGCAGGATGCTCAAATGACGAGTAATGTGCTGGGCCCAGGCTGCCACTCCCTGCAGGCTGGGATCCACAGGGGCCAGCAGGACAGCAGACGGATCAGAGTCCAGGCCCCCAGGGCCACTGCCTTGATCGTAGGTGACCTCTCCTTTTGCTCCCAGATGCCACTGAGGAAAATGGAGAGAAATCCTTCCAGATGCCTCTTAATGAAAAGCAACCAAGCTTTGAAATCACAATGACTAACATCTAATGTTGGCTAAAAACTCGATCACACTGAGGCTAGTAGACTGGGAGAAATGATCTCCTCTGAGCAGAGTGGAACCTTCAGAGTAAAACTGAGACTGAGTCTAGAAAACAAAAGCACGTTTCTGCCTTCCTAACTTGTGGTGTATACACTTCAATCATTGCAATAGATGAAACTTTTCCATACTTACATTAATGCCATCACCAGTCAAAAAGCCACTTCACCTCGCTTGAACACAACTACTACTACTACTGCTCACACACACATGTACACACACACAAGCTTTGCTACCTTTTAGCACTGATATCTCACACTATCAAGACAATACCATCACTCAAATTGCTAAGAAAACTAAATATGACACCAAGAAATGTTAAATCTCACAAGTTTTCTAATTCCATGTGTTAGATAACAACACTCTGTAAAGGCTGAAAGCTCATTAGGTAAGTGGTAGTGAAAAGATCTGGTTTTATTTGTTCCAAAATTAGGGAGCATTTACAAAGACACAGATACCAAGGGAAAGTTTTCACTGCTGAGAACCTAAGCATGGCATACACTCCTCCCGAATGTTTATGGCATCAATATGGAGCAAACGTGCTGGGCATTGGCCAGGCCGTCTCCAACGCTTCAGACGGCACATGGGGGCCCCGCAGCAAGAATGATTCACTGACAGTAGCCCAGCCTGGGTATGTCACTGGAAAAGGAATTCTGGTCCCACATCGGTCTTTTCGGCCACACCCACACACATGGTTAACAATCATCATCAGTACATCATTTAAAAATACAATGTGCAAAACATGCAATGTGGAGTACATTGCTGAAAAGTTAAATTAGACATTAATAAGAGTGAGGTGGTGAGTGGATGCAGACTGACAATTTGAGTGGTCTTTTCCCACTTTATTATCTGTGATGTGGTTGTGTGCAGATTTGGTTTAACAAGTTTATAAACAAATCAATCTGCCCTTAGCAACTAAGAGATTAACCCAGCTAAACAGGAAAGCACAACCACTAAAAATGTTTTGTAGCATTTTTCAAAGAAAGGCTTAAAGTAACAGTATTTTCTTAGTTATATAGTTATATTTTTATATCATAATGTGTATGTTTTAATATTGTATCAAGTGTAAAGTACATTATCAAAATGTGTACTTACCCTTGTAGGAATTTTAAAACTGAATGAAATACCTCAGACTAAAAACTAGATCAGACAACATCATTTTAATCTAAAATGTCAATAGTTTTGCCAATTAGATTCCACAAGCTAGCAATGTTTGGACTAAAACAGGCTTTTAGGAAAATGTTTAAGCATTTTAAATTTTATATGTAAATTAATTTTATTATTCTTAGGCTTCTTAAAACAAAATCAGTTATCCCATTAGGGTCTCTAAAATCCAATATATGTTATGGCCTTTTTAAAGTCAAAATTTTCTGGAACTTTCAACTGACATTTCCAAGATATAATATCATTAAACAACTGAATACAACAGATTCCCAATGCTTCCAGTTAATGTGGTTGTAGATCTTTGAGAAGTACCTATATTTTTAGCAACATTTGGAATTGTGAAAATCATCTAGCATCATTCCCTCCCTTCTGCACATGACATGTCTGAGGGTCTGGGAAATCCAGTCTCATTCTTTGGGTCAGAACAGGGTCTGGACTCCAGGCCTCCAAAAACCAACCTAGAGACCCGACACTCCCATAACTGCCTCCAGTTCGGTTCCTACGCCGCCTTCACTATTGGAGTTGTAACAGAGGTAACTGAGGAAGTGCAGAAGTGCAGAAGTGCAAATGTGCATGCCTTAATACGATAAATCAAGGCTGAGTTTTGAAACAATATCCAGATAAGCACAGCTGATATCTTTCTCCTCTGACTAATATACTGAACCTAAAGATGTGGGAGCCTACGCTGCGAAGAATATTTATAAGCAAACAGCTCCAGCACGACTCCACACTTTAGCCTGAGAAATAGATGTTAATATTTCTTTTGTAGAATATTTAACCTTGGAAAGACAGTTAATACTACCCTCTATTCATTGTAATCTCTTAATCTCCATTGTCTTCTTCCAGCCTGCGGCCTGAGTGTCTCAGTAATCCTTGCATTTAGTAACCATAATCTGCAATCTCTCCTTTAATGCCCATAATCCTTGCATTCCCCCCAGGGCAGAGGGCAGTCACTTCCCAGGGCACTGCCTCATTTGTTTTTTTTTTTTTTTTTAAACATTATTAGAGACAAGTATGTCTGTGTTCATTGTCTTTTTCTTCATTACACATTTTCTATAAATGGCTTTAAAAATTCATAAGTTTAATTGATTCTTTCCAGCACTTTGATAAAATTGCATTAATCCAAAATGAACCAGCATGCCACAGCCTAATTCACATTTTAGGACTTGTAAATTTTCATTCAACTAGAAGTTCTGAACTTTTCTATGCAAGGACATAAAACCCACCACCATACTTAATCTCATCCTTAAAGAAAGGACAAAACCAGAATACATGAGGCCTGCAACAGAAGAAAGTAGGGAAGAAAAAGAGAAAGAAAGAGAGAAAGAGAGAAAGAGAGAAAGAGAGAAAGAGAGAAAGAGAGAAAGAAAGAGAGAAAGAGAGAAAGAGAGAAAGAGAGAAAGAGAGAAAGAAAGAA